>JAGKQL010000008.1:29677382-29750162 GCA_018398635.1 Cyprinodon brontotheroides | reverse complement strand
TGATAACGACGTGTGACTTTTTCCACTACAACGTTTTTGGGATGCAAAAATATCACTCTTTTGAACACATAATGTTTTGGGAAGAGAAACGCTTTATTTCGCTGGGCTCCAGCAAACCTGCCGGACTACTTTTGGCCTTGACCAAAACCGGACGAGAACTCTGCTCACAGGACGCTGCCAGGGGTAAGTCAGTGTGATTGCATGACACTGGTGATGGGATGCCATACAGATTCATGTCAAAAATACCGAACTTTAAGGGCAGATTATACTTCTTCAACCGCACTCATCAAATGTGGCTTGTGTCTGTTAGCAAAACAGTTTTGCTGGTTTGCTTCTGCGCCGTCGGTCTGGAATTTCTAGGGATGCACAGCAATTTCCCGCCAAAGTGCAAGGGGCTATTGAGAACTTCACTTAAAGAACTTTAGCCGGATGGTCCGCGAGAATTTTGTTTTGCCAGAGATCTTGGCATCTTTATCTTATTTGTCTGAGGCGTTCAAGTGGTTGTACTTCCCAACCTCCTCCATTAACCTTTTCGTGCGTAGTTGTCCATTGTAGAGACTGACATTTTTTTGGGGAATCCCACGGGTCACGGGATTCCCGTGGGATTCCAGTGGATGGGAGTCAGTATTAGTAACGATCACGTGATTGGGATGGTACAGGATTAAACATTAACGGGAGCAGACGGGAGCAGGAACAAACCAATAGTAACTAAAAAACTAGGATCAGATAAACAAAAATTAAATAAAATAAAAAGAGAAAAAAATCCAGTACTGGCGCCGCCATTTTGTAGTTTTTTCCTTAAAGCCTACACTATAATGCGAGTCAAAAAAACTACATGACCCAAAAACCAACAGTGCTTCCGAGTTTTTCACCCGCGCTGAAAAGACAAGAATGGAAGGACCAACAGTTAGTGGCGAACTCGACCTCGGAAAGTTTGAAAAAAAGTGAAATCTTATTGAAGACAACAAGAATGGGAGTGGTGCAGGAGCGGGAGTTATTCTGAATGGGAGCCGGGATGGGAGTGGGATCGTAGACGGGTCCATTGTACTTGTTCCTCAGTTTTTAAAAATGGCGCCTCCTGGCACCGAATCGAGAAGGATGACCACACAGACAGCCGGAAAGGCATACCAAGGACCAATCAAAGCTGCTTTTTGTCTGCGCACTTCCGCTTGAGGTCTGCGCACATTTGCGACAGTCAGGATTTTTTTGAGGTGCGCAACGACGGTTGCAGAACCTCTGCTTGGGGGCGTGGTCGCACACAGAGACAGATTTGATGGCTGCAGAGGCTATGCGTCAGAAGCATAAATTGGCCTTTAGGGTGTCCAATAAGGTTGCCGACCGTCCCTTGAATTACGGAATCATTCTGTATTTAGAAATAGAAGCACCTGTCCCGTATTTAGTGGAAAAGGAGCGCACTTTGTCCCGTATTACTTTGAGAGTATAAAAATGGAAAATGAAGAACAGGCGCACGTTAGATACAAAACTTACGGTAAACTTGTTCCTGTCCCTGTCCTGCATTGTTACCAATGAGCTGACAGCATATATGTAATGAGATTTGAGTCAAATAATTAAAAGAAATAATTTCACACACAAAGGGGGGCTAAAAAAAATCACCAAGCCAGGAGGGGTGACGGCAACCGGGTCAGCTGGGATGCACAGGAGGTGACCCTTTTTTTTCAGGGAGTAGGCAGCCCTAATGTCTAACGACTGATGAAGTTTTACATGACTGATAACAAAACTGAAAAAAAAAAATCTGTTTCTGTTGAACAACTTATCTGATCTTTATAAAAAGAATAAAAATAAACTGAGACTTTTCTTATCTCCTTGTTAAATAGCAGAGCTCAGTCTGTCTTAGAAGGCAGTACTTTCCTTCCAGACTGACAATGATTGTTTTCTACTTTTGGCTACTTTAGATCACAGATGAAATGTAAAATAATAACAATTATAGGGAATAATATGCTGAGACTTCAAAAGAGGTTTGATCCTTAAGAAACGGGCTCAATACAGTTTGTCCGAGTGGAGTTGCCATATATTATTGTCATAAGAAGGGGCGGAGCCTCGAGCAGATCTGGTACCTACAGCGGGACTCCTCCCCTTTTCATATGTGTTCCTACGCTGCGCCGCGGAGCGTGACCTCGAGTTGACAAAGGGGAGATGTAACAGTTTTTTTGTTATAAATCAAATTTTTTATTCACTAACAATCAAAGCAAATTGCATTGAAGGTTAATTTAGAGGAACAGCTCAACATCTGGCTGCCAGCTTCTTCTACATGTTTGGATTTTACTCCAGTTGACCAGTTTAAATATTCGGGCCTCTGGTTTGACCTTTCACCTCTTACATTCTGTCTCTCACTAATTAGTCAGTGGTCAGTTAATTGTTTTACCTTCTCAGAAAGGCAACGGACACTAAGATGATTATTAGCTCTTATTCCTCGGTTGTGTTTTTTCCTTCCCTCAGTCTCCGTCATGGAGGTGCAGTGTGTCCGTGAAGGTTGCCAGTCAGAAACCCTGCGGCGGATGGCGGGCTCGGTGCCAGAGGGCCGATGTCTGACCGTGGTCTTCAAAGGGCCGCGGAAGAGCCTGGATCTCCTCTGCAGCAGCCAGGAGGAAGCTGAGCGCTGGGCCCGAGGCATCCGGACTCTGCAGGAGAGAGTGGACAACATGACCCACAAGGAGAAACTGGACCAATATCCTTCAGCTGCCATAGCAACCAGAGAAGGACCTCTCCTCCTAGACCTCCTCTGTGTTTTAAGGTCTGCTTCCTTAACTGTTTTTTTCTGTCACTTGGATCCATGCCTATCTGAGTCGAGCAGACCGTAACCGTGACGACAAGATGAGCTACGAAGAGGTGCAGACGCTGCTGCAGATGATCAACATCGACCTCAGCGATCAGTACGCCCGCAGCCTCTTCCAGGTAGACCAGCTCCCACCCTTGGCTTTGATCTGCTCCATAACCGGCCGACCGCTGCAACCCATCTCACCCGCAGAAATGTGACCGCTCCGCCGATGGCCGTCTGGACCATGAGGAGATTGAAGTGTTCTGCAAAGAACTGCTGCGGCGGCCGGAACTGGATGCCGTCTTCATTCGATACTCTGCTAACGGCTGCGTTCTCTCCACCGTGGACCTGAGGGGCTTCCTGAAGGACCAGGGGGAGGACGCCTCAGTCACACACGCTCAGAGCCTCATCCTGACCTACGAACTCAACGAGTGGGGTGAGGGACCCAACTGATGACCTTCATTTCTCAGGCTGAGAGAACATTACAAGAATTACTTCTATTGTTGATATGTCAGAAAAATTAGGCTGAGAATTCATTTGTTCAATTCAAATACAAGATCAGGCGTTACAACTGCAAAAATTTAAATAACATATTTAAACATAAAAACCAGCTGGTAGTGGTGGTGCACCTACAGTAGCAAAATGGCGCTTCCCAGTCAAACTGCAGCCGAATGGCAGCACACTTCCCTCCAACTCACAGCAAAATCCCCTCCACCTTCCAGCCACGGCAGTGACCGCCACATTTTTTTGCTCTGACCCCACCCCTTTTACTGAATTACAGGGTCTGACCAGGGGAGACATGGCGCTTCTCTTTAGATCTTAATATCCACAAATCAACTTAGAGATGAATGTTTAAAAAAGAATCCAAGGGAACCAACCAATGACCCATCCAAAGGAAAGTGGGGAAATTTTGAATGGATACTTCTGTAAAAGTTGTTCATCACCAGCCGCCTTTGAAGGAGAAGAAGATAAAAAAAACCGCACCACTGGCTGAACATTATGCTGTGCATGTGTTGAATATATTTCAGCAGATATATATAAGCTAAGATTGATGGTTTAGGCAGACAGTGAGCTACAACCCTAGTTTCAGAATGGGGACTCGAGTTTGTGACTGGTACTCCGAGTAAAGCACTTAAGTCGCATATTTAATGACTTCAGACTGCGACTTAGACTTGCATTTAAGGACTTCAGACTCGACTTGAGACTCTTGATTTCCGACTTGTGAACAATATTTTATTCCAGTGTAAAACACTTATTCCAGTGTTTTCTTGACTGATACTTCGCCTTACCCTTTACAGAAGAAAACTCAAGGCCAAACGTGAAGCACTCAAGTTCATGTGTTTTATTTATACAAAAAGCCACAGCAGAAGTGGCATAATAAAACTGTCCTCTTCTTCTCCTGATAAAACCTAAAATTCAAGAGTTTTCCTTAAAAATCACAGGCTGGAAGTTGGGCTCAGCTTGTTATGCTGCTTCAGGTGCGGTGTGTCGGCCTGCAGCACCACTGGCTGATCCACACCAACACGGCGGCTCCAGCACTGTTCCACTCCCTGGGCGTGCCAAACCCTTTTCCAGACCGATCCAGCTAAAAGAGAAGCAAGGAGAGCGCCAGCATCCACGCAGCATCGCATCCAGCATCCACTTTTAAAACCCCGTCGGAAGATATATGCCTGTCACCTGCAGATTCGTTCTCCTTCTCATTTCCTTCAGACTCCTTTTTATGTCGGCTTTAATCAGCCCTTGCTCACACCTGAGCCCAGCAATTCACATAGCGCAATTAATGCCACTCCGCCCACTCCTCAGACAACTACTTCCAGTCCATTCGCATGGATTGTCACTAAGGGAAAAACAAACCAAAAACAACCCAACATGCAGGAAAAATTCAAAAGTCTAAAATAAAGGCAAACAATCATATAAAAAGAAACATCAAAACATGCAAAAGCTCCAAAGCTCAAAGAAAAATACAAAAGAAAAACAAATCATATCTGCTTCTCCAAACATACAAAAGCATAAAACTGAACATTAAAATGAAAGAAAACCATAAATCATATTTTTCCCTGTGCAACACACTGACGTCACTGACGCAACAGTACGTGGATCGGCAGGATTTGTTTTTTTTTTTTCCACAGTCCTCATTTTCAATAAAAAGAGCAGACATTTACTGCTAAAACTAGAAAAAGTTGTAACCACAAATGTCAGGTAAATACTGGCAGAAAATGCAAAATTTATCTGGAAAAATTTTTTGCGTGTGCTTTTTTTTAATTGTATTTTTTCATTTAGCAGTTCAAGATAATGATAATTCCATAGATATAATAGCGACCTTCAAGCTATACCGTCTCAGTGACGGAGATGAAAACACAAGGAGAAACAAGCAAGCACAAAAATTATTGCACTTTTTTAAATGAATCAGAGTGATTAGAATTTTTGTGCGATTAGTGATTATTGCGACAGGCCTTCTCAAGACTTGAGACTTGGCTTGGACTTGAGCTCTCAAGACTTGAGACTTGACTTGACTTGAGCTCTCAAGACTTGAGACTTGACTTGGACTTGAGCTCTCAAGACTTGAGACTTAACTTGGACTTGCAAAAAGTGACTTGTGAACATGTCTGGTAGTTTCCTCCAAACAATTCTCCCACTGGGCTGGGATCACACTACAACGTTTATTTTGGGAAAATGTGCATAACTGCATAACTCTATTTTTTTTTATAGATATTCTTATTCTTATTGTAAGCATATAATCGCCAATTATATGCTTATAATAAGCATATAATTGGTTGGGTTCGATCATGTTATGCAGAGTGGAGAAACAAAATAAAGTTTAGTTCTCATCATTCTATAGTTTAATAAAAATAAAAAAGTAGTGAGTCTAGTTTAACCTCAAACAGGAAATGCTGAGTGTGATTTAATGTTGTGTTTTTGTATGCATGCATGTAAACCTCTGCTGTATGTTTGTTATTAGCCTGTGTTTGGAAACTGTCATGATTTTATCAAGAGCTCAGACCCACATGCAGAGAAACCAATTCAGAGAGACCAGGGGAAAATTTTTTTAACAGGTTTATTGAAGAGATAATGCAGAATGAAGTGTTGCTCTGAACACTGCTCAACCGTAACTGAAAAGTGAGGGGAAGACACAGCGGTTAGTTCAGGCTCAGTAGGAAATTTGATTTGTGAACTTGGAGAGGAGGATTTGGTTGCTGACTCACGTTTCCAGAGAAGTTGTTAACTCTTTGACTCCAGTCTGTGTGCTGTAGTTCCAGTGTTTGTCTGATGATCCGTCGGAGGGGCGGAACAGGGTTTACCCTGAATGCGGTTGTTTGTAGGTAAACAGAGAAGCTGACTGCCACTCTCAGATTTCCTGCGGTACTTGAACGGGTCGTTAGTGGAGATGAATCCCTTGCTCAGTGTGAAGCTCAAACGATCTCTTGGGGAAAAGTAGATTCCAACCTCCAGTTTAAATCCTTAGCTCAGTTTTTAAGCTCAGTTGATCCTTCCAGGGAGAGAAGGTCCGAAAACATCCAGTTTGCAGGATGACTTCCTGCTGAGGAGGCAAGAAGACAAAAAAGCAAGATTAAGAGACTCGGGTTTGGCAAGAACTCAGTTTTGACTCAGCAAAACTCAGCTTGGCTGGGTACCCAAAACTGGCAAACACTCTGGTCGAGGTAGTGGCAGTCAGCAGCTTAGAATACTCCGTTAATGAGGAAACCATCTGCAGGTGTGTGAGGGAGGTGGACAAGAACCAGGGGCCTCCTGGTGGAGGAAGGGGAGACAAACACACACAGACAGGAATCCCTGACAGAAACCAAGCAACTCACAATATTTATCATCATGAGGAAACCAGTCACAGCATAAATATTTAGCTGTTTTAAACACATTATCACTCAAATTCTTCGCTGACTGTATTTTTTCCTTCTGCAGCCCAGAGGAACCAGTTCATGACCCCTAATGGTTTCACCATGTACATGCTGTCTAAGGAGAACTGTGTGTTTAACCCCGAACATCTGAGAGTCTATCAGGACATGAAACAGCCGCTGTCCCATTATTTCATCTCCTCCTCCCACAACACCTACCTCACCAAGGACCAGCTGACTGGGGACAGCAGCACCGAGGCCTACATACGGTGAGGAACGTCCCTTAACTCCTCACTAACTCTATAAAACATACTGCAGCTTTGATTTTATTACTTAAAATGTTTATTTTGAAGTGTAACTTCTATTTCAACCTGTTATGATGTCATTACTGTTATATATTTATTTTTATCTCATTATGTGAAAAACCATAATTTTCACATACCTTAATAAGTTTTGTAACTTTAGATCATTCTGAAGACATTAAATCAGATGTTCATGAGTTGAACCTAGATCACTTATCGAGTAATTCAGGAGCCTTTTAACCAAATACTTCTTAACTCATTTCCTGGTTGGATAAAGTGAGGATTAATTCTACTATAGATCTGTTTTTGGGTTCTCTGCACACATTGGTTCTCTCTAAAATATGCTGTTTATGAAACACCTCCTCCCTCGCTGCAGAGGCCAGCTGGTCTGTCTCCTCCTGCGATAAACAACCTGATGATTTGTTCCTCAGGGCTCTGAGTCACGGCTGCCGCTGTGTGGAGCTGGACTGCTGGGACGGAGACGGAGGAGAACCCGTCATCTATCACGGACACACGCTCACATCCACGGTGCCCTTTGTGGAGGTGATCAAGACTATCAACGAGTATGCCTTTAAGGTGAGGATCCATCTGTCATGCATTCATACTTTCAACTAGCTCCACAGGAGAGAAGCAGTTGATCAGAGCTCTGAACCAGTCTTCTTGTTCCAGATGAAAGAGAGAAGATCCTATTTAAATCTGACCCCATAGCTATGTCTAGAAGAGAAACAGGACTAAACACTGAAAAACAGGCTGAGCTCCTACATCTAGAAACAAAGGTGTTGATGGCAGCAGCACAGCTGATATTTCTACTCTCCAGGATGGAGTCACAGCCAAACAGGAACAGACCAGATGAAGCTACTATGAGAAAAAGCAGAGAGCAGAAGAGAGATTGAACTAATAGATTCTGCAGAGTGGGAGAATAGAGATAAAATGAAGCAGAATGATGAAAAAGGGGTCCCTATGTCCTCCTCCAGCAGTCTAAGCCTATAGCAGCAGAACTATTAGAGAGATAGCTCAGGATAACCTGAGCCACTCTAAACTATAAGCACTTTATCAAAAAGGAAAGTTTTAAGCCTAGCCTTAAAGTAGACAGGGTGTCTGCCTCAGGGACTAAAACTGGTAGTTGGTTCCCACAGGAGAGGAGCCTGATAACTAAAAGATCTGCCTCCCATTCTACTTTTAGAAATTCTAGGAACCACTAGTAAACCTGCAGATTAGTTTACTTAGCAGAATACAAGCTTTAAATACATGTTATTAACCGTAAATGTGCTCGTTATGAATGACTGGCTTTCAGGCCATGTTCCTTGAGCTCTGACCTCTGACCCCCTCAGGCGTCCCCCTATCCTCTGATCCTGTCTCTGGAGAACCACTGCTCCGTGGAGCAGCAGACCGTCATGGCTCGTCACCTGAAATCCATCCTTGGAGACAAGCTGCTCCTCAAGCCGCTTGTTGGCCTGCCGGCGTCTTCTCTGCCGTTTCCAGAGGTAAAGAGTTTCTGTGGTGAAGCAGATGTTTTTATGCTATCCAGAAATAAAACCATGGAACTTTGGTTTCCTGATATCTAATAGCAAAGTTTAAGGTGAGGAGTGTTTCTTTCCTGAAGCCCCTTTCTGTTGAAACCTAATGAGGAATGTTGGTTGGATGTTCAGGATCTAAAGGGGAAAGTCCTCATCAAGGGGAAGAAGGAGAAGGTGGAGGAAGATTCGTCCGGTTCTTCAGACTTGGACTCATCAGAAGACGAGGCCAGTCGTGGAAAAGCATCTGGAAAGAAAGAAGACAAGAAGGTTGGTCCCCTTCCTTTTCCCTTGGCTGTGATTGGCTGACAGACTGCCAGCTGTTACTGAACCAATCAGCTTCCGATAAGGTCCAGATTTCCACTAAATTACTTCTGTTAATGACATTTTGCTCGTGCAATCAGGAAGAATGCTGTTAATGATCCGTTAATATTATGATGGCAGGAGAGCAAGTGGTGCAGAGCGTCCTGTTTAGGTGTAGTGGTGCCACTCAGATAGTGATCATCTACCCCTGGTGGTCAGGAGTGCTTCTGGGTGGCGCTAGTTTTCAGCTTTTCTTAAAGGTATAGAGGAGGATCTTTTATTTCCGGGTGGATCATCTCAATCAGTGGTCCTCCTACCTGTCAATCATTCTGGTGATGTTTCAATAAGGCCGTCCTACATTCCCGTCCTGTTAGCTATCTTTTTCTTTCAGGCGGTGAGCTACGGTTTCAGACGGTCATTGAAGCTCACCTTTCTCACCGCGGTTCTTTGAAAATAGCCGAGGGTCGAAAGAGAAAAAGTGTAAGAAGTGAATGAGAAAAAAAGAAAGGCCTAAGAAGAGGCAGATATATCCCAGAATGCTTTTCATGGAGAGCTGTCCTCGCAAAGCATTATGGGATTTGCTGTCACAGGGGCCGCTATCGCCATAAGCCGTCGCTACCCGACAGCAGCGACTGATAACAAAGATGGCGCAGGCACCGTGTGGTGGAGAAGGAGTTACGTGACCAACTGAGCAAAAAGCATTGATCATCTGTCTGAACGGTCAGTGAGAATAGAATAGAATAGAAAATCCCTTTATTTTCCCACAATGGAGAAATTCTTCATAGAAAAAATTGCCACACAAATGTGGACCTTAGAAAAATTTATAAAAATAGTAAAGAGTTAAAGGAGGAAGTCTGGTCAGCAAGGAATATTAACCAATGGATCATTATCTATACCTGAAACCAATAAAATTAAAAAGAAATTTAAAAATTATTTTTAAATTAAGTGATCACTGGAGTCTGAGAGCGGCCATTTTGCAAATATAGTAAGAGCTCACTCCTGCCATCTTTGGTGCAATAAGCCTTGCGGCCCTGAAAGACTTGATCTTAAAGATAAACAGCAAAATGCAGGGGTGTTTTAATCATATAAAACTGCACCTGGAGAATAAATAACAATATACAACTATGGACATTTTTACTGTTAACTGAGTTATATATAACTATAAAGTCCACTATATAATATAGCCGCTCTATATAGATGTTGGAGCTTAGCCTGTTTTTCAAGTGTAGTCCCTGTTTCTCTGACTGCTTGACTAACTGGATGTGCTCTCTTCATCCTCTGACGCATGGGGAGCTGGCTGGGAGCTTCCGTCTGCCACAGCTGTGTGTTTCTTGGGCGCCTGTGGAGCTGGTTGACAGTTGCCTTTTTGTATCTATGCTTCTTTTTTCTATGTGTCTGTTTCTGTCTCATGATCCCCAGTGGGTGGCCTCAGCAGATGGCGCTCACACTGAGCCTGGTTCTGCTGGAGGTTTTTCTTTCCTGTTCAAAGGGAGTTTCCCTCTCCACTGTCGCTACAAGCTTGCTTGGTGTGAGGATTGCTGAAGAAGTCAATGAGTCGATGCAATCAACTGGTTTTTCTTAGAAAGAAAACTTTGGATTCAATCTGACTGGATGATGTGGTAAAAACTGGAAAGTGCCTTGAGATGAGGTGGTGTTATTGGATTGGCGTTAAAAGAGAGATAAACTGGGATTGTATTGTATTCTAGCGATGAAGGGATTTAGGGGTTAGGGTGGGCGTTCGGGGTTCAGGGTTGTGCATGTGCATTCTTTTTTTAAAATGGGAAGCGGCTCTTTTCAAACATTCATAAAAATCCTCCACTATACCTATAGCTATTCGAAGTTTTGCTTTTGCAGGACCTTTTAAATCTGGTCTTGAGTTATGTATCCACACAACGTACATTCTTATAGTGTTTTTAAGCAACATGGAGGCTGAATGATGAAATGTTTGTGGCCGCAGCCAGGAGTGTCCAAGCTGAGTCCAGAGCTGTCAGACCTGGTGGTGTACACTCGCAGCGTGCCCTTTAAAAGCTTCGAAGATGCCACCAAAAACCCAGCAACTGAGATGTCCTCGTTCTCTGAGAGTGAAGCCCTCAGACTCATCAAGGATTCAGGTAGATTCATCTGCAGCGCCTATAAAGGCTGCTTTCAGCTCACGTTTCCTCTAAAGTTGTCTTCCTCGTGCCGCTTCCACAGGAATGCATTTTGTTCGTCACAACTGTCACCAGATCAGCAGGATTTACCCATCAGGCCAACGGCTGCAGTCGTCCAACTACAACCCTCAGGACATGTGGAATGCTGGCTGTCAGATAGGTGAGCCATGTTTGACAGGTTATGCAGAAAACAGCCGAATCAGAACCCATCAACATCAACAGGCATGATGAGCCTACAATAAATAATGAGAAACATGTTTTTGACTTTATTTCAAACTTTTCTGGCAAAAATTTTCAATTTAGAGTAAAAATATAACAAAATAAAACACAGGAAGAGATTTTCTTGTCTATCCCTGTGAAAAGCAGCCAATCAGACGCCTGGGTTTCTATGACAGCAGCCAAAGTCCCGCCCACTGAGTTTTCTGGGGGACGTTGGTGGTTTCAATAATTTCTTGATGAGGAAAAAAAGACATTTAGTTATTTAAACCAACAAAGCTGCTTGTGAACCTTCTGCCACAACAATCCTGCTTGGTAAACAACCAATCACATTCACCTTATTTACTCATGTAAAGTCGGGCACCACTCTGAAGAATTCAGAAATGCAACGGTTGGAACAGCTGCTTCCGTACGACTTTAGTGTCATAATTTAAAAGGTACAATCTAGGGCTGGGCGATATAGAAAAAAAAGCTTATCGATAAAAAAAAATGCATATTGATCAATATAGATAATTATTGAAAAGATTTGAAACCATATTTTATGTGCAGCTCTGCCTGGACTTTTTATAATATTGCTAAATGATTTCTAATTTTAATAAAAACACAAACACAGACTTCGAATTAAATCTTTTATTTAACCAACTTTTTTAACCATAACAGAAATTGTTTTAAAAGAAAAATAACTTAAGAGACCTGAGTTATTGTGTTATTAAATACTGACAAAAAGAATAAACTAAAAATTTTTCCAGAAAAGTGACCAAAATAAATATAACAAATAAATAAATGCCCCCACGCCGCCCCCCGTTTCCTGCTTTTAACCTGAGTTATTACATTGAAGTTGCTGGCCCCTCAGCATTTTTTCTCTCAATTGTTAGAACTTCGTGAAAACTTCTGCCAGAACTGAAAATATATATATATTTTTCCCGAAATTCGCGAAGATTCCTCGGGAGGAGAGCGGCACCGGGGCTTACACAGCTAAGTACTCCTGCGTGCTGTGAGCTGCTGAATGATAAAAAAATTAAAAAAAAGTTGGTTGTGTTATCAGACTTGGTTTCACTGGTTCCCTACATATTTTACAGATGACTGTGGTTTTGTTTTTGGTCCGACTTGCCATGACGAAATACTGCCAGACTGCCGAACTACAAAACCTTTCTTTCCGCCAATTTCCTCTGCCTCTCCTTGCTGCACAGCTTCATGTGCTCTGTTGTTGTGGTTTGAGAGGGCGGGCTTTGTGACTGCGTGCCTGGGTCCGGGATTGTGATTGGTTGGGAGGAAGTAGTGACTAGCATAAACCTACATGATAGAGCTACAATGAGAAGGAAGGAAAACTGCGTTTTTCTTTTTATCGAACTTTTATTGACTCTCTTTTTTCTATTGCACCACACGTCTATCGATCGATATATATCAGTTATTGAATTATCGCCCAGCCCTAGTACAATTCATTATTTAATAAATATTTCATACTTAATTTTACATTTAACAATTTAAAGGTACATTTAATAATTTAATGATGTGTCAGGTAAACAAATTTGACAATGTAACCATGTATATATTTGATTTATTTTTCATTATTTAATCATAAATTTAATAATGACATAAGTTAATACTTAAAATAGTAAATTATATGATTTATAATTATAAGTAATTTTCATGGTACATTTATTTGTTTTTGTAATACATTTACATCTATTTATTTCCTGCCATATTTACTGTTTTATTTTGTTCCCTTTAACCTTCCGTACATCCAGCCCTGGCCACAGTTAAATGCACTGCCCCCTAGTGGACATGTGGTGTAGCTAACGCTGCTGCGATGCCTCCTTCCTCTGCAGTTGCTCTGAACTTCCAGACGCTGGGAGAGCAGATGGACCTGAATCGAGGACGTTTTTTGCAGAATGGTCTTTGTGGATTCGTCCTGAAGCCGCCGTTTATGAGGCAGCCCGGCTCCTCCTTCAACCCGGAGAACGTCGGAGGAGGTCCTGGCCACAGACCCGTCCTGCTGACTGTCCGGGTGAGGAGCCTCTTTATTGATGGCCGACAGAAACGGAACGGTTTGCTTCAGGTTTAAAATAAAATAGGAAAAAACATTCAGATTAAATTTGTAAAACAGACATTTTTTTTATTTAAGAGTAAATGGTTATTAACCCTAAATTCAGTGATGGGCAGTAGCGCCGCTACATGTAGCGAAGCTATTAGTTTAACTACATTTTGCAGTAGCTTGACCGTAGCGTCGCTGCTTTATTTATCAAGTAACTTTCCTGTAGCGACGTTATTGTTTTGATCAAGTAGCGACGTAGCGTCCACAAACGCTACAAAATCCAGGGCATAACTAAGAAATGAAACCAGGTTTTCTATTTCTAAACAACAATCATCCACAAAACTACTGCAAAAAGCAGTTTCAGCTGACGCTCTTATAAGCGGCGTAGTAGCACAGGCACACTCCGTAGGGTTAAACAAGCGCACCCTTTCCGAGTCTGTCGTTCTATTGGCTGGAAAGGTTGCTAGGCAACGATCCAACAGGAGTCTGAGAGAGAGCAAAACAAATCCGCAAGCAGAGCCTACGGGTTTGCGAGCGTAACAGAGCGCGGTTTGTGCGCGAAGAGAAGGAGGCAAGCGAGAGGAGACAATATCTTCAGATAATATAGAAAATATCTGTTTAAATCTGAGAGAAGAAACAAAGATTTGAGAGAGAAGAGAAAATATTTGAGAGAGAGCGCATGTTTTGAGTGTGAGCATTATAAGTTTTGAGAGCAAGAAGATGAAATTCTTTTCTCTAATTGAAGTTATGTGCTCTTGCATTATGGCAGGATAATTCTCCCATATCTATGTGCCACTAAGATACTCTAATTAGAGAGCTGTAGTGAAACGTCGATATTGTATTTTCATGGCCTAGTTTACCTGACAGGATAATTACATAAATCTGTTTTTAGGCTTTGCACAAATAAGATTTTTTATGGAGGAACAGCTCTACCATTATATAAAATAAATACATAAATAAATAAATGCTCAATAAATAAATAAATAAGCATTCAATTAATTGCCTCCAAAAATACAATGAATAAATATGTAGGTAGAAATTAAATTATATGGTGAGACATATATATATGTATCTCTTAATTAGCTTCTTTATTTTTTCACCTTCTTTTGTAAACAGTTTTGTTTGTTACTTGAATCAACTGTTTAATTGAGGTCTGAAGAAGTTTTCTCTAAAGGAGACCCTAAAGAAATAAGATGCCTTTTGTAGGGTTTTGTTTTCCCTAGAGATGTCCATTGAATGCAAACTCATAGCCATGTCTCCATGTGTAGAACACTACACAGTACCTTTCATTTGGTTCTAATAACAGCAGATTGTTTACTAGTTTGTCTACTAGTAAATACTTTAGTTTTTATTTCAATATGCTGATCATAAAGCAATGTTAACACTGTGTTATGTCATTGGCTGATCTTTAATAAATATTTTAACCAGTGCATCAGACTCATTTTGAAATGATATTAGGTTGGTACAACGTTAAGTAGCTTCTGATGTAGTTAAGCTACTTTTAACACATTAGTGTAACTTAGCTTGCTATAATTCTTTTGGTGGTAGCTTTTGTTGTAGTGAAGCTTAATTTATTGTTGAGTAACTGATAGCTTAGCTCACTACACTGGACAAGTAGCTTGCCCAACACTGCCTAAATTATATAAAAAACAATATATAAACTATTAACCTGTTTAGTTATCAAAACATTTATTTTCTCTAATGTCTTCTTTATTTTAACTTTAAGACATAAACCTCCAGTAAACTGATCATTTCTGACTGGCTAGATTTGAACCTGCAACCATTGGATTAAAAAACATTTAATTCCCCACCGCCATCAGATGGCTGAACTCTGAAAAAAACTGGGGGGAAAAAGCTGAATGTTGAAAACATTCTAAATCATCTCAGTCTCTGCGTCAAACTTTTCATATCATGTTTTTTTCTCCCAATGTTTACATTGTTTACTTTAAAGGAGAAGTCCGGTCTGCAGGAATAATCATTGGATCATTATTTATCCCTAAGATTAATACGTTCACTGTGATTTAATTAATTTGTCGTTAATCAGTAAAAAAATATCACAGTCTGGGAGCGGCTATTATTGCCCAAATATAGTAAAACCTCCTCGCTCCTGCCATCTTCCGGTAGTGACATCACAGTGGGCGGACTTCTCCTTTAAGAAATGGAAATGTGATGCTGTACAAAACTAAATGTGGAAATAAAGTTGGTTTAAGTCTAAGTGGATAAATCAGCACCACTGTCTCTTTAAAAACAAACCAACAGCCTGATATTGTTTTTTTTGCTTTGAGCAGCTGAAAAATAAATTAATGTGTGTGTATATTCTCCTTCTGGTTGAAAAGGTCATTTCCGCCCAGCAGCTTCCCAAACCGGACTGGGACAAACCCAGCTCCATAGTGGATCCTCAGGTGTGGGTGGAGATACATGGAGTCCCCATTGACAACGTCAAGAAGAAAACCAACCATGTGGACAACAACGGTACCGGCAGCGATGGAACGAAGGCTCCCTGGAACCCGGTGGCTGCTGTTTCTGACCCGCTTCTGGTTCTGTGTTGCAGGCTTTAACCCGCGGTGGGACTGCACCTTTAACTTCACCGTTCACGTTCCGGACTTGGCTCTGGTTCGTTTTGTGGTGGAGGATCATGACTACACCTCCAGTAACGACTTCCTGGGGCAGTTCACGCTGCCGTTCAGCAGTCTGCGCACAGGTGGGTGTCTGAGTACGTCTGGTGGAACATGCTGGAGGTCTGGATGGTTACCTCCTCCTCTCCATCTGCAGGGTACCGCCATGTCCGTCTGCTGAAGCTGGACGGTTCCAGCCTCTCGCCCGCCTCTCTCTTCATCCACGTGAAGGTCACTCCCTCCAAACCATCAGCTGGGCGAGCAGCTGAGCCGTCAGCTCCCTGAGCCGACCTCCGTCCCTCAGAGCCTCAAAGCCTGAATGTTTGATGCTGACAGGATGAGGCTGCTGGTTGCAGCTGCTCCTGCAGGTATATCCTGCTCATGGGTGTCTCTGCTGCACCAAGCAGGGCTGAGTTTCTAACATGATGCAGCAGCGATGCTTTTAAAGCCGCCTGCCGATTCTAGGAAGAAATGAAATCACTGTGAATGTTTTATCTACCAAACATCAACCAGACTTGAAACATGTTTACTGTATGAATCAAACTTTCTAAACATGCAGTATTTTAATATTGAGGAACTCCCTCAGGTAAAAACACTGTGGGTGTGACATGAAGGAGCTCGTTCTCACTGCAGTCACCTCTAACAGTAACAGTTACAGTTTTATTTCTGCTTTTTGTTTTATTTCTGCTCTGGACTCACGGATCTGTCCGCGCTACCTAAACACAGCTGCAAAAACAATCCAGAAATAGGTAAAAACTTCTTAAATTTCACCTTAATTTGAGCGGGGAAATAATATGATCTGCCAATAGAATCATTAATTTTACTCTTAAAATAAGAGAATTAGATAATAATCAATTCAAAAAAGACAATGCAATTATTTTTTTGTTATTTTAAACATAAATTGTCTTATTTCATTGGGAAATTGTCTCCTTAATTCAAGAAAAAATGCCCATATTTTAAGAAAAATAAATTACATTGAAGGGAGCGCTTTTCTCTTCTTTTTCAGCCATGAATGCAGCAGACGTTGCAGTGTTTTTTTTACAGAAAACTCAGGGGTCTCATTTAGAAAACATGGGATCTATTTTTAAAATCTACGTTCAGCAAACTTCGTAATTCAAACAACAACAAAAAAAATCCTAGTTTATAATCCAGACACCAAACTGAGCAGATTTCCTTTCCAGATCCCATCTCAACCTCAAAGTTTGCGTCCAAACCTCCGTCCACCAGCAATGGTCCATATCAAGGCGTTGCATTTAGATCACCATGGCAACTATTGGTAATGCTACGTTCAGACCGCAAGCAGCAAGAGCAGCAAAAACGCGCATGCTGCTTCATTTTCGATGCTTGTACCACTTTAGTTCTGATGCATGGCTGAAGCATCTTTGCTGCTCTAGCTGCGCGGTGGAAAGTGGGTCTGATGCGCAATGGGCGGAGCTACCCTATCTCTTCTTTGCCTGGAACAATGGCAGCTATATTTGCTGTGATCAGCGGGTAAAAAGTAGTTTGAATCTATTTTGCAGTGAGAAAGTCCTCCTGAAAACATGGTCTGTGCAGTCAGTTCATCCAGATTACCATCCTGCCTTCAAAGATTATTTCTCTGTGGGAGCCGCTCAGACCCCCACATACCGGGCGTGTGTGCTGCTCACTGGGAATCCCCAACGTGTAAGCTGCCTCAGACCCGCTCGCCTGCTCTCGAGGGTTTGCAGCTTGGCGGCTGGAAGGCGTTCTTCACGTCACGTAATCAAACTGCAGGCACCAGAATAATAAGCTCAACATATTCTGTCAGCAGGTTTCTATATTTTAAGTAAATTCTAGGGCGCTAATAAACTGTTTCAGAGGAGTGATCATAGCGCTTCTGCATCAGCAGTGCGTTGTGTCTTGTCTCCCTGCCAACTCCCAGATCAGCTTCTCTGATTGGTTGATGAGGCGCATCCAGCAGATAAAGTTCAAGCTGCATCTTGTAAAGCGCGTCACGTGCCTCAGATGCTCAGAAGCTCATGAGGCTCTGCTACTGCTGCCATGAAAATCGAGGGCGACCAGGATGGATATCTGGTTGATGATAAGCTGATGGTGCGGAGGGAATGGATCGGGTAGTGACTGGGCTTCCAATGCTGACCTATGAACTGGAGCGGTCAGCGTTCATCTAAACTTAATACATAATAAACGTTTTTTTATTGTTTCTTTTCATTTCTAATTTTGTTTTTGACATAATCATTTTGAAATCTTTAAATGCTTAAATTATGTTTATGATTAATATGTTCAAATCTATAGAATAAAATCTAATTTCAAATTTAGCCCACTGGTGAGTTGTTTAGAGGGCCCAATGTGGTCCCTGAGGGCCCCATGGCGTTAGTGACCTCTGCTGGTCAGTCAACGTTTTTCTTCTTTGTGTTCATCTTTATTAATCCATATTGCTGACAGACTGGATATTATCTTCCTTATTTATTAGTTGAAATATTTTAATATTTAACGTGCTGAGGCTTTATCAACGCAGCTCATTTAGCTTGTTTACGTTTAACAAGTTTTTTGGATGTTAGCACTTTATCCTGGATCAATCATTTTATTCCTGACTAAAAAATCCTCAACCATGAACCATGAATTTTTCTATGTGAAGATAATCTTCAATCATGTGATCTGAAGAGGATTGCAGATCATCAGTCAAGTTTCAAATATTCATCTTATTTTGAAATGTAGTGAACCACTCTATCATGGAAATGTATGTTTGTTTGTGTAACTTTGGATGAAGCTTTGAATATCTCCTCCACTGACATTAAGTCAACATTTTTAGACCTTTTATGAACACAAAGCTCTTTTTAAACATCTTCCAAATGCATTAAACTCGTTTTCAGTGACGACTTTCCCATCCATCATGTTTACAGTCATTTGGATTTGCTCTGCTTTATGATCGTTCAGAAAAAAACTTTTATAGAAACACTTTTTAATCAGGATTTTTTATTTCATTTTATTTTTACCAGCAGAGTTTTACTAACAAACTGACCAAATAAAATATGAATAAACATGATGTGCAGAATTAAAATAGTCATTTAAGGGTTTTAACATCAGCAGGATCGAACCTGAAACTGTTTTTGTTGATTTCTAACGAACCAAATGTGAACCTGAAGGATTGTTTGTCTTCTTGAAGTTGTTAATCTGCTGTAAATTATTATTTTAGTGATAATTTAGACCAAACAGTCATCTGCAAACATTTCTAATGGAACATGATGTTTACTGTAATTGGTTCAAATGCTAAAGTGAGATTTAAAATGATCAATAAAACAAGCATGTAACTGAAAGCTTTTGCATTGTTTTCTGTTTAATCTGATGTCAGATTAGTAATCCACACTGAGACAAAGCTGGAGGGGGGGCTTACTAAACTGGGTCAAATACCCGTTTTACAAGATTCTTTTGAAACTATGCAGAGAACGGTCAGAGCATGGCAACCAAGGTAACTGTTGACTGTAAATTGAACGTAACTGGTCTGTGCCAAAAAGCTCTAAATCTAGTTATAGTTCAACAACTCTGTTCATCTGTGGCGCGTTTCTCTGATGACAAAGAGCACGTGAACAGACCGCCTCGTCTCTTGTTAACGGTCAGCTGGCTCATTTAGTCATTTATTTCTGGCGTGTTTGGCTTCGCGATTCACAGATCTCTTCACCTGTTCACAACATGAACTTCTTCTCAGCTTGTTAATAAATGGCGTCAGAAGAGCGTGCTGGGATGATGCCGAGACCAAGGCTCTCATTGACATTTGGGCGGAGGACGCTATCCAGACACATAAGTTCCCGAATGTTCTGGGCGCCGCCATTATTGTTTGCATAATTCCAGCCATGAGAGCTGTAGTATCGTGGACCGCAGATAGGAGGCGCGGAACCGTGCTAGCGTCATGTGGAAATAGTTGCAAGAACCAAACTCTACACGGTTAACTGGTCCAAGCAGATCGGTTTCAGAGGACTAGTGGAAATGGGCCAAAAGACCATAAGATCACGGGGAAGAAATGAAAGAAGACTTCTTCTAAAGCAGGGGTCTTCAACGTTTTCCAGGCCAAGGACCTCCAAACTGATGATGGGATGGAACGGGGACTCCCTACTTATATATATTGTATGAAATTGTGTTCTATCAAACTGGTCCTATAGTCACTCTATTACAGATGGAGGTGTTGTGAATGAAACGGTGCTCAGCTTGAAAGGGCTCCTGTGTGTTAAGCTGAATGTGTGCGTTGATGACTGAAAGACATCTTCTGCCTCCATTTATCCGATTACTACTGTGTGTTGAATTCATGTTAATGTGGATTTAAAGACATTTCAATTAGTGAAAAAATTGCAGGTAGGAATATAAACAAAAGTCTGATCAACCAGAACCTTTGCGACCCCCATGCAGTACCTCCATGGACCCCCGAGGTGTCGTGGACCCCCTGTTGAAGACCTCTGTTCTAAAGGATGAAACAGAAAACAATAAGAAGGTGAAATGACGAGCAGGAAGGAGTGAAAACTTGCTTTCATATTAATACTAATTTCAGGGTAAAACTAAAAGTCACACACAGGCTTAAATTGGAAGACGACCGGTGTTCTGTCAGATTAGCATACTCCGTCAGACCAGCATACCTATAGTCAAAACGCATCAGCAAGACGTCAGATTTGCATTTGTCCCTTCAGTTTTATATGAAAAATAAACTTTAAACTACTTCAACAGGCAACTATCTCTTTAGTCATGTACCAAAAAAAAAATAAAAAATTAAGGTCAGACGGCCATACGCTTTAAAAAAACACGAAAAAAGTAATTAAATAGTTTTTTGTACATGACTAAAGAGATACACAGCAGTTTAGGTAGTTTTAGCTTTCACTCAGTTGCTCACTATCAGAGCAACCAAACAACAACCTCATAAACGCAATGAGCAGCAAAGAAGAGCCAGGAACTCTGGGAAAGATTCAGATGTAAATAAAGGAAACACCTTTGAAGACCAAAGTGTTCAGATTTTGGACAGAGAGGACAGATGGTTTAAAAGAGGCATCAAGGAAGCAATCTTTGAGAAAAGAGGAAAGTCATTGCTGAACAGGGGGGGTAATTGGGGTTTCAGCTTCTTAGCATTTACAGTTCAGACCTGGAACTCATTCCCAATAAGTTAAATAAGACCTCTGATGATTCAAAAGGACCAATCACAGAGCCCAGGCATGACAAAAGGCTCTAACAATACAGAGGGGCAATCGGTGGCTATTTTATTAGCATCTGAATTGGACCTTCATGCTGCTAAACTACATCAGAGCTCCAACTTTTCTCTGGTGGAGCCAAGAGAAGTGATAAAGACTCCTGGACAGGAAGGAAACGTCTTAAAAAATACTGAGGTAAAGTCTGGTTGCTTTCCAATTTAAGCCTGTCGGTGGTCATGACCCAGAAGAAGGAGAATTTACAGGAGAATTTAGTCAGATGACTTCTGCACACATATGTTCTCTCTAGGTACTGATTTCTGCTCTTCAGTTGCATTTCCGAATTCTCCCGAGTAGGTCCCGACTTTACACGAGTGAATAAAGTGAATGTGATTGGTCGTTTATAAAGGGGGTGGGATTGTTGTGGCAGAAGGTTCACCGGTTTGTCGGAAGCATCTTGCTAACCAGTTAGCAACTTAGTGCTAGTGGTAGAGGAGGAGAGTTTAGTGTCAGAGTTTGTGGATGAGTCTCCTCCGTCATCCATTTTTTATTTAGAGGAGGAAAGCGGACGAAGATGTTGCCAGGGAAGAGGACGCCAGGGCGGCAGAAGCTAGGTGGTTTGGGTGTAGAAGGCTTACAGCTGTACATGTTTGAGCCCTTGCCTCGCAACGCTGCCAGTTCTTGTTAGCTCTACGCCTGCCGAAGACAGACGTCCATCCTCGCGTGAACATCTGGGATGGAACTGAATGGGGAAGGAAATGATTCTGATTTCAACCGCTGCGTATATTAGCTGCGACATATGAATCAAGATGCTATGACCGAAAAAATATGATTGACAGATGACCGTTGATAAATGATTGGCCGAATTTAGGTGTTCAGGCTGAAATATAACTAACTGGACCGCATAAGATAACGAAAAAATTACAGATTTTAAGACATGATTTTTTTTTATTGAATTTCTTTTAACTTTTGGGACAATATGGTCTGATAAAGAGTACATTTATATACAGGATTAAGCCGGAAAGATTTGACATTTAAATACGACTTCCCTACGACATGACTAACATATGTGATCTTGGTTATTGATGAGAGTAAGACTGAGGTCATGGTTTCTAGCGGCACATCTGAGGTTCCCTTCACCAAGCTAGGTTACCTAGCGCAGTATAGGAAGTCAGTTATCACAAACCTGGGTACAGATTTTAATTCAACAACCAGATAAAGGCAACTGTGAAGAAAAGTTTCTTTCATTTAAAGCAGTTTGCCAAAATAAAGCCAATTCTCTCCAGAGATCATTTAGAGACAGTAATCCATGCCTTTATTACTGCCCGGCTGGATTACTGTAACACACTTCATTTGGGGGTTAGTGCCTGTAACATTGCTCAATTCCAGAGAGCGCAAAACGCTGCAGCACATCTTTTATCTGGTACTCTTAATATGAGCACACTACCCCAATTTTAGCCTCATTACACTGGCTCCCTGTACATTTTAGGATTCATTTTAAAGTTCTTTATATTGTCCCGTTCACTTCAGCCAATCAGCTGCTTCTTCAAGTGCCTAAAACTAAAGGGAAGTTTAGGGGCGATGGTGCTTTCTCTGTGGAACCTCTTCTTTGTCTGATTTTAAATCGCTCTTAAAAACTCATCTCTTTGCCTTGGCTCTCATATGTTGATTTTAGTCTGTGATACATTATTTTTAATTACTTTTATTTTTATTTTAGGCTAGATTTTATAGTTCTGCTTGTATGAATCTGTGTAAAGGTCTTAGGTTATTCCACTGCTCAGCACTTTGTTCCTTTGAGAAATTTTAAAGTGCTTTATAAATAAAGGTGAATGGGATTGGATTGATCCCAGGCAGAACTGTAAAAGTGTATGATGAAATTTTGCATACACATTATAAATTGTACTCGTACTCGTCGTCTCCCGCTTTATCCGGAACCGGGTCGCTGGAGGCAGCAGACTAAGCAGAGACTCCCAGACTTCCCTCTCCGCTGACAGCTCCTCCAGCTCTGTTGGGGGAAGTCCTAGGCGCTCCCAGGCCAGCCGAGAGACATAGTCTCTCCAGCGTGTCCTGGGTCGCCCCCTGGGCCTCCTCCCAGTGGGACGTGCCTGGAACATCTCCGGAGGTATACTTTTATTAAAACAATTTTTAAATGTCTGTAAGACATGGTCCTTAAATTCTCTGTTCTTTGCTTTCAATAATACTGGGAAATATTTTTCTTCATATTTATGGAGTGAATTTTGTTCATTTATGGTGTCAAAAAGGCTTTATGTAAATGTACATTTCTTGGATTTTTTTTTTTAAATAAGAAAAAAATTGACGAAAAAAATCAAAAGAAACAGCAGATTTACTGACAAAACATGCTTGTTGCAACAATAATGAAACAAAATTCCCTCCATACAGATTAACCTCCCCATGTAAACCAAAGTCTGACACTGTGTGGCTACAGGAGCAAATAGTTTTAGTGCCCCAAAGACACAGACTGGTCAGAATTTGGTCATATGTTGAGTTTTTTTCCCCCACTCACTGAAACAAATCCGTTTTAATTTCGTGTCTTTTCCGTGTGACACACAAACAACTCTGCTGTTCATTTGACACATTTAGAAAAGCAAGCTTTTGTCAAAAGATGAATAAACATAATAAACACATCTTCAGTTTTTTTTAATGTTAGGTTCTTTAATTCTTTTCTGCACCACAGCAACCAGAAAATAATGAAAGTTATGAGCAAATAGTCCAGATAGCAGCGACAAAGTGAACACTAAGAAAAACTGAAAATATAAAGAGATTTAGAAGCATGAGAGAAATGTTGCTAAGGAAATACATTTCAGTCAAAGTGAGACTTTACAGATAATCATGATGTTTTAGTGGTGATGCTGTTCCTTAGTCTGCATGTTGTGGACATCAAGCTTTTGGTCTGCTCTGCTGCCCACATTCTATAGATGTTTCCTTGAAGGACGCTTTATTTCAGAGAGATACGGTCTGGATCCAGATGATCAGAGGAGTCTAAACTGTGCTGGTAGGAAGGAAGGAGGTAGGGAGAGGAAGCAGGATAGAAAATGGAAGTAAAATTCAGCTTGTAGGTAAGGTTACAGAGGGCTACCCGCTTTAAGTACCAGATCTGTTTGGGTGGTTGGATCTGCTCGAGGCCCCGCCCCTTTTTGGAGTCATTGTATGGCAACTCCACAAATTGTATTTTACCCGTTTCTTATAAATTAGTTCTTTTCTGGAGTCTCGACATATCATTACCCGTATTTGCTATTATTTTACATTTCATCTGCGTTCTAAAGTAGCCGAAAGTAGAAAACAATCATTCTCAACGTCGAAGGAAAGTACAGTATTGCCTTCTAAGACAGACTGAGCTCTGCCATTTAACAAGGTGACACAAAAAGTCTCTTCTTATTATTATTATTATTAAAGTCGCAGGGAAGTCATATTTAAATGTCAAATCATTCTGGCTTAATCATGTATATAAATGTACTCTTTATCAGACAATATTGTCCCAAAATTTAGAAAAATTCTGTTTTATTTTCCGTTATTTTATGCAGGCCAGTTAGCTATACGTCAGCCTGAACACCTAAATTAGGCCAATCATATATCAACGGTCAATCAAATTTTTTCGGTCATATCATCTTGATTCATATGTAAGCAGCTAATATACGCCACGGAAAGAAATAAGAATAATTTCCTTTTCCATTGAGTTCAGTGTTGCCAACTCAGCGACTTTGTTTCGCTATATTTAGCGAATTTTCAGACCCCTGCAGCGCTACTCTTTTCAAAAGCGACAAATCTAGCGACTTTCCTGGTGTCTGCTGTGGGCCACCTCCCCCGTCCGAACCCTGTTCTCCCCGCTTTTGTAGGAGTCCCTCTCAAGCGCTGCAGTCAGAGCCACAGCATGTTTTACCCTCAGCTTCCAGACTACAAATGAACCGCGTGCATGTGCAGGGATTGACGGCTCAGGTTGATCACGCGCTGAAGTCAGCTCCCTCAGTTGCTGAACCTGCCATAGAGAGCCTTGACCAACATGACGATGACCCGCTCTTTCTGCGAGCAGGCTGGCACAGCCAGTGTGTGTGGAGGCAAATCTTATTAGTTTGAAAAAAAAATTACAATAATTACCAATATTTGTTCACATTGTCATTGATTCTTTGCAGCCTTTTTTTATTCCATTTAGATTGTTAATGTTAATGTAATGTAAAAAAATCTATGGTTCAAAATGTTGATGTTTTACCATGATTTTTAAGCTCCTTAGTGGACCACAAGGGGAAAAGAAAAAGTTAAAAAAAAGTTTAAAATATATATATATATATTATGCAAATTAGCTAATGACGTCATTCAGCGACTTCTAGAGACTTACAGCAGAGCCAATAGCTACTTTCCTCACAGAGGAGTTGGCAACACTAATTAAGTTCCGTCCAGTGTTCACGGGGATGGACGTCTGTGTCTTCAGCAGGCATAGAGCTAACAGAACTGGCAGCGTTGCGAGGCAAGGGCTCAAACATGTATGGCTGTAAGCCTTCTACACCAAACCAAGCTTCTGATCTGTAAGGAGTTTGCATCTTTTCTAGTTTACTCAGTTCCCCAGCCCGAATCTAACTGATCTCTCTCTCTGTGCAGTTCCTGATCAAGCTGCTGTTTCCTGAGAATCTTCGCCGATCCAAAAATTATCTCTCTGTCAAAACTTTTCAAAAAACTTTCTAAACCGCTTCCTGTTTCGTGTTGTGTCTGCGCCAGAGTCAACTCTAGAATCATGTCAGTGACTTTAAAATCTCAGGGCAGAGGAGGACAAATGACAAAAAAATTACTTTCATAGAGATTTTAGACAAATAAAAGAGTTAAAAGTATTGTAGCTCAATATGGCTAACCGACCGAGCTAAAAGAGGCTAACCTTTTAGCATTTATACTGCACTTTCTATCAAAAGATCTCAAAGTGACACAGGTAAAAAAAGAAAAAAGCATGAAAATGTATTTTTAGAAGAAAGAAAAACATCTAAAGGGGACCAAAAGTTTTGCTAAAAACACATTTTTTATGGCCTTTTAAAAACACTTTAAAAGACAGATTGAGGAGCCCTCAGGGTGTCAGGGAGGACATTCCACAGATGTGGGGCAGCAGCATAAAATGCCCTATCTATGAGTGAGTGGAGCAAAGGGAGCGGGTTGTGTTCTGTGGGTTGATAAGTTCTTACAAGGGAAACCTTGTATTCAATCCTGGATAATGGGGGTAATGTGCTCATGTTTCTTCACTCTCATCAGGATCCTATCTGCAGAGTTTTGAATGTACTGAAGGCTCTGCAGACTGTTTCTAGGGTTCCCAATGAGAAGTGCGTTTGCAATGCATGAAACAGCTTTTCGTTGTCTGGGAAGGAGAGAGTGGGAGTTTGGAAATGTTACAGAGGTGGCAGAAAGAGGTCTTGCATAGGTGAATTATATGGGCTTCAAAAGTGAGTTCCTCTATCTGTTGTCCTTTCGGAAGCCAACAGCTTTCCTCTGAGAAAAGTTGGGGTTTTTTCTGTTTCGATTCCATTGGCAGATTAATATATCCCTGAAAGTTGTGCGAAAGGTCTTGTTACACATAGCGTAGCACATGGGGTTCACCGTGCTGTTAACGTAACACAACCAGTAACCCAAAGCCCAGAGAGATTCAGGAATGCAGTCCTGGCAGAAAGTGTTGACCAGCACCATAATGTTGTACGGGAGCCATGTAGTGATGAACGCAAACAGGATGGCGCTCAGAGTCCTCGCTGCTTTCTTTTCATTCGCTTTTTTTTCATTCTTTCGCTTATTGATTTCTATTTTTGCTTTGGAAGCAAAGCGTTTGACCAGAAGAGCGTCCCTGGTTGCTTTGGCAACTGACTGGTCAGGCGAAGATGAGCTTGAGAAACAATCTGGTCCTGTTTGACCTTTGATGCTCGCTGCATGTTGGTCGTTCTGGTTGGTAGTTACTTTTGCAGATTTCGCTTGATCTGTAACGACAGAGAATACATCAGTTTGATTTAACTAAAGAATCTGTATTTATATTTCTGTGAAACATAGGTCCAAAGAAAAATCCAATTCCAAAAAATATTTCTGAAAGCAAAGAACACTTGAAAACAGAAAATTTTAGGAAACGGTTTCAAAAACGGATACTAGAAAAACTTAGAAAAAAGGTTTAGAGAGTAATTTTATTTTATTATAGTTTATTTCTATAGCGCCAATTCATATCATGTCATCTCAGGCCACTTTGCAGTTCACCTGATCATCCATTCAGATTGATACAAAGTTTTCTAACTAAGGAAAATCAGCTGATTGAATCGACTCATTGACTCATTGAGCAATCCCTCACACTAAGCATGCTTGTAGCGACAGTGGAGAGGAAAAAACTCCCTTGAACAGGAAGAAACCTCCAGCAGAACCAGGCTCAGTGTGAGCGGCCATCATCTGCTGAGGCTGACTGTGGTTCAAGGACAACAGAAGCAGAGCATAGAAAAAAGAAGCATAGATACAAAAGGCAACTGTCAACCAAGAAACACACAGCCAAGCAGACAAGCTCTGAGCCAAAGCCTCCCATGTCAGAGGATGAAGAGAGCACATCCAGTTAGTCAGTCAGAGAAACAGAACTACACTGAAAAACAGGCCAAGCTCCAACATCTAGAAAACAAAGGTGTTGATGGCAGCAGCACAGCTTGATATTTTTGCTCCAGGATGAAGTCACAGCCAAACAGGAACAGACCAGATGAAGCTACTATGTGAAAAATCAAAGAGAAAGCAGAATGTTAGAGATTGAACTAACAGATTCTGCAGAGTGGGAGAATAGAGATAGAATGAAGGAGAATTATGAAAAAGAGGTCCCTATGTCCTCCAGCAGTCTAAGCCTATAGCAGCATAACTCAGGACAACCCGGAGCCACTCTAACTATAATCAAAAGGAAGTTTTAAGCCTAGCCTTAAAAGTAGACTCACGGACTAAAACTGGTAGTTGGTTCAACAGGAAAGGAGCCTGATCTGTCTCAGCATGATCTGGAAAATCTAATCCATGCGTTATTTTTAGTCAAATTGATTACTGCAATGGTGTCTTCACAGGTCTGCCTAAAAAGTGGATAAGACAGCTGCAGCTGATGCAGAACGCTGCTGCCCGTGTCCTCACTAAGACTCACCCCTTGCTCACACTGGCTCCGGTGCGCACACCCCCCTCTCACACCGCCCTTTTGACTACGGTGCCGTGGCGACTCTGCGCGCTCCGGCAACAGGTCCGAGATTTAACAGAAGTTCACTTGAGTTCACGTGAATCTCACGCGATAACACTGCCCAAATAAGGATATTTGCGAGAGCTTTTTGCGGAGGGCTCCCGCACGCCGCAAGGATAGCTTTCTTTATGAATTTTCTGCAGCGCCGGAGTGTCTCGGTAACCGCAGCCGGACAGCTCAGCAGCCGGTGAGAGAGTTTACGCCTTTTAATGACTTGGAATCACTGCGCGTCAGCACTCCACCGCACCGTCGGTGTGAGCCTGGCGTAAGAAGGTAGAGGACATCACCCCAGTTCTAAAGTCCTTACACTGGCTCCCTGTATCTCAGAGAATAGACCTTAAAATACTTCTGTTAGTCTATAAATCTCTGAATGTGCTTGAGCACCTGCCCCTTGATGCCCAAAGTGCCCTTTTGCCAGTTATTATTATTTATTTTTTAAACTGTGTGCTTATATCTATGTGTATGGGTACGTTTGTGTGTGTGCATGCCCAAAATAATAATAATTTAGACCTACCGTGCCGCGGTAACCGTGGCTGGTCACATGATCAACACAACTTGCCCTTCTGCTAATAGCTAAGCGCTGCTTCAGAAAACCACTACAACTCCCAATTCCAGCAAAAGTAAACTACTGGTCCGGTAACTGGGTTCTGCAGCGTTGTTAGTTTGTGCACAGTTTATTGTTGCAAGATGAGTAGAGTGACCAAGTAAAATGAGCAATGAGCATCCTCTGTGCTGTTCAAATTTGCACACACCGACCTCTCACAACTTATAGCCGCTTGTCAGCGGCGCAAAAAATTATTTATTTGATGAATATTTTTTCAATGATATATTACTCTATTACTCCTATTGCTATAAAGGACAAATTAATTAAATGATATAAAGGGTAAATTATTAATGGATTACATTTGTGTCTATACATTTAATTTTTTGAGAAGTTATGAAATGTAAATGTGTTTTTGTTTACAGGCATGGCCAAAAGTTTTGAGAATGATTCAAATGTTAATATTTACAAAGTCTACTGCTTCAGTTTTTATAACGGTATAGAATGCAGTATATGGATTAAGCATATACTCCAGAATGTTATAAAAGAGTGATCAGTGTAACAGCAATTAATTGCAAAGTCAATATTTGCCTAGAAAATGAACTTTATCCCCCAAAACACATTTCAACGTCATTGCAGCCCTCCCTGCCTTAAAAGGACCAGCTAACTTGGTTTCAGTGATTGCTCCATTAACACAGGTGTGGGTGGTGATGAGGACGGGGCTGGAGATCAATCTGTCACGATTAAGTAAGAAGAATGACACCACTGGACACTTTAAAAGAGAGGCTGGTGCTTGGCATCATTGTTTCTCTTCTGTGAACCATGGTTATCTCTAAAGAAACATGTGCATTCATCATTGCACTGCACAAAAGTGGCCTAACAGGAAAGATAGCTAGAAAGATTGCACCTCAGTCAACAATCTATCGCATCACCAAGAACTTCAAGGAGAGAGGTTCCATTGTTGCCAAAAAGGCTCCAGGGTGCTAAAAAAAGACCAGCAAGGACCAGGACCGTCTCTTAAGAGTGTTTCAGCTGCGCGGAGCCGGGCTACCAGCAGTGCAGAGCTTGATCAGGAATGGCAGCAGGCAAGTGTGAGTGCATCTGCACGCACTGTGAGGCGGAGACTCTTGGAGCAAGGCCTGGTCTCAAGGAGGGCAGCAAAGAAGCCACTTCTCTCCAGGAAAACATCAGGGACAGACTGATATTCGGCAAAAGGTACATGGAGTGGACTGCTGAGGACTGGGGGATAAAGTCATTTTCTCTGATGAATCCCCTTTCCAATTGTTTGGGACATCTGGAAAACAGCTGTTTGGAGAAGACGCAGGTGAGCGCTACCACCAGTCTTGTCTCATGCCAACTGTAAAGCATCCTAAAACCATTTATGTGTGGGTTGCTTCTCAGCCAAGGAAGTCGCCCTCTCACAGTCTGACCTAAAAAACACAGCCATGAATAAAAGAACGGTACCAGAATGTCTCCTCCGAGAGCAACTTCTCCCAACCGGCCCAAGAGCAGTTTGGTGATGAACAATGCCTTTTCCAGCATGATGGAGCACCTTGCCATGAAGCAAAGATGATGTCTAACTGGCTCAGGGAACAAAACATAGAGATTTTGGAGTCCATGGCCTGGAAAATCCCCTGATCTTAATCCCATGGAAAAGTTGTGGTCAATCATCTAGAGACGGGTGGACAAACGAAAACCTAGGAATTCTGACAAAATGCAAGCATTGATTGTGCAAGAATGGACTGCTATCAGTCAGGATTTGGTCCAGAAGTTGATTGAGAGCATGCCAGGGAGAATTGCAGAGGTCCTGAAGAAGAGGGGTCAACACTGCAAATATTGACTTGCTGCATTAACTCATTCTGTCATTAAAAGCTTTTGTTTCGATATAACATCTCCTTTTCACTGCTACGCCGACGATATACAACTCTATATTAGAACTGGAGCATCATCACCATCTTCACTTAATGCTTTCACTACCTGCCTGGAGGAGATAAGGAAGTGGATGACTCAGAATTTCCTTCAGTTAAACTGCTCCAAAACTGAGGCCATGCTGATCGGAACACCTCACCAGGTTCAATCTTCAACTATGACGACTGTTTCCTTTTCTGGACAAGACATCCCATTTTCCACCATAGTTACAAATCTTGGAGTTAGAATGGATTCTCAATTTACTTTTGAAAATCACATTAAGCATCTGTCTAAAATCTGTTTCCTTCATCTTCGTAATATCTCCAAAATTCGTCCGTTTCTTTCTTTTTCTGATGCTGAGACTCTCGTTCATGCATTTGTCTCCTCCAGGTTAGACTACTGCAACTCTCTGTTTGTTGGAATCCATAAAAAACATCTTCAGAAGCTCCAATACATTCAAAACAGCGCAGCCAGGATTCTCTTGAGGGCCCGCAAATTTGCCCATATTACACCTATTCTGCATGACCTTCACTGGCTTCCCATCACCTGCAGAATTCAATACAAAATCGCGCTCATCACCCATCAGTGTTTAAACGGATCCTCACCGGATTATCTGAAGGACCTTCTCACTCCACATTCATCCACCAGATCTCTTCGATCACAAGACTGCAACTTCCTTCACCTTCCTCGCTCCAGATTAAGGTCCATGGGAGATCGGGCCTTCGCTGTCGCTGCCCCCCGTCTCTGGAACTCTCTCCCAGATCATCTGAGAGCTCCACAACCACTGAATGATTTTAAAAGAGGCTTGAAGACTTTTTTATTTAAGCAAGCCTATTCTGCCTCCACATGATTTTTATGTTGTTTATTTTTATCTTTGATTTTATTGACCACATGATTTTTATGTTGTTTTATTTTTATCTTTAATTTTATTGACCACATTTTTTATGTTGTTTATTTTTATCTTTGATTTTATTGACCACATGATTTTTATGGTTGATTTTTATCTTTGATTTTATTTGCACTGTGTAGCACTTTGAGATTTTTCTTAATGAAAAGTGCGGTACAAATTGGATGTATTTCCGTATGTGATGACAACATCTAACATACACACATGAAAACCAGAGGGCAGCAGATAATGTGAAAATATAATATTTGTGTCATTCTCAATACTTTGGCCATGACTGTGTGTGTTTTATGTGCATCAGATTGTAGTTTAAGGATCATGTTTCATTTTGCAGAGATGCCTCATAAGGAGAGGAAGTTAAGACCAAAACAAAAGAAGCTGTGTGAGGATGTGAAAGGTGGTGGATCACTCACCAGCTGGATGGCAAAGAGCACAAGAAGTCACAAGTCACTGACATTTTTAAGAGCATGGGCAACAGGAAGTTATTGTTATAACTGCAAAAAAGAAAATGCCACTGTGATCTGTACAACAGCTCAGGTACAGACAGGAATGACAGAATTACAGACCCACAGACCTCAACAAGTAGTCTCTTCCAAACTATCTGCAGTGTGGCAGTGAGCCATTTTAAATTTAGTTATCCTTGCATCTTGCATGAACACATATCTCTTTTTTAATCAGCTACTATCTCTCAGATACTCTTTTTAGTGTCTACACCATCAGATCAATACAGCCCACCTCCAGCAACACAGCAGCACCAACCCCCTCAGCAGATGCTGTTCGGTCCACCCATGAGGTGAAACAGACTCATTTTGCCTTGTACTGGCCTCTAACAAACATTTGAGTATATGCGTTACTGTGTGTTGTGATTGGGTTGGTACAATTCAACCGGTTGTATAGCAAGATATGTTTCTGTATCGTGTTTTAAATCTATGCTCCATCTGGCCCCCGTTTACCGTTGAGCACCTGCCCCTCCAACGGTCTCTGCACGTCCCTGCATCACATGCCTTGATTTTTATCAATGGGTGCTTTTCGAACTGCTCTTTGTCTGACCTCTCACCCAGAGCCTGTCAGCCTTGGGAGACACTACCGGTGGCATTTAAGCCCCCGCCAACAGAGCCCCTGGGATCATTCTGGCACTAAAACATCTCCACCACCAGCGCATTTCGTCGATTTTTGCTGATGATATGGTTCCACTGGCATTCTCCTGCCAAGCCTACAGCCTAATCTCTGGGGCGGTTCGCCTGAGAGTCAGCACCCCCAAATCCGAAGCCATGGAACTTGACTGGAAAAAGGTAGCTTGTCCTTCAGTTTGGAGCCCCGTCCTGTATAAAGTGGAAGAGTTCAGCTGTATTGGGGTCCTGTTCATGAGTTAGGGAGAATGGAGCGGGTCAGCTGAGGGAAAAGGCAAAGCTCTCAATTTTCCTGTCGGTTTACATTCTTACCTCCATCTATGATGATGAAATCTGGATCACGATCAAAAGAGCGAGATCCCGGATACAAGCTGCTAAAATTTGCTTTTTCCACAGGAAAACGGCATTCCCTTAGAGAGAAAGTGAGGAGCTCAGCCATTCAGGAGAGGCTCTGACTAAAGCCGCCTGTCTTCTATTATTATTACTTTTCAAAATTACATTTTTAAAAACTCATTTTCTTCGGATATCTTTTATAAAAAGTGTTCTTTGCTTTCAATAATATTGGAGCAAATAATTCTTCATTAAATGTTCTTAGGGGTGGAGGGTCCTACCGTTTCTATGTTGTACAATTCCAGCCTTTTTTGCTTCGCTCCCTGAAGCGGCTCGGTCTCCAGGACCTCCGACCACATCGCTGGTGACGCCATCATAGCTGCTGTGCTCTGCCTCATCTACAGTATTCGCTGTAGTGTTACCAGGCATGTTAGATGAATTGAGATGGAAGCATAACATTCCACAGCACTTTTGCTTTTTTGCTTCTGGTGCCAAATTGGAATTGTTTTTTCCAGTTTCCTCTGGAGAAGACAGACATACTTCACTGCTGCTGAAGCTCTGGGAGCTTATCTGGCGCAGCATGGTTAATGACATCCTCTGGCTGTTAACTGCATCTTTTCCACTGCTGTTGTCCTGGTCCTGAGCCTGGCTCGACTTGGTGCCGGACCCAGATCCCTTTAGACCTTGAACATCTTTAGCTCTTTTCTCCGTCTCCTGGTAGATCTTCCAAAACAAAATGGCCATGATGCTCACTGGTAAGTAAAACGCAGCAATCGCGGTGCAGAAGGTGATGATGGGCTCGGACAAAAACTGGATGTAACACTCATTTGGCTGAACCGTGCGCTCGCCCACAATATACTGCCAGAACAGTATAGCCGGCGCCCAAAGAATGAAGGAGATGGACCAGGCTAAGCTAATCATGGTCATAGCTCTTTTGGTCGTACGTTTGGCCCGGTAGGTCAAAGGTCTGGTCACAGAGAAATACCTAAGGGAACACAAAAAAACAATCAAGTGAAATTGATCAACAGAGACAGGAACTTGCTGGAGAAGATTCTCAGTCATCCAGGCTATAGTCATTCCAAAAAAGTTATAAAACAATCCACTGGACTTTGTTTCCATCCAGGAAGATTTTTAAATTCAAAATGTCAGAAAAAACCTTCTTTCTTTCTTTTTCTTTTTATTTATTCTTTTGTTTTGGGGCAGTCGGTAAACGGCAGCTAGGTTAATACCGCAATCAAAGACATCGTTTTTCTGCAGACCGGGTGCCTCTGGGCACGTCGCTGCCCCATTCAGGACACTGGCTTGTGCATCACTTCATGGGCATTATGCTGCCGTGCATTATGCAGAAGTTGGACACATGTAAGTTCTGGACTCGTTATGAATACTCTATGTAAACTTCCAAATTTGAAAAAATACATAGATGGTTCAGCGTATGCCAGCGTTTTAGGAGAATCTGGGACATCTGGCATACGCTGGATAAGTCGTCAAGGTATGACAGGGGCATTAGCTTCTCTCCTGCATCAGGGGTTAACAGCAGACCAAGCCTAGCAATCTTTAAGAAGAAGAAGTGCAAGTAAAACATCTTTATCTACCTGTCAAAGCTGATGACGAGCAGGTTCATGACAGAGGCGTTACTGGCCACATAGTCTATGGCAAGCCACAAGTCACAAACTACAGGCCCAAGAGCCCACTGGCCCATAATGATGTAGGTAGTGTAGAGATTCATGGACAACGTGCCAATGGTCAAGTCTGCAAAGGCCAAGCTGAGCAGGTAGTAGTTGTTAACGGTCTTCAGAGTCTTATTTATCTTAAAGGACACCAACACCAGGATGTTTCCAACAACGGTGACCAAAGAGAGTGATCCAGTAAGGAAGACGATGATGATGACCTAAAAATGAAGAGAAGAGAAAGTCGTCCATCACATTGAGGTACACTCTGGAAATATTGCCACTAAAACAAAACTATGTTTATTATAACTAAGTGAAATAAAAACAAAACTTTACAGTTTACAGTAAGATTGAGACATTGTTAGCATGTTTTACTTTGGGAGGGGGACAACTGGTCAAACTAAAAAAAAAAATTACAGACAAATTCATGTTTTTTACTTTTATGAGACCCTTTCCCATCGACGACCCTTTCTTTAAAGTCTCACATATAAAGCCTTAAATGGCGAGCTCCATCTGATATCAGAGATCTGATTGTTCCTTATGTTCTAACAGAGCACTTCGCTCTCAATCTGCAGGTTTTACTAGTGGTTCCTAAATTTCTAAAAGTAGAATGGGAGGCAGATCTTTTTTAGTTATCAGGCTCCTCTCCTGTGGAACCAACAACCAGTTTTTAGTCCGTAATGAGGCAGACACCCTGTCTACTTTTAAGGCTTTAGGCTTAAAACTTTTCCTTTTTGATAAAGCTTATAGTTAGAGTGGCTCAGGTTATCCAGAGCTATCTCTATAGTTATGGCTGCTATAGGCTTGAGGACTGCTGGAGAGAATATAGGGACCCCTTTTAATTTTCTTCTTCATTCTACCTCTATTACATCCATTCTGCAATATTCGTTAGTTTTAAAACTAACGTTATGTTGCTGCTGCTTTTTATGATTAAAGATATAGTGGAGGATTTTCGCAAATTTTTGGAAAAAGTACATGTAAAACCCTGTACCCACTCCCGAGAGAGAACATCTAATAAACGCGTGCGAGAAGCGTGCAAAAGTCAATTTCTCCTCGTGCACAAAGTTGCTGTTTGCATTGCTCATACAAGCTTACTTTCCAAATAAGATTTGCTATTTTTCCACTATGTGATCCATTCTATCTCTATCTCTCCCACTCTGCAGAATCTGTTAGTTCAATCTCTCTTCTGCTCTCTCTGCTTTTTCTCATAGTAGCTTCATCTGGTCTGTTCCTGTTTGGCTGTGACTCCATCCTGGAGAGAAATATCAGCTGTGCTGCTGCCATCAACACCTTTGTTTCTAGATGTTGGAGCTTGGCCTGTTTTCCAGTGCGTAGTCCTGTTTCTCTGACTGTGACTAACTGGATGTGTTCTCTTCATCCTCTGACATGGGAGCTGGCTCGGAGCTCGTCTGCCCGGCTGTGTTTCCTGGACGGGGCCGCCTGTGGAGCTGGTTGACAGTTACCTGCCATCCAAACCGCTTCCACCCTAGATACTCTCAGGGCCACCAGCTTGATTCTCAGCTATATGATCAAACATAACTTTGAATTCAGGTCCACTTACCTCTCCTTGCCGTTCAAATGCCTCATATGCTGTAAGAACTTTGCATTCATTCATTTTGTTCCAGTACTGTCATGATCTGGCCTATTTGGTCTCCCTTAATTGGTTATTTCTTTCACCTGTCGTTTTCCCTCCTTACCTTAATTATCATTTATTCCTCTCACCTGTTTCCTTTGGTTTATATACATGTTATGTTCAGCCTGAGCATTCGGGGCCAGATCATTATTTGTTTTTCTGTTAGTCTGTCTGTTATGTTGATTTCAAGTTTCTTCTGGATCCTGGCGGCCAGTGGAAAGAGGTTTTTGTGTCTGTCTCGTCTCCTGCTCGTCCACTGTTCTCCCCTGCTGAGCCCTCTGGGGTTTTGGCTCTGGAGGATCAGTTTTTATCCAAGTAAGCCTGGCTCCAAGGAGGAGACCAGTTTAAAGGTCCTGCATCAAATTCTGGTTCCCCGCCCTGTCTCGGGTACCTTCTTCCACTGAGCCTTCTTCCACTTTCAGACTCTATTGGACTCTGAACCTGCCTGGGAGCTCTACGATGCCCTGAAGCCTGGATCCTGCCTGTTCTGTCTGTTCTGTCTGTTCTGAATCCCTGACCAGGATTGGCTTCCTGCAAGACCTCTGGGACTGCAGCACTGGGGACACTCTTGGACTGGACTGTTAAACCAGAATGTCTGAGATTGGGTGGTGCCCCGCCCCCCACCTGCAGTCGCTGCGTGCCACAGATCCTAGCAGCTCCCCTTTTAGTTTTGTTCATTTAATAAACGTTTTGAACTTGCCTACTGACTATTGAATACTGGGTTCATCTGTCCTTGTTTCTTGACAAGTACATCCCATGCCATTCCTGACACTGTTTCTCTTTGCAGAGTTTCCTGGATGTTTTCTTTTGCAATCTCCTAACTAGATAATCTTTTTTTGCTATATATATATATATATATATATATATATATATATATATATATATATATATATATATATATATATATATATATATATATATATATATATATATATATATAAACAAACACTTTTGTACTGTTTTATTCTACTGAGTTCCTTCAATTATGTGCATCAGAAGAATGGATAGAATGTTAACAGGTTAGGTTATCCTGAGTTATCTCTATAATTATACTGCTATAGGTTTTGACTGCTGGAGGACATAAGGACCTCTTCTACAATCCTCCTCTATTCATTAGTATTTGTTAGCTTATTCTGTTTTGGCTCTGTTTGGCTATGACACCATCTTGGAGAGAAATATCAACTGAGCTGCTGCCATTAACACCTTCAGTTTATGTCTATAGCTCCAATTCACAACACATGTCATCTCAAGGCACTTTACAAATCAACCAAATCATACAGTCAGGCTGCTTTAAATTTTTCTATCTAAGGAAATTCAGCTTCAGTAAGCTGGAATAGACCTTCCTTCATAGAGTTCAGACTGTTTTTCAGTTCTTAGTCCTGTTTCTCTCCTAGAAAAAGTTTAGGTCTCTGCTTTTACTGTGACTTACTGTAGACGCTCTATTAACATTAATATTTTTTTCAGAGACCAAGCCCCCTGTGGAGCTAGTTTACTGTTACCTGCTTTAAATAAAAATGGATGGACCAGAGGTTTTATTTGTCTGCTTCTGTTTCTCTGAACCAGTCGGGCGTGACAGAAGCCTGCTCACACCTGTTCTGGTTCTGCTGGAGGATTCTTCTTGCTAAAATAAAGTTTTTCGTTTCCACTCTTGCTGTATGCATGCTCGGTGTGAGGGATTGTTGTAGAATTAAAGACAAAATGCAAGTGTATATCTGTCTGCACTCATTCACCCAGGAGGTGCGAGTCCTACCAAAGTCAATGGCTGGATACAATCAGCTGCACTTTTCTTAAAGTCGTGGTGCTGATCCAACGGTTGCCGTTCTGAATTCCTCCGAATGAAGTGGTGCCCGACTTTACACGAGTGAATAAAGTGAATGTGATTGGTTGAATATCAAGGGTTTGTCGGTAGCATCTTGCTAACCAGTTAGCAACTTAGTGCTAGTAGGTTCCCAATGGGAAATTCCATTGGGACTCAAGTAGCACTAAATTGGTGACTTAGCAATGACACTTCGTCAAGGAGTGCTATGGACAGAGGAAACATGCAAGCAGGAGGGAGAAGCTTAGTGTGTCGGAGGTCGTGGATGAAAGCCCCACCGCCATACATTTTTTATACAAAGGAGTGAAAGCTGGATCTAAGATGTTGTCTTACGCCAGGGGCGGCAGAAGCTGGTTTGGTGTAGAAGGCTTCCAGCCCGCACATGTTTGGAGCCCTTGCCTGCAACGCTGCCAGTTCTCTGTTAGCTCTCACAGCCTCGCTGAAGACACAGACGCCCATCCCCGTGAACACTGGGGCCGGAACTCAATGGGAAACTAAATGATTCTTATTTCAGCCGCTATGCGTATATGTGCTTACGTTTATATGAATCAAGATCCTATGACTGAAAAAATTTTGATTGACAGATGACCGTTGATATATGATTGGCCGAATTTAGGTGTTCAGGCTGATGTATAACTTAACTGGCCTGCATGAGATAATATCGAAAAAACTTTAATTCTAAGACAGGATTTTTTTAAAAATAGAAATGATCTAAATTTTGGGACAATATGGTCTGATAAAGAATACATTTATATAGAGGTTTAAGCCGGAATGATTTGACATTTAAATATGATTTCCCTATGACTTTAAGCCAAAAACTTCATACCAATCTAACTGGATGATTAGATGGAATTGTCTCCATAAAGTACCTTGGGGTGACATTTGTTGTGACTTGGTGCTGTATAAATAAATTTAATTGAAATACATTTTTAAAAGTTATTAGGTAAAAAACCTGGTTAATTTATGTTTTTTACCAGTGATGCAGGCAATTTCTACCAATATGCTGAAAACTAAAGAAGAAAGATCAATATGAAAGTCAGGCTTTTATTCTATCCTGTACCTGCCACACAGTATGACCTCCCAATGGATCAAATTCCTCTTCAGGCGGTGCTAAGGTCATATTAACTGGTGACTCAGGAAGGTCTTCTCCTTTTCTTGAAAAAATGCTAAAATTGTTCAGAGTCCAGTAGTAAGGCATTTCCTGATGAAGGTCACCTAACAATGTACAGAATGATAGAGCACTTTAAAAGGTGAGCTCACGGTTTACATCAAAATACAATCTGTATTTAAAAGCAAAGATCATCAGAGGCCGGTCTCTCATACCAGAAGGGTTGTTGGTGAAGAAGGGTGCAGCATCAGACCCGGAAGTCCGATTCATTGTGGTCAATTAACATCTACAAAAAAAAATACAAATACAAAGAAACCTAGTTCAAAAGTCAAAAAAGTAAACTTTAGACTAGATCTTAAATGTAAGCCATGATTTTCATCTTGGACGACGGGTGCTTCATCACATTCATAACCTGGAAAAAAGAGAGAGATATCAGGCTCCTCTCCTGTGGAACCAGCTACCTGCTTTAGTCTATGAGGCAGACACCCTGTCTACTTTTAAGGCTAGGCTTAAAACTTTGCTTGTTGATAAAGCTTAGAGTTAGAGTAGCTCAGGTTTTGCTACGTTCAGACCGCACGCTGCAGAGGCAGATGAAGCAGCTAGTTTACATGCAAAGTCTATGGTTGACGCGAATCAAGGCGCAGCATCAAGGTCCTACACAGCACGTTTGAGCAGCAGGCGCAGCCTCATGAGCATCTGAGGTGAAGCTACAGCAGCTGCTGGAGTTGGAAAAATGAAACTTTAGCTGCTGGGCGGCGCCGCATCAACCAATCAGAGTAAGCTGATCTGGGAGCTGGCAGGGAGACAGACACAGCACTGCTGATGCAGAGCACTTTGATCACTCCTCTGAAACAGTTTATTAATGCCTAAATTAACTTAAAATGTAGAAACCTGCTGGCAAAATATGTTGGCATTTATTATCCTGCTGCCTGCAGTTTGTAGCACAGACCTGAAAAAACGCTAACATCTACTTCCAGCTGCCACCAACACAGTAGAGGTGAAAACCCCAAGAGGCTGGCAGGGATCTGAAGCAGCTGCTGCTGGGGATTCCCAGTGACAGCGCAGACCGCCGGGTATGTGGGGTCTGAGCGGCTCCCACAGAGAATAATCTTTGAAGGCAGGATGGTAATCTGGATGAACTGACTGCACAGACCATGTTTTCAGGAGGACTTTCTCACTTCAACATAGATTCAAACTACTTTTTACCCGCTGATCACAGCAAATATATCTGCCATTGTTCCAGGCAAAGAAAGGATAGGGTAGCTCCGCCCAACGCGCAGCTAGATCAGCAAAGATGCGTCAGAACTAAACTTGTGCAAGCATCAAAAATGAAGCAGCACGCACGATTCTGCTGTTCCTGCTGCTTGAAGTCTGAACGTAGGATTATCCTGATCTATGTCTGTAGTTATGCTACTATAGGCTAAGACTGCTGGAGGACATAGCAACACCTTTTCATAATTCCACTTATTTTCTGAAATGCTGCATTGTTAGTTGGTTTGAGGGGATTGCTGTAAAAGCAACAACACAATGAAACTGAACATCTACTGTCGCTACATTTTTATCCAGAAGGACCAAATCCTGGAAAGTCAATTGTTCAAAGGAATCACCTTAATTTCCCTTGGATAAAAAAAAATAAAAATCTGACAGTATTCTCTGAATAGTCTCTGTAAAATGATCTGGGATGTGTTGTGAATTAGCACCATATAAATAAACACCCCACATCCCATTGTATGATGGTTAGGGTTCTGACATGAGAGAGACAGGAGGCGGAGCCAATCATTGATCACACCTACCAGATGATGTGTTGTTTGCATGTGGATGTGATTTACCAACCTCCAGACCAAGCAGTTCCTCTCTAAACCAGAAGGTGGCAGCAGTGCAATTCTTAAGTGGAATCCCCTAACTAGACATTTTTTCAGTTTATTAACCATAAGCTAACAACAAAAATACAATTATTCACATCATTAACATCAAAGATGAAAAACAGAACTCGTGCTATTTTTGAAACTAGTTTTGTATTTTAGTGGAAGTTCATACAGGAGTCTATGTTAAAGAAAGTCGACTCCTTCACACATTCAAGTGTTTCAACTATGAAACTATGGATTATTGATTTGAACAGAATAGAAACATAAACATGTGACCCAAAGAATTACATAAAATGCCAATATTTTTAAAAAGATTTATTAACAATGGGTGTAATCTTAATAAAAACAGCATCAAAAACCAAAGTATTTGATTTGGTCTAATTTTAAATCAGTTCCAAAATGTTTCTGCCTGTGACCCCAAAAAATAACAGAAAAAAATAATATATAATTACTTTACTCACTCATTCAATAATCTGTGAGTCAAGTTATTATATTCATTTTTTTTGTATAAATTTCTAAAATGACATTTAATTTATAATTTTAAACACATTTCTACTTATTCAATAGGATATTTTAGTTATTGAGCCCTTTATAATTGAGTGATATCTTTACTTTAATATTTGAAAGAATAAAAATAAAGATATCAAATTTAATTTACAATCTATGATTAAGAAGATTCCCTTGCTTCCCTTAAATCAGAAACTAATGTGATTGGCTGTAAGGAGAGCAGAGCCAGAGGACACCTGAGGAAAACCTGCCGCTTACCAGGTTAGCGCTGGGAGGATGTTACCATGGCAACAGAGGATGAGGAAACTCTCTTTGTGAAACAGGAAACTCAGTTTCCCTGATTTGAGGTTTAAAATCGTAGTTTTGAGTAAACCTGCCTGTTAAACCGGCCTCAGCTCAACATCTTTATCATGTATCATCATCTCTCTGCCAGGAGCTTCTCTGCATTCGCTGAGAGACGGATCCCCACAGGAGATCCTTCCTGCCTTCATTAACTTACCACAAAAAAAGGAAAAATTAACTAAAAGAAATAAAAAACTAAAAGAGCTCCACCTTTAAATGTCCCTTTGGGTCCATGAAAGTGTTTCTGAATTTGAATTGATTGGATCTGATTATCAGGGCGCACTGAGATAAACAAAGGAAAACAACCTTTTTTTCCGACAATGATTTATTATTTTATCCCCAAAATGAAATTTAGCAGGGCGAGTTCAGGCAATGCTGTAGTTTCAGATCATTGTTATAAAACCATTTCAAATTGAGCTAAATATTAGACACACTGACAGGAGACATATTTCATATAGGCTACTTTGTCAATTTATTTCATTATTGAAGTACCCAAATTATTCTAGATCAGGGGTCTTCAACATTTTCCAGGCAAAGGACCCTCAGACTGATGGCCAGATGGAGCAGGGATTAATTAATTATATATATTGTATTAAATAGTGTTATATCAAGCTGGTCACTCTATTACAGATGGAGTAATGTAACTAAAGTAATTTCTCCCTGGGATTATTAAAGTATTTCTGATTCCTGGTTGATGGGACAGGTGTTGTGAATTAAACGGTGTCCAGCTTGAAAGAGCTCCTGTGTGTGGCTGAATGTGAGCATTGATGACTGAAAGACATCTTCTGCCTCCATTTATCTGTTTACTACAGTGTGTTGAATTCATGATAATGTGGATTTAAAGACATTTCAATTAGTGGAAAAAAATGCAGGTAGGAATATATAAAAAAATCTAATCAACCAAAACTTTTGCGACCCCCATGTGGTACCTCAATGGACCCCCAGGGGTCACGTTCTAAAGGATGAAACAGAAAATGGTAAGAAGGTGAAATGACGAGCAGGGAGGAGGGAAAACTTGTTTTCATATTATTACTAATTTCAGGGTGAGACTAAAGTCTGATTTCCCTTCATATGTTGAAGGAATCTTAAATGAGAAATAGGAAGCATGGAGGGAAATAAAGTTAACATCTCAGACATCTGTCTGCTTAATAACTTTACTAAATCAGTCAATTTATCGATTGTTTGTCTAATGCTTACTTTAACTAACTCCTTCCTTTCCTGCAAAGCTGGACGTTTTTTTTTTTACTTTTTAAATAACCACTGTGTTTTTGGAGAAACAGAAATCATTAAAAGATTAACTTAAGGAAAAAAAAGTTTAAAAGAAATTAAAATGAGAAGATTTTGAATAATTTTTTTAAGTCTGCTTTTGATTTTTGCTTTTTTCTTTTCGTAAATGCTTTTGATTGTATGTATGTCTTTAAATAATGAATTGAATACCCTTCAGATTAGATTAGATTAGATGAGCTTTATTGATCTCACAGCGGAGAAAGAGAAAAATTCATAACTATTACCAACTCTTAGAGGATAAACTGTTAAATTAGAGCCTCATTCACTTTAAATCTCCATTATTTTGGATCCAGGCAGCTAAAAAAACATCCATAATCTAATAAAAACAACATGATGTTCAGAAAACACAACAAATACATTAGAATGAAATCATTTCATTTAGTTTTCTACAGTCAGCCTCCAATGTTTTGCTGATTCTGGCATAGATTAGCATAGCCTGTAAAGAACAGATGACATTACTAATACAGGCTGTACTAATTAAAGCCAAAACCATCATTTATTCCAAGAATATTTCTTCAGCCGATGTCTTCACATGCACGGTGTTAAAACTGTTGTACCTTCAATCATTTATAAGAATACAAAAAAAAAAAAAAAAGTTCAAAATTTGTTGACTATTTCTGAAATGTCTGCTTTAAGTTGGACAAATTTTGTGAACGAATCTGTTAATCCGATATTAAAAGGTAAAATCATGAAAGCCTCATTCATATAAGAATATTAGCACTTGTAAATAAAGATCATCTTTATCCATATAGATTGTAGACGACTTTTTCCTTTTAACAATCAGCTGATAAAAGCCTCAGTAATCATTTTAAAGTCTGTGAAGATGAAAGCTTACTTGCCCGTCCACCGTAGCTCTGAGTGTTGGGTTGAATATCCTGCAGAGAAGCTTTGCTGCAGCAGGAAGCTTCCAGCTGTGGCTCAGGCAGCCTGGGAGATTATTGATGCAGGAACCTTCAGCTCCACCTCCGACAAAAGCTTTAAGCTTTCTGATCTGGGCTGTCACAAGACCACCATCCTTTAAAGACTCATTACAGGAAACACCTCTGGGGGCTCCTAGTAGGACAGAACTACGGGGCTAGATGGCTGTGAGCACAGATGGACAAAGTACTCAGCAGCAGTACTTCAGTAAAAGTATTGATACTCAGTCAAATCTTACTCAGCTACAAGTAAAAGTAAAGGTTACTCAGACAAACACCTACTCACTTTTTATAATACTTCAGTATTCAAAAGCACGTATTTACTTTTCTAGTATCAGAACGTTTCTGTCTAAATTTCAGAGTAATTTTAAAGAACCTGTAACTTTCAGAAACCACCTGACTGACCAAAACCGGACAAATGGCCCCAGGATTCAAGGTCAGTAGGAAAGTTCAAAGCGTTTATTAAAACAAAACCATAAACGGACAGAACAGAAGCGTGGAGCTGATGTGGATCTGCGGATCTGCAGCGACTGCAGGAGGGGGGAGGGGGCCCCATCCAATCACTGACACTCTGGAGGCAGAAACACAGGTAAGTGACCCCGATCATCTGACAGGAGATGATTATCAGAGTGAGTCACTTACCTGGTTTAACAGTTCAGTCCATCCTCTCAATTATAGGCAGGATCAGCCGATGGACCGCCGACGAGATGCGGCCCTGAGAGCGTCCCCGATGCTGCAGGCCCTGAGAACATGCAGGTAGCAGATCCACGACAGGGGAGAACAGATCAGGCAGGAACAGATCAGGGATCCAGAAGTTCTCCGCTTGATCAGAGGTTCCGATTCAGAGTCAGACACGTCCAGAAGTGTGCCCAGATGGACACGCACCGATACAGGCAGCGGCACCGCCCAGGGCAGGGTCAGAGTCTCGCGCGTTGAGCAACCAGCTCAGACAGAAACGCACCGACAGGAAGAATCCAGCAGGAGTTCAGAGGAATGTTCAGGCGAACAGATCAGACAGACAGGACCAGTGGATGAGAGAGAACAGAATCAGGGGATCAGAACCACTAGGGAACGCTGAAACGCTCTCACCGCTGGTTAGGGAATAAACTCGCCTGAGGACACTTGTTCCAGAATAATCTTCTCACTAGAACGGGGACATGAACCTTGGACTAACTAGAACTAGAGAAAACAGAACCTAAAGACATCAAACAGGGAACAAACGATGATCTGGCCCCGATAGCTGGAATTGAGCTCAATATAAGGGAACAGACGCAGGTGGATGAGATCAGTGATAATTGGAGACCAGGCAGAGTTAGACAGGTGAATGACATGAACAGTTAAGGGGACGCTATCAGGGCAGATCATGACGCGGATGTATTGATGCATAGAACCGCCTACTATAGATTCTACATCATTTTTTTTTTGTTGGAGCCATTTTTTATGTTTTGCAGAATTTTTATTAATTTCAGAATACAATAATTATTTAGTGCATATTTAGTAATATAGGAATGTATTTAGTCATATCAATGTTTTATTTAGATACGTTGGTGCTTTTGATGGCTGCTGGTTTGGTGTTGCACTGTCAGGACACACAACAAGAGAGAGCATCAGTCTTTTGAATTTTATTTAGATAAAAAGTTAAGAATTCATCTTTTGCTTGTAAATTTCTTAAGTTCACTAAAGAAATACATCAAACTCAAGTTTCTGATTCAAGATTTTTTTATTTCTGTTATGTGTCCCGTCTCAAAGAACTTCGAGATTCAAAGCTACCGAGTTGCCTGCATTCACCACCTGGAAAGGACTTCAGTATAAAAATACAGCTAAATTAAAGGACAGCTATTATGATTATTATTTCTTATTTTAAAAAATAAACCAAAAAGAAAACAAGAGAGTCTGGATTCTCCTCATTCTTTCTCTATAGAATAGAGGTTAAAGGTTGAATCTATTAGAAACTAGAACTCTGCTCTGAGACTCATCCTGCTGAACAACTTAGCCTCATGGTAACAACTAATAATAATAAACAACTAATAATAAATAATAATGATATCTGCTCTGAGTTTCTCACATCTGAGGAGAAACATTAGATTTACAATGCTGGCTTGAATCGTATCTATCTGATCGAATTAAATTCAGTTTCGTCTTCACGCTTAATGATAAATCTTCCTCATGCTCAAAGGTTACCTGTGGAGTACATTATCAATCAATCAATAGAACAATCAATCAAACTTCTTTATTGTCAACCACAATTTACATTGCAATTGAAATTTCAGTTTCAGTACAACCGTTCATCACAATACGTCACATACATTGGGGTGGGGGGCTGAGAGGGTGAACTGATCTACTATCAGATCACCTCCATTATATGAATGTATAAATCAAACTATATACAATCATATCAGAGATATGATTGTTCCTTCTGTTCCTAACAGAGCACTTCACTTGTAATCTGCAGGTTTACATCATTTTGTATAGGGAATTCAACTGCCATGGGGGAATTCTCTGTCTAACCATGAATCATCCATATAAACATGATATTATAGCATAAGGGCATAAGGGCACCATCAGTGCAGTAGGCACCAGGACACCCAATGATCAACTTTGCGGTCATTGTGTTTCAATTCAGTTTATTTCTATAGCGCCAGTCCACATCATATCATCTCAAGGCACTTTCCAGTTCACCAGATCATCCAGTCAGATTGATTCAAAATTTTTCTATCTAAGGAAAACCAGCTGATTGCATCGACTCATTGACTTCTGAAGGCAATCCCTCACACATAAGCATGCTTGTAGCGACAGTGGAGAGGAAAAACTCCTTTTAACAGGAAGAAACCTCCAGCAGAACCAATCAGGTATCAGTGTGTGAGCGGCCATCTGCTGAGGCCGACTGGGGAGTTCAAGGAGACAGAAGCAGACATAGAAAAGAAGCATAGATACAAAAGGCAACTATCAACCAGCTCCACAGGTGGCCCCGCCCAGGAAACACACACAGCCAGGCAGACGAGTCTCCGAGCCAGCTCCCATGTCAGAGGATGAAGAGAGCAGAGCACATCCAGTTAGTCACAGTCAGCCAGAAAACAGGACTACACTGGAAAAACAGGCCAAGCTCCAACATCTAGAAACAAAGGTGTTGATGGCAGCAGCACAGCTGATATTTCTCTCCAGGATGGAGTCACAGCCAAACCTTGTCTGACTTTCAGCTGCATGTATTGGAGAGTCGGTCACGGATCTGTCCACCGTTCACCACTTGATGGTGAGTTGGATACACTGGAAGAGGAGGAAGCTGTAGAGACTAGGCAGGGCCAGTCTCTGGTAACATCTGAGCGTCCTGGAGAACTTCCATCTCGAATGCAGCGCCCACACCGATGGCAATAAGGTCTACAGTACCTGTCGTGGTGTTTATGGTGTTGGTATGCCATTGTGCGGGTGCTTTCAAAATCTTGAGCGGTGGAGGAGTGTGGAGTTTCCTCCGGGGGGCTATAAATCCAAAATATACCAAAAATACATCAAACGTATACTAAGTTTTCACACCAGTACATTTAAAAGACTGCCGACTGCAAAAAACATTATAAAAAAACAACTTTATAAAAACCAAACATAATTTCATGTACAGGTTTACTTTTTGTCCATAAATCTTGCCCTTCTGAAGCTTTGTGAAGGTAAATCTGGGTTTTGCATGGTGCAATATGGCGTCACAAACCTAGAAAAATAATGTACCAGTTTAAAAATGGAGAAGCTATTAGTCAGCTTTAGATTTTTTTAATATACTAAACCTATTTATTTTCTGAGAATGTGTTTATTTAAGAGCAACTATGCGAATAAACAAACATGTAGAAAAAGTCCACTATATTCTACCATTTTCCATGTGAATCCCAGATTGTTTATTCTTCTTTGCCTTTTCTAAAAAGTGCTTTAAATCAGTCCTAGATGTCTTTATCCATGCTGGCTCAGATCCTGATAAAGGAGGCAGAGAAAGCAGGATAAAGCCTTAGCCTCGCTGCATTTAGTTAGCTTAGCCTTGGAGCTAAACCAGGTTTTCTCTCCAACCCCCACGACTTGACCTGTCAATCACCCGAAAAATGTCTGCTCTGTGGCGGGAGGTGGTGAGCAAATACACTTCCTATCACCTCAGGCCGGCTATTACGATTGTATTGCAGAGGAGCTGCTGCACATGGACAATTTTTATATCATATATTTCGAAATATTTTAAATTGAAATTATAATTTTTTCTTTGTCTTAATCAGGGTCTTTGGGTGTTAAAGTTCGGGCAACCTATTGTATTCTAGAGTTATTTACAACTATACTGAGTGAAACCTGCTCAAGTGTGTTACCAGTCAGCCATGCAGATTAACTTTTACTCCATATGTTGACGATTACCAGCAAGTCTCTAAGATATCTTCCTGATTTTTTACACTACAATGAGTAACATTAGTTCTGAAAAGTTAAAACTGTCTATAGAGTAAATTTTACACTAATCTGGAGTGGGACCAAATGGTATATGAAATACAGTTATATTCAACTTCTGTCTCCTTGAACCCCAGTCGCCTCAGCAGATGGCCGCTCACACTGAGCCTGGTTCTCCTGGAGGTTTCTTCCTGTTCAAAGGAGTTTTTCCTCTCCACTGTCGCTGCAAGCATGCTTAGTGTGAGGGATTGCTGAAGAGTCAATAAGTTGATGCCAATAGCTGGTTTTTCTAAGATAGAAAACTTTGAATCAATCTGACTGGATGATCTGCTGAACTGTCTCTGTAAAGTGACCTGAGATTAGATTATGTGAATTGGTGCTATAGAAATAAACTGAATAGAATTGTGGTTGTTAAAGTAACACTTGTCCTTTTTTACAGTGCAGGTGTACTAAGTTAGGTACCTTTTACTAACGACCACCTGCTCATTGCACAGCTGGTAGCATTTAGTCTAACCTGTCCCTGGTTATTTAGAAATAAGGAATTAACAAAAATCATTTATTTGAGCAAACACATTCAGCTAACAAAATATCCTGGTTTGCTCAGACTGAACCACTCAACTAGAAACTCAGGATTGCTAGTCTGATGGCAGGAAGTCAAATGAAATCTGTTTCTGTTCAGTTGAGCGACAGACTCGTTTTCTGAGTGTGAACCTTTAAAATCTTTTGTCCTTTATTGCTTCATTTAGTTTTATTTGTTAAAGGTCATGATCTGCAGCACTGAAAAGCCTGAACTATTTATAGAGCATGTTTAACCACTACATAAATAAATATTTGTTTTCCAGATCATCCAATTTATTTAATTTCTCATCAATCTACTCCCTCTATTACAACCCTTCACTCCTAAGTAGTGATAAATACTAAAATTGCTTACATGATCCTATAAATTGAAGGACAGCAAATGGAAATTAGTCAGATTACAATAAACGTTTCTTGACAGCATGGAAACTCAATAGCTTTTTTCCAAACCCTGTTTTACACATTTTACCCTTAGCACTTTTGGGAGGTCTGAGGACAGATTGATGGAAATTCTGTTAATGACTTATTTCAGGGTTTATACAGGAATGAGTAACTCTAATTTTAATGCTTTTTAACGCTCTTAAAAAGCATTAAACAGTCAAATCCTTCTTCATCTCTACCGTTGACAGGCTGCAGCCATGTCTCGAATTCCTCATTTTCCAGCCACTTTTGTTGAATTTTACATTTTTCCATTCTCTAACTTTTTCTCCGCCTCGAGCTTCCTTTCCAAACATACGGCCGTTCCATGCAAACATGCGGAACCAGTTATATATGATATAATATAGCTGACGAAACTGTTTTTTTGTTTAAATAAAGCATTTTAAATGCAGCTAAGATCCCATTTAATAAATTTTAATGCCATTAAGGCCTTGCTTTAAAGAACAATAATTTAATGACTTTTAATGATTTTTTATGAACCTACAAACTATTTTTTTTATGAATCCCAAAAATAAAAAATCGCTTTTTGAAAAACAAACTAACGATATTGGTTAAACATTTGCATAAACATTATAAATTAATATCAAATGTTTTTTTTCTACTTGAGTCGATTTTCAAAGTCCATTTTTGAAACAAACTTTATTTAAATTTCCATTTTAAATTGTCTTCTTTGCTTTCAACAATACTGGAACAAAGATCTCTCCATACTTTAAGTCTGTTCAGCGAAGAAACATTAAATTCCTCAGGACTAAAAAAGATTTGTTTAGATTTTGAGATCAGAGCTTAAAGTAAATTAGTCAAACAAAGTGACAGAAGAACTGAATAAATACGTGCATTTATTTAACAGAAGTCAAGTTTAGCATTGATATTTGTACAGCTCCCTCTGGTACATTCAACAAACAGGAACTTAGAGCCAAATCATAATTAAATATTTCTCTTATAAATTGCATATTGTATGGAAAATAAATACATGTTCAAATGAGATGTTCTCTCTTTTCTCTTTAAGGGATGCAATAAGGCAGACATACTTAACATTTAGATGCAGTAGTACAGAAAAGCTACAAACAATCTCTTTAAGTCATCATAGAAATATTTTTGACCTTAAATCGTTCATCAGACCTCCATCACTTCCATGCAACAACTTATTCTTAAACATTTATAAAAAGAAAATAATATCCTATTCTGCTGTAGGTCATAAGCTGATTACTAAGAGGGAAAAAGCATCAGAATATTTGCTGGATGGATCTGTTGGTTTGGACCAACGTCTGCAGCTCATCCCTGAACGATGAACGAACGTCCCAGACGGGGGAAAAAAAAAAAAAAAAACGTAGAAACTGTGCGACTTTATGCGTGTGAAGCATCATTGTTCAGTGCATGAAATGATCAACGCCTTATTCTGTGAATAACATGAAATCAGCTCATTATAAACCGCCAGCTGTCAGGCCATCAGTGCCGCTCCGTGTCTCCCAGGAGCCGTCAGTGACCTGGAAACTCGGCTGAACAGGAGCTGCTGTCTAGTTTCTACTGGACAGCGTAGAAGTGAGCTGCAGGTGGAGAAACGTGTGCAGAGGCCGGCTGTTAGTGAGGACTGAAGCCAAGGATCGGTTCCCCAACAGGTCCTGCTTCAATGACCCCCCCCAACCTTTCAAACAGTTCAACAATATTACATTTAAATGTACTTTGATCTCTACATGAAAATAATAAACATCACTTAAAATTATTTATTTTGTCGTCTTATCTGAGTTTATGACTAAATCTAATATTTGTATTAATTTAAAACACTGAAAACTGGTCTTTTATTCAGTTGATTTTTATGACGCCATCCTGTAATTTCACAAGGTCTCTCCTAAAAAGTTAAAAACAATCAACTGGACACTATTTCCAAGTTTCTCTTGGTTCTTTCGATAGCCTGCAATACCAGATACTGGCCTATGTCTCTTGACAAGCCCCCCCAAAGACATAGAGAGGTATGGGGCATTGCAGGCTCACAAAAGAGGCAAACGACTCCCATTCCAATGGCGGTCCGTTTCGATTTGCATATTTTGCTTGTTTTTTTTTTTTCAATTGTTGCACGCAGTTACAGCTCTGCACTGTACGATGAAACCCTGCAGTTTCGTCATACAGTGTCAGTTCCCAGCTCACGATGTTTGTTCTCACACTGTGCGACCTGATGCTCTGATGCGATCTACCTGCTCACACTGTGCGCCTAAAAACCAGGTGGGACTCAGTTCCGCAGTGAGATGGCGCTACTCAGACTCGTCTCATCCTGAAGCCAAACCAGTAGAAGAGGAATATGAAGCTCACTAGAGTGAAATGCGCTGCCTTGGCAATTTGTGCAATTTTGTGCTGAAAGCCCTAAAAAGAAAAGTTGACGAGACGTGATTTGGACAAAGACATGGCTGAGCAAACGTGGGCTACTACGGTCTGTCATGTCAATTTAACAGAAAGAACTCCATTTCACTCATATTGCACCCCCGCCATGCTGCTGGGATTTCCTCTGAGAGGAAGAAGAAGAAGAATCCTTGTTTGCCCACTGAGCGATTTGCCCACGACCACCTTAAGACGGCCGACTGAATTTCAAACATGATTGATTTTCTCCCAACCTTCTGATTCCTGATGGGGAGGTGGTCGTTAGCGGCTGATCGCCCCTCGTTACCTCCTGTTCACTACACCACGCACCATCAGGCTAACAGTCCAGTGGATTGTTTAACTTTTTGAATGACTATGACCTGGATGACAGGTCATAGTCATTCAGTACTTCACTAGGTCGCCCCCAGGGGGCGCTTCCTCCTAGTATGGAGTGAATTTTGTTTCATTATTGTTACAAGCAAGGAACATGCTTTGTAAACTGATATTTTTTTAAAAAGCAATCCAGAAAGAAAACCTTGAAAAAGTTTCCCATTAAAAAGGGGAAAGTAAATTAGAAAAAAAATAGATTGTATATTTTGATATTGTGTTTTTTCAGGTTTCTGTTTTTCTGAGTTTTATGAATTTTATTCTTTTCATATTGTGTTTTTTTCCCCCAGATCTCATTCTCTCTGCAAAGATGCATTTCTGTTGATTTGCTGGACATTAGCAACATTATTTGGTATTATTTGACAGGAAGTGAAGAGAATCCGATCTGTGAAACTCCTAAACTCAATCTGAAAAGAGAAACCTTCCATTTACAAAACATGTTCTTTGTAACAATAATGGTAGAAAATTACCCCCATAAAAGTGTGTTCAACATCAGGAAGGGAACAACATTTTATGTTTAGGGAAACGTTCTTAGCTGAGATCAGAAATCTGCTCTGATGATTATTAATAAAGGGAGGACTGGTTATTATTTCTGTGGGGGTGGTGGCGGTGGGGGGGTTCCTGGTCTGAGAGGCGGCAGCATGAAGATCCGTTGTGAATATTGCCTTATTTGAACAGTTTTCTGTTTGTTTTTGGTGAATGAAGAGGGGAACTCAGCCTGAGAACAGAGGAGGTGTGGAAGCAGCCCTTGGTACGCAGGGTGGGCGAGAACAAACATCTGGGAGCTTCATCCTCTCCAGCAGCTCCTTTATGAGGAACCTCCTGGGATTCCCCCGGTTCCCTCAAACAGCTCGCGGCGGTTTTTGCTCTGTGTTTCCACAGTTATTGCCCTGAAAGCTTTCAGGCTTCTTCACCTCCCTTTTAGTTCCATTGCTCTGTTTAATTATTTTTTGCATGTTATGGCCTCCTGTAGGAAGAATAAAATGAAAGAAAAACCCCAAAACAAACATTTGGGATAAAAATCTTGACATGCCATCAGTCACGTATGGTACAGAATATAATCCGATACGGTTTATTTACAAGAAGCATTCAAATAAGATCAGGCCCGAGTTGGCGGATGCTTGGAGGACGTCTCCGTCCGTCCAGACTGAGGAGCGGGGAGATGATTGGCTGCTTCTCAGACAGCTGCAGGACCGGTTTGGAGGGCGAGCAGAGGGCCGATGGGGCGCCAGCGGAATCTCAGTTCAGCTGATCCTCGTATTGTTTCCGGAAACAGTCGCCGGCGGGGAAGAACTCCCAGCAGCGCTCCTGGTACATCTTCCAAACGTAAGACTCCTAAGAGAGGAGGAGGACAGCTGCTGTTATCACCTTCCAACAACAGAAGGTATTCCACTAAATCCTCAGGATTTTATTCCAGATTACAGATTACATCAGTTACATTTTCAATGTAATTTTTACTGTGAATGAAAATTATCCTTAGAAAAAAAAGTGAAAACATACATTAACTTTAAACTTAACATAAAAATCGTCCTCTTAAAATAATAACAGCTTATTTAAAACAAAAATATATATATTTATCTATGTACACATGAAAAAAAAATAGGTTTTGTACTTTAAAAAAACATATTCCTATTTTGTTTCATTATAAATTGAAACAAAGGAAAGATGATTTCATGCTGGCGTGAGAATTCATTTAATGAAAATAATAGTCAATATATTCGCTGTTTAATCCTGAAAGATCAGGGTGAACAGTAGAAATTATTTTAGGGTTTTAAAAGAAAACTAATGAAAAAAAAAATAGAAAAGCAAAGCTGTGGGTTTATTAAATAAAGTTGAGTTTGTTGTGAGTCAGTGGAGCGGGTTTACCTGGCCTGTGTGCTCCGTTTCATCTTTGTTTATCAGGTACATCAAAAAAAACCTGGAAAACAAAAACAGGATTTTATGACTCATCAGTCGCTGCAAATTCAAAAAGTTTCTCTGATTATTTATAAGAATCTCCGTCTTTAAGTGAACATCAACAACCAACACCTGCCGCCTCTCCTCCATTTGTAGATTTTTACGCCTAACTAATCCCAATAATCCCACAGCTTCCAGTTTAGGAATGCTGTCACTCAATCTGCTCCATTATTACTGGAAGGTTAAAAAACGGAAATTTGAAGAAAATTAAGAAATTTAGTTTCAAAAAAGAGAATTTTAAACATCTCTCAATACAGAGATATATAGATTATTATTGGAAATGCCAGGCCAGCTGATACACGACCAAACCCATCCATTCATATAAATATATATAAAGATTTGAATAATCAAACTTTGAATGAGAAGGCAAGAAAATCTGAATTTAAAAGCTACTGAAATATATAAAAATGTTTAATTATTTACTTATTTGGAATTAAAATATATATATTTCTTTAATATATGCATCAAAAGTCACATTTTTACATTTACAAATAAATTTCTGACACTTTTTAATCATATATGTGGCATCTATGGCTTTCCATACATGCTCCAGTCTGTAACTGATCCCAATGATGAACTTCTGCTTCAGATCTCAGCACCAAATATTTATGATCAAAATGTTTCTTAGCAGTTGAGGCTGAACAGCAGGATTGTCTATTTTTCTATAAAATTGGAATAAATGTCTCTCCGTACGCCATCGCCTCTCCTCTGTCTGTATGAGAGAACAGAAGGAAAACATTTCACTCAGGTTTACGGATCGACTTTTTTATTCCAACTAGCAGAAATCTAAGAGGCTTTAGAAGTGCTTTCACATGCTGTCATCCTTGCTGTTTTTATAATAAATGTTATTAAATGGAGAACATTTGGATATGCATGACCTCTGAACCAGATCATCCTATTCTAGAAACAGGGGGGGGATTTACATTAGACAATACTAGGCAGTTCCTGGGGCCCCATTAAACTCTGTTTACATGTATGGTTAATACAACTATTCCTTATTTATGCAAATTAGTTATGTTTTTGATAAAAATCCTTTCTCTAAACCGCCATCAGAATGCTGATAATATTAAGTGTGTGTCAGCCCCCTTCAGTGTCCACCATATTGGATCAGTCCATTTGCTGCACATGTTCAGAAAGGTCCAAACAGACAGCAGCAAACCATTTGAAAACAAATCCATGCAAAGAGCAGTGTTGCTAACTTAGCGCTTTAGTCGCTATATTTAGTGACTTTTCAGACCCCTCTAGCACTTTGATTTCTAAAAAGCACCTAGCACCAAATATAGCGATTTTTGTCTGCTACTGGAGACTTTGGAGACAACATCTAAAAGCAGCGAACTCTGCTTTCCAGAGCAGTAGATTGGTAACCCGCCTTCCTGCTCTCCTCTATCTTGTCTGCTGTCATGATTCATGCAGCTATTATTTCATCCAAAATGAAAAAATGGAGAACAGAGAAGCAGATCATGGCTTGTCTACAGTGAAAAGAAGGACTGGGTTATTTACTTTGGCCTTTTTGGAAACACAGGAAGGAGCAATCAGCTAAGTGAGCTTAGCGCTTGGAAAAAAATCTTTCATTTCTTTTAGAGACAGCATGAAAAGTCAGGGCTGAGTACAAAACATAGAGAGGAAAACAAGAAGAAAAGGGACAATGAAGAGAGGGACACAATAGAACAGATGTAATGGATGTCTATTCTGCGAACATTTCTCTATCTGGGATAATAGGTCTGTTTGATGTGTTGTCTCCTCCATTCAGAGGGCCCCCTGCCTGTCTTTGCCTAAGGCCCCAAAATCTGCTGCCTTCTAGAACAAACTGCCCCATTATGGCTCCTTTAAGGCAGCAGCTCATAGTCCTGATGCTGATCTGATGGCGGCTGAAAGCAAACGTGATGCTGCTATACTCACAAGTAGTTGGCTAAGTTGTGCTCCTGTAGTGTGTGAGTTTCAAACCCATGTGGTACCGTGTCAAAATAGTCATTTCCTATTCCACAGATAAAACATTTGGTCTGCAAGAAGAAAGGAGACAGATTAACGCCTTAACTCCACATCAGCTGGAGTCAGTCTCCATCAGAGACGTTTAGAGGCTGTTAAAGGAATAAAAATGGGATTATGCTGCAGTCTCTGCTGCTGACTGTGTACCTCCATGTCTTCTTTGACTTGTTCCTGCTGGTCTCTCAGTTCACCGAAGGCATCAATGATCAAACCTGGAAGGAAGACAGGAAAGAGCTGGTGTCACATCAGGGACATGCCAACCAAGGATTAGGGGATTACTGAGATTAATCTTCTATTTTAAGGACTTTCCCCTAATATTCCAGGTTTATTCTCATAAAATGATGACTTTATTCAAATCATTTCACATATATTAAAGTTTTAACATTGCATGAGATTAAATGGGATTATCAGATTTAAGTTTTAACAAAAAAGCCTTGACAATAGGAAAATAAAATCTTAATAAAACTAGATTAAAGTCATAACATCATGAGATTTATACATTTAAAATGATTTCAATAAAGCCATCATTTTATGAGAAGTATTATTATAATAGTTACAAGATCGAGGTCTTAACAATACATGAGATTGAATGAGATTATGAGATTAAAGCAGTACCAGAAAAAAAACATGACAATAGGAGAATAAAATCATAATATAAACAGAATAAAGTCATAACATCACCAGATTAAAGTTCTAAAAGATGTAAACTCAGGAGATTTTAGCTTTAAAACAAGAATAAAGTCACAACATCACAAGATTACAATTCTAATTAAATGGGGTTAAACTCATAATATTACCAGAATAAAATGGAAACGTTACAAGAAATAAAAAATATAACGTTACGAGATTAAAGTTGTAATATTACAAGTACATGATTTTGATTTTATGATTTACCGAATGAAAGCAAAAAAATCTGAGAATAAAATCCTGTAATCCCCAGATTAAAGTGGAAAAATGACAAGAATGGAGTGACCTAATAAAAATAAAATCATAACCTCACCTGAATTATTCGGAAACATTTCAGGATTAAAGCTTTAAAATAATGGGGGTTAAAATTGTAATTTTAAAAGAATTAAAGTCAAGAGATAAAAATTCTAATTCTACGAGATTAAAGTGGAATCATTACAAGAATAAAATCGCTATTTTATGAGATCAAAGTCATATTTAAAAAAGCCTGTATAAGAATTATATAACATACTTATTATATATATGATCAGTATAACATTATAACAGTAAGAATCCTGACATCAGGAGATTAAAGTCATAATATGAGCAGAATAGTTTGGATGCTGTTGTTTGGTTGAGCTGGATTATTAAAGCTTTGCTCGTATTAAAACTCATTTCTTGTCTCATATTATGACCAATTTACTTTCATATTATTACAAATTCATTCTCATAAAATACATTTTCCTGGTATTCCGACTTCCTTCAGGCAGCAGGGATGGAAGGCGTGTTTGCTGCATCCTCACCCTGGATGATGGCCAGAAGGATTACGATGACGAAGAAGAAGAAGGTGATGTCGAAAATGATGCGGTAGATCTCGTACTCATCGCCCGCAGGGTCCTCAATCTGGTCGCCGATCCCTCCGCCTGCTCGGACGCCAACATACATATGGAACATGTAACACTGGATGGAAAAGAAGGCAGAAAGAGGGAGAAAGTTTTTCTTCTGCAATCCACAGTTTGCCATTTTGGACCATTTAATCCAGAGAGAATTTCTGTCAGCGTCACTAATCAATGTTTTGGTTTATGATGAATGTGAAGTAGAGAAAATAAAAGCATAATAAATAAACAAAAAGCACCATTTATTGTTTTAAATATTTCAAGGACATTTCTCATTGATGATCGTTGGCGTCTTCGTCCATCGTCGACGTCCAGTTTCAGGTAGAACCTCAATAACTGCAAACCAGAGTTCCAACGTTCAGTTAATTATTCTTAAATTTATGACTGAAAACATGGAAAGAAACGAGATTATACCAAAATGTCTGCTGGTAAACTGGGAAACAAAGATGTCACCAAGAAACCGAAGCAACAGAACACAAAGACATCAAAGAACTGTTTCAAATATGAACTTATGGGGGGATTATTAGTTAGAGGTTTACAGAGGATTTAAAATGGTTTTTAGTTCTGAAAACCTAATATTACTAAAGTATAAGAAAGATATTACAGCTAAAACAAATAACAAAACAATATATGTCCAAAATACTATATATCGAAAGAATTATTACTTTATTTCATATTTATAAAAATGTTAAGAAATTGTAATAAACAATTTGTTGTTTAAACAAGAAGATACCCTTCTGCGGCTACGCTAGTTAGCACCTCCCAAAAAGTTGCTAACTAGCTAAAGCCACAGAGCTTTAAACAAGAAGATACCCTACTGTGGCTATGCTAATTAGCACCTACCATAGAGGTGTGAACCAGCTAAAGCCAAAGAGCTTTAAACAATAAGATACCCCTCTGCGGCTACGCTAGTTAGCACCTCCCAAAAAGTTGCTAACTAGCTAAACCCACAGAGCTTTAAACAAGGAGGCACCCTACTGTGGCTATGCTAATAAGCACCTACCATAGAGGTGTGAACTAGGTAAAGCCAAAGAGCTTTAAACAAGAAGATACCCTTCTGTGGCTACGCTAGTTAGCATCTCCCAGAGAATTTGTTAAAATAATGAAGTTACAGAGTCCCATGATCCAGTGTGGCAATGCAGACACATGGAAATTATAATTCCGGGAATAGTGCTGGGAATTCAGTCGGAATGTTACGCTCACTGACAGAGGCTAACATTGCAGCGGCGTTCAGATCTAGCTGCAGACTGATGGATGCGTTCATGTGTTCATTTCAATAAAAGGTTTTCAGCCTATGACTCTTAGAAAAATATTCCATTGGAATATTTCTCACTCTGATGCCATGTCTCTGTGTTTGATGGGATTGGGTATTTCTCTGTGATGCTCTGATAGGAGGATCTGAGGAGGATTCACCAGAACTTTGAGAAGATCTGATTATTTAATCGGGCTTTGACGCCGCCAAGCTGTTGCCTCACTGCGAGGCGTTGCAGTCAGGCTCTATTTAGAAATTACCTCCTGGCTTCCTGCTGGCTCTGGTTTACTGCCAACAGATGGCGCCACCTCTGTTCAAGTCTGCTTATTGTGCCTGGTGCTGGAGTTATTGTCACTACCTGATCTGCCTGGAAGCATGATCCGTACAATCAGCTCATTTGTGCAATCAGAATTACATTCGGGTCGCTCTCTATTTTATTTTGTTAAAAAGACCTAAATTAGGTTTTTCCCTCCCAAAAAATAGTAATTGTACTAAACTAGAATTTGTTAAAGTTTAATAATGCATTTTCTCAGAAAACTGATGCATTAAAATCCTTTCTGTTTCATCACACTGTTCCCGACATACAGGAAATGGGATCCTACGCTACCGGTTGTGGCCGGTTGGTCGGAAGCATCTTTATCGCTAACCAGTTAGCAACTTAGTGCTAGTAGGTTCCCAGTGGGAAATTCATTGGGGACCAAGTAGCACGCAAATTGGTGACAAGAGGAGGAGAGTTTAGTGTCGGAGGTCGTGGGATGAGTCTCCTCCATCATCCATATACTTTATTTAGAGGAGGAAAGCCGGGACGCAGATGTTGTGGGAAGAGGACGCCGGGCGCAGAAGCTTGGTTTGGTGTAGAAGGCTTCAAGCAGCCGCATACATGTTTGAGCCTCTTGCCCGCGTAACGCCGTTGGGGTTCTGTTACAGTCTAACGCTTCGTCGTAAGACACAGACGCCCATCCTCGCGGGAACACTGGGACGCAACCTCAATGGGAAAGGAAAGTTATTCTTTGATTTCTAACCATTGATGCATATATTAGTTGGCGCACATATGAATCAAGATGCTATGACTGAAAAAATTTGAGAAGCAGATGAACATTGATATATGATTGGCTGAATTTAGGTGTTTAGGGCTGACGTATAACTAACTGGCCTGCAGAAGATAATGAAAAGACAGGATCTTTTTTTAAATAGAAACATTCTAAATTTTGGGAAAATACTGTCTGATAAAAGAGTACATTTATATACATGTTTAAGCCAGAATGATTTGACATTTAAATATGATTTCCTTATGACTTTAAAAGAAAGTTCTTATCGCAGTTTTATGTTTTCCTTTTTTGTTAACATTATGGTAATATAGTGTGTAACCTAAAGAAAGAAACAACTAAAATGCAGATAAACATGGTTTAATTATATTTTGCCGGACTGCCTTGAGCATGTCCCATGATGACGTCAGAGAAGCAGTTTAACGGAGAAAATGTGTGTAAAAGCACCAAAAATCAAAATAGTCTCAGAAAAGTCATAAAAAATCTTTTAAAGATGTGCATTAGCATTCTTTATTGCAAGTTAATGACAGAAATAAGTACTTTTAGTGCCATAGTAACATGAATTATAGAAACCCGGATGTGTATATCTGGTTGTGCAGATGAGCTGATGGTACGGGTCGTGGCTGGGGCATGACGGATCTGGTAGTGACAGTGAAGCTCCTGAAGCCTAAAAAGGACTTTCCAAACACCTTTAGGATGGATGCTCCATCAATATAACCTCATTTTATCAGGATCAGGTGGTTTTTTGTTTCAATGAGCATAAAACAAGACTTTACACCTTTTTAAATGGTATCGTCAGCTAAATTTAGCTAAATCTGTTATTCTCTGACTCAGTCACTATCTTACTGTTTCTATAAAAACACAGGAGAAGGACCTCAGATCTGCTGCTTCTCAAGAACACAGATTTTTGTTTTTAAGTCATTTAAGTTGTCGTTCCAAGTGTGTAAATTATAAAATAGTTCAAAGGGAGCCTTCAACACCCCATAATATTAAAAAATAATCCCAAAGCTCTCTGTTTGCAGCCTTACGGTGGCCAGAGAGGTTCAACTGCTATGATTTTTATGTTCTTTGTCATATGAGGGGAACTTTATCCAAACTTTTGAGGAGTTTTAGGTTTTAATAACTATTTTAACATTTATAAGGTGATGACGGATTTTATGGTAATGGAAAATGAAATAAAATCATGATGACAAGATGTTTCAAAAAGTAAAGGAGAACTTGAAAAGGAAACTGTTTAACTGGATTATTTTTATTCGTCTCTGTGTTTTTTAATGGAAACATTAAACTATGGAGTGAAGAATTAAAGATGGTGGAGGCTGAAGCTGAAAATCCGACAGGCGATGGGTAAAAGAGCATTTCCTCTGCCCACATTGGAAAAATCCACAGAGAAGAAGAGAAAGAAAAGCAAACATCAGATCACTTCTGTCTGCTTGGAGATAATCTGAGACTCCATGACTGCAGACCTTCATCCTTTACGCCTCGGTCACCTCTCCGTATTTTAGTCACCACAGAGCTGCAACATTTGGCTCCTTAATAGGAAAGCAGGTATGGCTGAGTGAGCAGAACGGATTAGACTCCCAAAAGGTCCGGCTGTCGGTTCAGACACACATTCCTTTATATAGAGCTGTCTGAAAGATGGCAGCTCAAGGTTACAGCTCTGTCCTCCGTTATGTTGCATCAGTCTACAACTTATAAAATTGTTGTTTTTGGGTCAAAGCAACATTTGCTGCTTAACTCTTTATAGGGCCTCAGTGAAATACTTCCTTTAAAAATCCAAATTTCCAGCCAATAGAATCCAGGATAAGAGCTTATTACCTTTTGAAACATTAAAAAAATATGGATATTTTGTTGGTAAAAATGTATGTCAATGTAATGACAATAAAAGCCAACTTGCCTGAATATATATTAAAGAAATAAAACAAAAGTACTTCCTAGAAGAAATTGATGAAAAACACACTGATTGTTAGGAATCCAATTTGTGTGGGTTGGGTGTTGTTTGTGTTTTTTCTCCATCCACCACCAGGTGGCGCCCTCGGCTTCCTCCGGTGGCCCTTCTCACACACCCGCGGATGGTTGCCTCATTACCGGAGGACTCTTAAGCTGCTGACTGCCACTACCTCGACGCCAGTGGCAGAGTGTTTGCCAGTTTTGGTGGCAATTCTTTAGTTAGCCGAGTCTAACTGAGTCGTCTTTGTTTACCTGAGCTCTAACCTTGTTGCTTTCTGTCTTTTGCCTCCGCAGGAAGTGCCGTCCTGCAAACGGATTGATTTGGCCAAGTATTACATCATGTTCTTACCTCATGATCTATGAGTTTTGCAGTCGCCCGGAGCTGTTCTGAAGATATTCCGCTCAGGTTATATCCAAACAAACTAATTTTTTCATGATTTATCATTTATGGTACACGCGCAAGTATTCATAACATGTAGGCTGGCCAATCACTATGTCCCCTGTGACATCTAAAGGGAATAGTCCAAATATTTTTTAAACAAAGCGGAGTGTGTATGACGCCATTAGAGTGCTGCCAGAGACTGGAGTTGTAGACAGTGGCAGCCCCGGCCACAGTTGCCTACGCTCTTCTACCCCCTTCTGTTCACATTCTAGAAGGCTAATCTGAATCGCTCAATTCCATTTGGAGAGCTTAGATCATCTGTGGTAGTAGCCTCTAGACATTTTCCAGTGGCATGTGGAAAGTAAAACTAGCAGCAGTTCAGCTGGACAGGGATGACGAACGGTAGTCGGGCGCCATGGATGACGCCATACAATACTTCTGCTTTATTTCTCCATCACTTTTATTCAAATAAAAACTGGACAGCTGTGATTTATTTTTTTCACTACACAGCCCGAAAAAAAAAAGAAACTAATCTCATATATTCTGAGTAAATCAAATGTAAAAACAACCTTTTTTATTTAAACTGATGCTCAGGATGGAGGAAATCCCTCAAAGGTCTTTCTTCGTACTCACTGTCAACATGTCGTCACACTTCATATCAGGAAGTTCTCCATCTTCACTTTTGTTGTAAAACTTTCGGAAGAAGTTGAAGGCCACCACAGTGTAGAGGTAGACGACTACGGCCAGCAGGCCCACGGTCAGCACCAGCTGGATGGTATGGGGAGAAATTTGGTCCAGTTATTCACTAAAAGCTAAAAACATCTCAGAAAAGGAGACTTGAAGAAAATATTTTTCAAAAATAAACTTTGATGAACTTCTTATTAAACAAAAATATTTTAACTATTTTATAATGTGAATAGAAAAGTTCAACCAATATTTTTACAGTTTGCTAACAGTCTAGATTTTATTTTTTGTCTTTTTATTTTTCAAAGCCCCTCCTTGAACCATCATCTTAACTCAAACCTTATCATGGTGGGGGGTTTCAGTGGGTGGGTCTGCCAAGGCAAACAGGCTCTAGGTGTCGGTTCAAGAATCCCTTATGAAGACTAAGGCCGTTCCTTAATTCACTAGAACACGAGGACGGACTCGTGTTCTCACCAAGTATGTTCTAGAGAAGAACCCAGGAAAGTCTGGACTAGGGGACAACGGGAGCACGCAGAATAAATCTGGGTCTGAACCGCATTGATGACATCTGCAGGATCTGGAGCTTCATTTGACGTTTCACGAGGACACGAGAACGCACACGTATACAGATTGAGAAACGGCTTAAGAAATCGAGGGCGTTTTTGTCTCAACAGTCCTGTCTTGGTGTCTCACGATCCCCCTGAGAACCCTGTTTGAAATATGGAGGAAGTGCGAGGGCTATCACAAACACCTCACATATTACTTAATATGATTTCTACTTTTCCAAACGAGAAAAAAAAAATCAGACACTAATAATTTAATTTCATGGTTTCTAAGGGCTGGTGACCATTTTGCAACCATAAACTGTGCTTACCTGTTTGCCATTATGTGTGACTGATGAGAGGATGGTACGCAAAGTCTTAAACCCCATGGCGATGTCCAGCAGATGGGCAGCAAAGAAGAAGTTGTTGTAGTGACCCAGGATGGACATGGTCATGTACCAGGCCAGGTAGAGGAAGGACTGCAGAGAGGAAGCAGAGACTGAGCAGCAGCTTGATGCAAAACCATTTAGGCTTTATTCAGGTAGAGATGAAGGGATGACATACTAACAATAGCGTCCTTTCCAATCACCATGCTAACATTAGCCCTCATTGCCATCACTATGCTAACATTAGCCCTAATTGCCATCACCATGCTAACATTAGCCCCAATTGCCATCACCATGCTAATATTAGCCCTAATTGCCATCACCATGATAACATTAGCACTTGTTGTTATCACCATGCTAACATTAGTCTTCATTGCCATTACCATGCTAACATTAGCACTTGTTGTTATCACCATGCTAACATTAGCACTAATTGCTATCACCATAATATTAGCACACTTGTGCTAACATAATACCATGCTAACATTAGCACTTGTTGTTATCACCATGCTAACATTAGCCCTTGTTGCCATCACCATGCTAACATTAGCACTTGTTGTTATCACCATGCTAACATTAGCCCTTGTTGCCATCACCATGCTAACATTAGCACTTGTTGTTATCACCATGCTAACATTAGCCCTCGTTGCCATCTAACACCATGCCATAACATTAGCACTTGTTGTTATCACCATGCTAACATTAGCCCTTGTTGCCATCACCATGCTAACATTAGCACTAATTGCCATCACCATGCTAACATTAGCCCTAGTTGCCATCACCATGCTAACATTAGCACTTGTTAAATTATCACCATGCTAACATTAGCACTCGTTGCCATCACCATACTAACATTAGCACTTGTTGTTATCACCATGCTAACATTAGCACTTGTTGCTATCACCATGCTAACATTAACCCTTTGTTGCCATCACCATGCTAACATTAGCCCTTGTTGCTCCTCCAACATGCTAACATTAGCCACTTGTTGCTTGCCATAACCATGCTAACATTAGCACTAATAACGTAAGCACTTGTTATCACCATGCTAACATTAGCCCTTGTTGCCATTACCATGCTAACATTAGCACTTGTTGTTATCACTAACATTCGGCCTAATTGCCATAACATTAGCACTTGTTGTTATTACCATGCTAACATTAGCCCTTGTTGTTATCACCATGCTAACATTAGCACTTGTTGTTATCACCATGCTAACATTAGCCCTACTGTTAAAACCTAATTTACGCCATCACCATGCTAACATTAGCCCCGTTGCCATCTGCCAACATCACCATGCTAACATTAGCACTTGTTGTTATCACCATGCTAACATTAGCACTTGTTGCTATCACCGTGCTAACATTAGCACTTGTTGTTATCACCATGCTAACATTAGCACTTGTTGTTATCACCTTGCTAACATTTGCAATTGTTGATATCACCATACTAACATTAGCAGTTGTTGCCATCACCATGCTAACATTAGCCCTTGTTACTATCACGATGCTAACATTAGCAGTCCCAACAATGACCACTCCTGTCTGTTTTCCACCATTTAGAGGCAGTTAGAGTTTCTGCGTGTCAGTGATCACAAAAAGATGGTAAACAAACCATAGCTAGCTGCTAATATTGCTAACACGTCTCCACATTAATTCAAATAGACACAAGTCAATAGGTACTAATTTTCACCATGTTTAATGTGTGCTGTATTCATACTCACAATATATGAGTCATATGTGTGTCATTGCTAAATACAGTCTTTATGTTCAGGTATACATATTTTATGAATATTATGTATGGTGTTTTGCACTGATTGTTATTTGTATTCCTTTGTAGAACCAAAGTAAATCTACAACAAAACCAGACATCTGCTTCCGTGTCTTTTAACGGGCACACATTCCATACATGTTGCCATTCTAAACCAGCTAACTCCTGGAGAACAACTCATCTCCTTCTTAGGTACCCTCAGGGAATAAAAAGGGTATGAGGTATTTATTTTCTCCTTTAAATGCTTAAAAATGAATTTAAAGACAATTTTAGAGGCAAAACACCAGATTATGACTCCTTTAACATCCATGTTTACACTGAAATGTCATCATTTCAGTGATTTTATCAGTTGGGTTTATTTTTTAATTCTACTTGATGTTTGGGTGTTACCACCTTAGTTAAAGAGTTGGGCTGAAATACCTGGGTTAGCATTAGGCTATGCTAACCCTTGGTATTACTTCCGTTCTTTCAGGTTATGGTAACCATCATCTTCATCAGCAGAGTTCAGCAGAGGCTGCTGGGAAACTTATCATTGTCAGTGAAAACGACCCCGAGCTTCCAGATCTGGTACTTCACATCGATGGAGTTGAGCCTGTTAGGGGACAGAGAACAGGCTGGGTGTGAAGTAAACTATAACCTTCAAACAAATGCATGAAGTCTTTGAAATGATGCAGCTTAAACCGCTAATAAATCTGTTTAAAAGTTCAGTATAGGATATCCAGGAGGCCCTGCTCCGCTTTAAGTGAAACCAATCAAACGCTGGATCCCAGTAAAAGCTGTACAGTAGGTCGTGCTTCCATTATTACATCACCACTTGATCAGTGAGACACTTTGACCTTGTTAGCAGAGCTAACAGAAGTGATGGAATCGAGTTTTCCACCTAGAATCAAAGTCTGAACTGAAATATGGGGTGAATTTTGTTTCATTATTATTTAAAGCAAAAAATATCTTTTTTAGAGAGAAATTTGAAAAACAAAATTGAGTTTTATTAAAAAATGAAAATGTTCACCAAGAAAGAAAAGAGATAAACTTTGCAGTTTATTTTAAATTTTAATTTTTTTGTTTTATATTTAATAACTTCAAAATTTTGCAAACAATTTTTTTCTTTTGCAGATTGAGATTTATGAGTTATTTTACTTTCAAATTGTGTTTTCAAGTTTACATTCTCTTCCCTGCCAATCCAATCCAATCGCTCGCTCTTAACCAATAAAAGCTTGCTGTTAACGTCCAGCAGACCAATAGAAATACTCTGCACTTCAGAGGAAGCCCCGCCCCCAGAAGGTAAGAGGACGGTCTCGGAAAAATCCAATGTGAAAAGAATAAAATACAAAAAACTCAATCTAAAAAAAAAATGGAAATTTGAAAAAAATAATTATAGTATAAAATATTTGTTTGAATAAATTAGATTTGAAAATGTAACATATAAAAAATACAAAAAAAATACATAAATACAAATGTTTTTTTTTCGTTGGTCGTTTTTTGGCAATACTAAAATGGCAATCCTATTTTTCCTAAATCCTAAATAGGGCAATCCTATTTTTGTTGTTGAAATTTTGATTTACAGAACCTGCACCTTGCTTGAAACAATAATGGAACAAATAGAGAAGCCTTTCAGAATAATTTTAGAAAAAGTGTATTTCAGTGAAAAGGCCTGGATGTTTCAGAAAAAATGGTGTTAAAGTAGAATTAAAACATATTCTTCAGAATTTAAACTTCTGAAAGTCCTTTAAATATAAAATTATTCCATCCTGTGCAATAAATTATCAAGTGTTTTAATTCAAATTAATTTTCATTTGAATGTGCTTTATTGGAGCAGCATCCATGTTTGTCAAAGAACACTACTGCCACCTACTGGTTTGTGTGACGATCACAGTCCAGTTATGAAGCTGTTGATCAAGTCCCAGTGCTGTATCTGGTGTTTGTCACAACGCTGCTAATATCCAAAGTCATCTTGAAAAACATTCTTCTTCCAAATGTTGGCTACATATGCGATGTTTTTCTCTGGCCAGAAGTTCGATGGCAAATCCTCCCTCTTCAAGTTGGCTGATCCAACGCATCAACCCATCCGTGGAGGATCCGGAATCAGAAAGGTGAAATAATCCTTTTTTTTCACTTTTTACCCGATGTATTCCAGCATCCAGCTGCCATGCTGCGTGGGCATTGTCAGTTTCAGTTTCACTATAAGCTCTGGTGAATTTCAATGGTGAAGTCCTCTGGAAATCTTCAATAATTGTTGTTGATTGCAGATGTGTCTAGTAGTTCCCATTGATTTAGCTTGTAAAGCAGGGGAGAATGGCGCTAGGCTTACCGCACCGTGACGATCACTGCTGGAAGATGGCAGGAGGGAGGGGTTACTATATTTGGGCAAAATGGCCGCTCCCAGACTCAGTCAGCCCAACAAAAATTATTATTTTATTTTTTTACTGATAAACACTAAATTCATTAAATCACTGAGAACATGTTAGTTTTAGGGATAAATAATGATCCATAGATTATTCCCGGCTGACCGGACTTTTCCTTTAAAAGCAGAAACCATTTCCCTCAGAGCTAAACACGGTCTACTCACACTGCCGCCAGCGACCCGTCTTTCCTCGGCTTCCTCTTCTTGTGAGCGTCGCTGAAATCCAGGGCAGCCTTGTCCAGGCCCAGCAGCTCGCTGATGCGGTCGTGGCCGTAAAACTCCCCGTATTTATCCATCACCTGAACAACATAAAGACTGCGTGGGAAACTGGGACCACATTCAGCTTCACGGCTCCACTGTGAAAACCTCTGCCTACCTTCCTCTTCACAAACTTATCCCAGTAGTTGTTGGGGAAGGACCTGAAAGGACAACAGCTCCATGATGGAAGTGAAGAGAAGCGTGAGATCTGAACAAGGGTTGGATTCTGATCCACTCACTGCGTGTTTATCACCAGCCTGTCCCACTGCCCTTTGATGTCGTCCTCCGATGGTTGCTCCGTGATGTAAAGACCATCGAACTCCAGCTTCCTGGCCACTTCCTTTTCCCGTTTGAAGATCACCAGAGGAACCTGGATGAGCCGGAAACACACAGTAAAGAAATCCGACACCGCTGCGCCACAGAGAAAAACGGGACAAAGGAGAAACTCTACGGATAAAAGGAGAACAGAACCGCCGTCGGTCGGACCTTCAGGCAGTAGTAGCCGATGATGCAGAAGAAGGAGATGACGGTATGGAGAACGGCCAGGATGCGTAACATGGGCTCCATGTACCCGCTGCTCTCCTCCAGAACAAAGCGGACTGAGACAGGTTTCAGGGGCTCCCCGGGCTCCTCCGCCCCCCCGTCCCCGGACTCCAGAGTCTCTCCGACCAGCGGATCCCACTGGACGCTGCCGTCTGATTGGCTGTTGGTGAAAACAGCTTCCTTCTCCTCCACCATAGATGAAGAGGTAGAAACCTGAAGCCAAACATGAAATTTTTCCTGATTTTAGGAAGCGTCGATAAAAAGCAACAAGGACAGAAGCAAACACTGAACCCAGATTCAGATTTCCTGAGCCACACCTCTCCGTGTGTAAAGGTAAAAACTGGAATATTCTACTGGCCCCGTTTGGCCCCCATCTAGAAGCACCCATGGTCAACACTGTTAGAATCATTTTATTTGTACTAAGTTACAGGCATTTGGCCTGCTAGGAATGTTATTTTGACTTCAAACGGGAAGAGCCAATGTTTCTCCAGCTATGCAATAAACCTGCACCCCCCTTTTTGTATGTATGTGCAAACCTCTGACCCCCCCAGTTACTCCTTTGAAGTTTGATGATAAATGCAGAGGACAGAAAGGTCCCAGCAGAGATGACCACAGACATTCAGGGAGTGAAGATTCCCTGCCTGGGTCCACTCTCCTCTTCTGCAGATAAGTAACTTATATCTTGTTGGTTTATTTTTAGGACAATAAGGGGTTATTATCATTAACCCTAACAAACACAATCTATTGCTGTTCATGAGGTTTAACATTTAAACCCCTGCTGTGTTACCTTATAGAAGAGGAGAATAAAGTTGATTGCAAATGCAACAAACAGAGCCAGCATCCTCATGTTGTAGAAGTTTCTGGCAAAGTAGTTCTATAGAGAAAACAGGGAGATGAGGTCAGTTTGTCTCATTCAGCCTCAGATATGTGACTGAATAAAACCTTTTAAGTGTCCAGGTGAGTCATGATGCGTTAATCTGAACACACTGAGCAGGAAAGGTACCAGCAGCTTCCTCTGGTAGGCCAGGATCTTCTTCAGGAAGGCCGACTCCTGCAGATCCGGTTCATCAGACTTGGAGTTGTGATGCCTTCTCACTTTAGGTTTCATCTTCTCGTTCTTTGATTGTTTTTCCTGCTTCACAGAGTGACCCTGTCTAAAATTGGGAAACAGTTAATGATGCCCTCAAAGCTTCTGATTTCTTCATCGCCACTTTTTTTACAAAATAAAGGTAATTATTGTTTTTTAGAAACTCACTCAGGGGGTTTTTCAGGTTCAGATTCAGCTTCTGGTATTTCCTCGTTTGTTTCTGAAGGACAACTCTTCGACTAAAAAAAAGAAAAAAATAATCTGGTGGGTTTCTGTTCTTAGTCAGCAGAACCTAAATTGGTTATCTCAAAATAAATTCCACATGTCAATTTAACAAATGTTCATTTTTATGAGTCAATCCAACAACAACTAAAACAACAATGAAAAATTCGAACATGATTTGGATGGACCTGCGGGTCCCCGACGGGTCACCCGCTAAAACGCTCTTTTATGGTGAAAAATACATAAAGAAAAATAAACGGGTCGGGGTCGGGCGGATATTTTTTTAGTGCGGGCGGGTAGTTGGTGATTTTATTTTATGTGTGTGTGCTGTTATGGACATCGAAATGCTATATTAATCAGGCACTGGGGTCATCCTTGTTGTAGCTTAAAGCTCCTGCCGGCAGTGTGGGCTTCCCTCCAAAAAGGCCACAGTCAGTGCATACACGTCTGCTGCAGTGTTAATGGCGCTGTTCTGCAGCGCAGCGTACTATAGCCTATTACTTGATGTGTTAACGGGTCGGGTTGCGGGTTAAATATCAACGGGTCGGGTCGGGTTCGGATTTGAATTGAAGATATCCGCGGGTGACGGGTCGGGTTCCGTAGTCATCCTAACGGGTTCGGGCGGGTGCGGGTTGGTAAAACTCGACCCGTGCAGGACTCTAACCAGAAAACACAACAAAATAGGAATTAAAGCAATAAAACTAGAAAACAAAGAAAAACATGGATTAACGTGAAAACTGAAAACTCAGAGACAACTTTAACAGAACACTTTCTTTTTGGTGATTTTTTTAAGCGTATGGCGATCTGACCTTAAATAATATTTTTATACATGAATAAAGGTATACAGCCACTAAAGGGATAAATACATGATGTCCGAGGTCTGCGTATGCGTATGGCGGATCTATAGGTATGCTGGTCTGATGGGTTGTGCTGATCAGAACAGATTGGGTAGTAACAGCTGCCCTACCAGCTGACCTGCTAGTTCCCCTCTGGAACCAGAAGGTGGCAGCAGTTATAATTTCCAGTGGAATGTTCTAAACTAATTGAACATTTTAAGGTGGAGATTAATTAATCAGTTGAAGCTAATTCTAATTTGATCAGCGACGAAACATAAGTTATTGTTTACCATCCCTAATGCAGCAGCATTAAGATTTTAAATGCGTTCTAAGGGGCGGGCTTTCCTCTGGAGTCTATTGGTCGTTGCTTGTATGACATGCGTTATTGATCCAGAGCTAGCTTTTGGATTGGACGGGAAGTCCAATTTAAAAAAGGAAAAAATTTATGATTAAAACCTTTTTTAAATTAATTTCGGATAGATTTTTTGTTTTACTTTTCATTTGGATCTCTGTTTTACCTGCAAAAATAAGGAAGAAGATTCCCTCAACCCAGCTGGAGGAAGAAGGTTCGTAATGGCGAAGCGCGATGTCCTAAATGAACGAAGCGGACCTTCTATCCTGACATGATGACGTTTTTCTTCATCCAGAGCTGGTTCTGGAAGTTGTTTCATCGCCACGGAGAACGTGGAATGTGGAACTAAACGCAGCTCTATTTACCTGGACGTCTCTGTCTGAGCTCCGGCTGGGAGGCGGGGCGGGTGAAACCGAGGCGGGAAGTGGGGAGTTGAGGAGCTCGGTGAGGGTGGCGTTGGGGTTGTGGGGGGTGATCTTGTACTGTCCTCCTTCTCGCCGCAGGTCCAGACCAAAGATGTCTGACAGCAGCTCGGTTTCACTGGTGTTGATCGCCAGATCGGGTGAGGTCTTCCCTCTGGGAGCTGCGGTCCGTCGGCCTCTTTTCTCTGTCATCTCCTTCGCCACGCGCCTCATCCTGGGTGGGGTCAGGCATGGTGGCCAGCAGCTCAGACACCTGCGAATGGAGGACATGTAAGAACAACTTATCCCAAAGCCCTTTTAGAGACGTGTGTAAATGAAGAACCTTGACGGCCTTGGCTCCTTCCACCAGACTTCCTCCCATGAAGGTGTTGTAGAAAATTCTGCAGAACCCCCGAGCCACGCTGAAGGCCACGTGGAGCAGAGCGAGTAGCACTGACCAGTAGAAGGACACCAGGGTGGTCACCATGTCCTTCAGCGTCATGCTCTTGATCTTCTTCATCTGTTTCTTCAGGCTCTTCATGGAGAGCACCTGCAGAGGACAAAACTACATTCCTGAACCTTCTTCCATGCTGGGTTTAAACAGAGCTTCTCCCTGTCGCCAGGCAACACTGCTAACAACTATTGGAATTTAAATTTGTACTTTTTAGCTCCGATAAAGAGCAGAATAATTTCCTAATGCAGTATTTTGTAACTATTGACCCCAGAATTAGCTTAAGAGATATTTCAGCTGTGTATCGATGCTCCCTCAGTGCTGCTCTATTCTCTGACCCCGAGCGCCATTTTCCATCAGTCTGAGCTCCCATTAAACACCAGTTAACTAAGCTAACAGCTGATGCTAGCTCTGATCCTTAGCTGATCAGACACATCTGTCTCTATAGGCTGCTTCTATTATAGCATCATCCATCAATCCAACTATCATTCATC
>JAGKQL010000008.1:29600719-29662881 GCA_018398635.1 Cyprinodon brontotheroides | reverse complement strand
CCACTACGTTTTGCAGTGTGGACCAACGTAGTGGGGTACATTTTCCTATGAGACTGCTCTTGTGTATGCTTGCATGCTAACACCTGCCAGAGGAAACACCCACCTGCACCTAACTGACAGATCGAATCTCATCATGATCAGCTAATCCCCATCCTCCCTCTCTACGAGACACAAGGCGCCAAGATGAGTCCCCATCATGAAAAAGGTTCATTGTGCACTCCGAGTAACGGCAGTAACGGGGTGTTCCGAGTAACGCACAATGAAAGTAAGCAATTAGTAAGTAATTAGTTAGATTACCGTTACTAAAACAAGGTAACGGCATTACTTTCAACGCCGTTACCCTCAACATTTTCTGCTCTGGCATTCAAAGCTGAATCTCTCAAATTCACTAAAAAACCTTCCTTCATCATTAAAACCATTAATCTTCTGTAAACTTTATTCATGATAGAAAAATGCTACTCCATTGTCATTCGGATTTATTTTGTTGAATAAGTATTTTTTTTATTTTCTTTACTTTTTCTTCATGTAAAAAAAATTGCTCATTCGTCTTTCGCTTACTTTTTTTTACATCGCCTGACATTAAAGCGAATAATAGTGTACACCCAAAACATGATTTAGCCTCTTCACAGGGCCGTGTTTCTAGCCCTTTGGTTGCCTCCCAGCTAGATTGGAGTTTTGCCTCCCTCACTTTTTGCCATGCGTAAATACCAGTACTGTTTTCAGCATCTGTTTAGTGCTTCATTGAGTTGTGCAAAGTGTGTGTTACAAAATTGTGCAAATTGGCGTGCAAAGCAGTGTTTGTTCTTTTAGTTTTGTGAACTCGGTGAGTGGATTTGCTATAAGTATTAATAGTTTTAGAAATTGTGCTATAAGAATCAAGGTTGTGTTTAAGCATTCAGAAAAAACTGTAACTTAGCATGGAGTGATGCATAGACAGTTACCAGAATAGTTTCAGTACCTTTCTTTTTATTATTTTAAATAATTTATTACACACTCACAAAGTTAAGACTGTGCAAAAACACTTTTAACCATCTGTAAGGACACTAAGTTAAAAAAAAACTGGATTGAATCATTGAATGAATTTATTTCTAGACCATTAACAAATTTAACACAAATTAAACAAATATTAAATAAATCAATTTCAGAAATTACCAAATAACAATAAAAATAATAAATTTAAGAAATTCTTCAAACCAAGGACTACATAAAAAAGTAATTGATAAATTATTAATTCTTTTGTTCCAGTTCCTTCAAATCAAAATCATTTGAAACATAAATAGAAATGAGATAAACTTAGTGATTTAAAGAAAAGGATTTTCAAACCTCTACAAACAAAAGTGCTTTATGAAATACCCATTACAAAAATTAAAAGTTTCAGTTCTTAGTAGTTCTATCAGTTGTTTCCCGGTATTTCTATTCACCTTCAAAAATTGATGCTGCATAAAAATTTTGACTTCCGCCTGGACTTCCTAATGGCAAATTCGTTGATGGTATCATCAAATGAGATTTTTATTTGAGACCTCTTAGTTGATGCTCATCAGTGCAAGCCCATTTTGATGATTATTTGATTTGATGATTATAAATCAAACGCTGCATCTACACAGCACAGCCAGTTCACAGACCAGTGAGATGCATAAAACAAACAAAAAAAAATACAATACAAAGTTCAGTAAAAAATACGTTAAAGCTGTTTTATGCCTCATTCTTGTAAGTTTAAAATGTTCCAAATGCCCCCGAATGCACCATATAGCTTTCTGGACGCCGCTACGCAACGATTCCTCATCTGGTCTGTGAACGCTTGTAGCTGTGTAGATGCGCGCTTTGATTTTCCACTTAAGAGAAACCTTGTAAACTCACGCCGGTCACGCTTAGTGCGTTGTGTAAACAACAAGAGACCACAAATAAATAAATCAGCTGTACCTCGGTCAAAATCTTTGGATTTAATGTTGTAAAAAAAATCCGTACCTTTGTAAATGAATCTGCCAAATAACCAATAACTTTTTTCCCACGAGAGATATTTTATTTCTTATATCATTAATATAAGAACCTAAGCCCATTGAACATATTTTAACTGCTTTTCCTCGTCGATGCAGTTCACCAGGATGCAGGCGCTACCCCCGCGACTGGGATGGCTATTTCGCAGGCATGCAACACCGCCGACGCCCATCCCTTGTCCCACTCGCTGCTGTTTGTCCGCCGCCTTCTTCATTTCTCCGCTGTTTCATTCGGTCAACATGAGGCTCCAGACACAACATTCTTCCTCCGACATCAGAATGGTCTCCTGGTAGGAATCGCCGGGTTGAAGTCCGCAAATTTTGCTTTCAAGATTTCTTTGCTGTTTTAGCTATACGTATTGGTTGTACAGGCCGCCATGAACGCCTCGCTCTGGACGACTTCCGGGTTGGAGGGCGCTTTGAAAAGTGATCAGAATCTTCCCCGATTTTCTCTTAAATGTGAAAAAATAAATAAAAACGTGGTATATTTATTTGTTCCATATTTTGCTATTTCCCATATATAATTAAGGTTAAAGTCAAACTGACGGACGCTTCATAACCGCTTTAATATCGGCTTTTTTTTTCTAATTCTGGCGATTAATGGGAAGTATTAAGCCTAAGTGGCGGCGCTAGAGGGCGCCAACACATTTATGTAAGCCTAGGCAATTGCCTAACTAAGCCTATAGCAATGTCCTTGACCCTGAGCCTTCATTTTTCTACTCACCCCCATGCTGAACAACCCTGGAGTACTTTTGATATCTCAAATGCATCTGAGTCTGGGAGGCTTCTTGCTGTCTGCTGACATTCAAATAATGGAGATTTTAGCCGAGGCAGAAAGGTCCATAAAAGTCCACAAAACGTTTCAATATTCCTCCATACTGCTGGGTCAATGTATTCCAAGTGTCTGAGTGGGTGGTGTCCAGGAATTTACTTTCGAAGCAGGGGTCATTTAGAATGTTTTTTAGAGCATAAACAGTAGATGTATAGGATTTCCTGAAAGCGCCGCGACATGTGCTTTGTAAGTCCCCGGCCTTCACGGAAGCCGTCAGACCAAACCAGCGCGCATTCAGCTTCGGCAAAAGAACTCATGCTCTTCCTCAACACTGGGAAGTCCTCAGACATTTTCTTTCGTTCTTGTTTCTTTCTTTGCACGGGTAAAGCAGCACATTTTCTTCTTCTACACTTGCATTATCGGCCCAGAGCAGGCGTGAGAATCGCGCACTCCTCATCTGGTTTTTGGATGCTGCCGGCTTCGTTAGGAAATCGCGTGAACGAAAGCTGGCGTCGGCGGCACCAGGAAATCCTATACACACTACTGTTTATGCTCTAAAACATTCTAAAATGACTCCCTTTTTAGCAAATTCTGGACGCTACCCACTCAGGACACTGGACCGGCATTGGACGAAAGCAGTACTGGGAGGAATATTGACACTGCTTTTTGTGGACTTTATGGACCTTCTGCCTCGCATATTCCCAGCATATTATTTGAATAAATGTCCAAGTAGACAGCAAGAAGCCTCCCAGATCTCCAGCATTTCTCTGCTGGGATTTCTTATATCAATAAAGTACCCAGAGTGCCGGTCAGCACGGGTGCAGTAGAAAATGAAGGCTAATCATCTTTTGGGTGTACTATTCTTTAATAGGTGATTTTTTCTTTTTTCTTGAATTAAAGGAGATTTTCCCTCAATCTAAAGCGGGTGTGGAAAAAAATTCCTCAATAGAATAGAAACATTTACTACAAAGACTTGAGTGCATAAAGTGCATTTCACTTTAAAGGCAGAAATACTCATTCTAATGATAAAAAAAAAAAGAAAAATTCTAAAATTGTCATTGCTTTACAGATATTTTAATGGGGAGACGTAAAGTAATTGGATAATTCTGGCCTCCTCTTTTAAAAGAGAAACATCATCATCCTGAGGAAGAAATGTACCTTCCAGCATAGACAGCAGCATGACCACCATGTCTTTCTGCAGATCCATCAGCTCTTTAAGCAACTCGATCTGACTCGAGTCCTAAAGGACAGAAAAGGCATAAATTAGTTCATGCGTAAAGAGAGAGAAGGTCGCTACCATTCATCTGCTGCTGAACGTCAAACATGCAAAACAAGAATTTTAGATTCCTAATGAAATTGACCCTTTATAGGTCCCTCAGTGAAATAAAAATATAAAAATCAACATTTCAAGCCAATAGTGTCATTGGAATCCTGGACAAGACCTTATTACCTTTGGAACATTAAAAAAATTGATATTTTGATGGCAAAAATTATTGTAATAACAGAAACTCCAAATTATCCAAACATGTTAAGAAAAATAACAAAAATACTTCTATAAGAAATTCATGAAAAAAACACATTTTTTTTTTGGTCCAACACAACATTAGTGTTAATGCAGCAGTATTGATGCTGATACTGGCACTGCCTTTTTTTTTTAATAAACCTAAATATAATTGTTAACTAGGCTTATTAACTTTTTAACTTTTCAATTAGCTTTTTAATATTTTTCTTAACCTTTTCCATTTGTAAGGAGCATTCAAATGATCAAAAAATGGCAACTTGCCCTATAAAGGGTTAAATACGTTAGGTATAAAAAGATGAAACAAAGCGGATTTCACTGTCTGCTCAGGTCATCTCTACTAACCTGTGATAGTTTCATCTGCATGTGAGCAAAAACATGCAGAAAGCCAACCACGGCGTCCCACAGTCGGCTGTGAGCCAGACTCTGCTGGTTGCCGGTGCACGGACCCTGCAGGACCAGCAAGACCAGCGTCAGTTTAACCCTCATTTACATTTATAAAAGCAAAGCAATCATCCTTTGACTCTGTCTGCAGATAACTGTGATCCATATTTAAACTTCTGGCCTCTAATCAGAGCCTCAGCTGCTAAAACCGTGAAAACAAGACATGCAGGGTTTTTATGCACAACGCTGATCTTCTAAGCAGAAGGAGTTCATGTTAAATGCGTAGATTTATGTTTTATTTGCATGTTTTCCTTCATGAAGATGTAGATTGTGTTCTCATTTTACCGAAGCTGAAGGGTTTAAATGTCATGTAAATACACAAAAAGGACCGGCAACAATTTGACATCAGTTCTATTGATAAAAAATGTCAAAAATAAAAAATAATAACAACCAGCAGTGTTTCAGCAGAGTCAGTAAGCGGTCTGCGATATCCAAAACGAAGAACAAGTTTCAAAAATGGATATTTGAAAAACCTCAATTAAAAAGAGTAATTTATAATGTGTATGAAAAGTTCAACCAATATTTTTATTATTTAATGTTTTTCAAATTGTATTTTATAGTTTAGTATTTATTTTGTTTTCGATTATTTTCTGTTTTCAGACTGGATTTATTTTTCCAATTTATCTTTTTTCAAATATTTTTTCTGACTTTTTGTGCCAAATAAAATTTTTAAGCAAAACTGAGTCTTCTGGATTTCATTTAATTTCTTCAATTTCCATTTACAAAACAGTTTTTTTTTGTTTTGGCAACAATAACAGAAAATTCACTCCATACAAAAATCCTCACAACAGTATCTGAAAGCTTGACCTGATTCTAAATAATATTTGAAGTTAAGAAAATCATCATCAGAGCATCTCATCTGACATTGTGGCGTAGAAAATGCAGTTAGAATCTGCAAACAGAACGACGTGTGAAAACCTGACCCCTCCCTTCCAGCTGCTGAAAGTTCTAGAAGCGGCTCTTACCTGGATATACTCGGTTAGCGTGTTGAACACCTGTTTGGCCACGTTGATGGCCTTGGAGAAGTTCCTCTGGCCCTGCTCGTCAATCACGTCCTTCCCAGAGTAATACCAGTAGAAATCACTGATGGATTCCTGAGGAGAGGCAGGCGGAGGAAATTTCAGCTTTTTTCCAGTAGCATCACGGCTAACGTCTGAGGCTACGTTCAGATAGTGACCTAATCCGATTTTTTTGCCCGTATGCGACCTGGATGTGATCTATTCAATCTGAACCACACGGATCCCATGTTTTCCAATGTGATCGATGACATTTGGTTCTGTGGTTCTGAATCCTTACAAATTATATTTGTTCAAATGCGACCTGTGTCTGAATGGCCAGGTCGCATTCATCCGAACTGAACACCATTAATACCAAAAAAAGGTCACTATTATGCGTCTTGTGACACAGGAGCAGGAAGAAAAACAGCAACCATGGCGGACGATGGAGAGCAGTATTTATTTTTAACCTTTCTGAAAAGATTGTGTTGTTAATGCACTGGCGCAGGTTTGGAAAGATTGTAAACACAGAGCTCACTCGCTACTATTGCGTCCTCTGCTGCGTATGCGGAATATGTAAGCTGTATGATCTGCTTCTGTCTCCTTGACCCCGAGCCAGTCGGCCCTCAGGCAGCAGATGGCCGCCACACTGAGCCTCGGTTCTGCTGGGAGGTTTCTTCCCCTGTTAAAGGGAGTTTTTCCTCTCCACTGTCGCTACAAGCATGCTTAGTGTGAGGCATTGCTGAAGAGTCGATGCAATCAACTGGTTTTCCTTAGATAGAAACTTTGAATCAATCTGACTGGATGATCTGGTGAACTGGAAAAGGCCTTGAGATGACTTGATGTGAATTGGAGTTTTAGAAATAAACTCAATAGAAGTGAGCTGCATAAGCCGTATTAGCCTAAGAACGTGGAATGGTTTATAGACCAAACTAACAACCAAATGCAAATTAAACATCAGCTCATGATAATTTGATCCATCTTCTGTCTACATTAGTCAGGAAGTTACTTTAGAAGTTTTAGAACAACAAATCATTTATTTTTGCAGTCACTGTCATTCTGCCATATCTTTCCAAACTGAATGAATCCTGAGGTGGTCATGGCTGATTATTGGCAATCAATAGAAAAGAGTCTTATACACCGATGTGTTTGGTTTTTCTAATGGTTCTCTGCGAACAGAACGGCGAACCTGAACTCTGAGCAGGTAGTCCACCGTAGAGATGATGATGTTCACGGTTGTGTTGTTCCCAGTTTGTGTCCTCAAGTAGTTCTGGAAATCTGAAACAGAGTCAACAAACGGCTAATATTACGATAAGGTTAAAGAGAAAGTTAAACACGGGAAGAGCAGCCGCTGCTGATTTATAACCTTCACTGTGATGAACTAGAGTTAATGTCTGAGAGAAAACTGCTGCTGTTTGGAAAAGCTCAGCTTCTTTCTACGGAGTCGGACACTTTTCTGATTCCTGTAAATGTCCTGCCGAGTACGATGTAGATTTTTTACACTTTAAATATAATCCATCTTAATATTCTGTTTCTACACACAGGATCTTGAACTCATGAATATTTTTGACACATTGATTTTTTATCCGCCTTCTCACGCCTGCTACCAGCCTTTCTGACGTCTTTCACCTTTCCAGTTGGCGCCGCCCACCAGCTGGTACAATAAACCTTTGAAGGGTTAAACCATTGACTTCTCTGTCTCTGTTTCCACCATAAGCTCAGAGGTTACACTGGAAAAAACATCTAGAAATAAGTAAAAATGTCTTAAACTAAGTAAATTTAAGTAGGTGAATAAGATGATTTGCCAATGGAGTGAGTATTATTACTCTTAAAATAAGAAAATTAATAAGATAATAAGACAATGTCAGGGTTCTTCCCTCTGTTTAAGATTATTTTTAGTTTCTTTGTAGTAGTTGTTATTTGTTAGTTAGTAGTTGTTTTTCTAGCAGTGTTCTTGAGTTAATCTCTGTTGCCCCCTTGTGTTTGTTTCCTTTCCCCTTGGTTTCCTTCTAGATGCTTCCATCCCCACCTGCTCCCAATCAACTCACTGGTCCTGTCTTTGTTCTGTCTCCCATATATACTCTCCCTGTGCAGTTCCTCAGTGCTGGTTCCTCGTCTTTTCCTGGCCCTCCATTTGAGTTTTCCCATGAAGTTTTCTGATTCACGATCTCTTGTATTTTGGATTTAGCCTCAGTTAATTTATTAGACCTTCAAGACTCACCTCTGCCTCCTGATCTTTGTATTTGGGTCCTCAAAACCTCCAATGGAACCATGATAAGCATAATGAAATTGTTTTTTTCTTATTTTAGAAATGTAAATTGTCTTGTTCCATTGGCAAAAGTGTCTCAATCACCTCCTCAATTCAAGAAAAAAATGCAATTATTTATTTAGATAAATTTTTTTCATTGTAAATCTTCCAGCTCTCATTATCAGACAGCATCCATCCTGATGAAGCGCTGCTTTATTTATTCTGTGTTTCGACTTTTCTACAGTCTTTAAGTCCGTGTTCAAAATATCCATGAGATCAAGGTTATGAGTAAAAACTGAGATGGACTTCAGGAGGCTAACGTCCACAGAGCAACAAAACTAGATGTCCTAATGGACTGAAAGGAACGATAAGATAGAGCTGCTCTAAAGGTACATTTACACCGAACGTGGTGTCCGCAGTGATGCCGGTGGATTTCCATATTATCTAAAAAAAAAAACATGCGAGGAAGAGCGGTGTTCTGGCTTTTCGTGACCAGCATACCCATAGTCAATACCCATTTTTATCCCTTTGCTTTTGGTTTAAAAATAGACCCAAAACTGCCTCAATGGTCGTGTATCTTTTTAGTCATGTCTTAAAAAAGACAATTTAATTACTTTTTTGTGTTTTTTGAAGCCGCATGGCAATCTGACCTTGGGGCCAGTTTTGTTTCCTTTGGTACATAACTAAAGGGATACACGATTGAGATATAGTTAAAAGTCTATTTTTGTACAAGAGTAATTTTCCTTTGAATGTGCTTTACTGGTGTGTCCATGTTTGTTGTCAAAGAACTCTACTGCCACCTACTGGTTTGTGACATCACTTAAAACGGTATCGATCAAGTTGATCACTAAGTCCCAGTGCTGTATCTCTGGTGTTTGTCACCAACGCTATTATCCAAGTCATACCCTGTCGACATTCTTCTTCCAGCATGTTATTATTAAGTATATTAATATGTTTAATCTCTGGCCAGAAGTTCTCCCTATGGCAAATCCTCCCCTCCAACGCATGCATCCAACGCACCAACCTGGGTTGGATCGTGAATCAGGAAAGGTGAAATAATCCCTTCTTTTTCACTTTTACCAGATGTGTTCCAGCATCCAGCTGCCATGCACGCGGGCATTGTCAGTTTCCCTATAGCTCTCCGTGAATTTCAATGGTGAAGAACAGTTCTTTGGAAATCTTCAATAATTGTTGCTGATTGCAGATGTGTTCAGTAGTTCCCATTCCCAATTTGCTTGTAAAGCAAGACGCTTAGGCTTACCGCGACCGCGACGCCACTGCTGGAAGATGGCAGGAGGAGGTGTTACCATATTTGGACAAAATGGGTCAGCCCCAGACTCAGTATTCACGTAAAATCTAAAATTATTATTTTTATCTTTTTACTGATTAACGCTTAAATTCATTAAATCACCGCGAACGATAGTTTTAAGCGCTGGGCCACGATCCACTACTATCTTGCTGACCGGAGTTTTCCTTTATATCTCGTTATTTTTTACAAAAGATCATTTTCATGAGAATTTTTTTACGTGGGATGTCCGTTTCACGCAGCTTAAGCTCCTCCTATTTGATGACGCGTTTCACAGTGACTAGACCAACACGGCGTTCTGTCTGATTGCACCTGAATGCAGCTTTATTTTGATTTTAATCATGTTCCTGATTGAAATAATCAGCAGTAAGTGATAACATAGTACCTGAGTTGTGTCCTTCGCAGAGCAGCTGCAGGAAGCGGAAAAGGTCACAGGTGAACTCATCATCCTGCATGACCTTCTCACCTGGCAGAAGAGAAGAAACAAACACGCACACATGCGGGAACACGTAAGCACAACCACGGACGAGCGTAGGCACAGACATCCAAACAACAGCGGCATGAGCAAACATTGAGAGCACACTCAGATTTATATTTACAGACACAGAGATCAGAGAGACGACAAGAGAGGCAGACAACATGTGAGAAAGAACAGGAAGATGGAGAGTGAGGCCATGTTAGAAGACCGTCGCTAATGTTAGGATATCACCAGTGAATTAATTCACCACAGAGTCCATCTTTTCTATCACAAACACACATTCACACCGTTGGATGAGAGGTGCACAGCTGCGCACTAAGTGCTAAACTCAAGTATCGTCTACATAGTGCAGCATTTTACAGTCAGAAATTTGGTTCATTTTATCTTTGGGTTGAGTTTTAGCTTCTCTGCCGTGAATTTTAGATTAAACCACAGCGGAAACCGAAGCTGGCAAATCTGACTGTGTAAAAATGCTGCTCTAAACCATGAAATGCACAAAGAAAGAAGGACGGACCAGACACCAGGTAACCAGAAACCTCAACAGATCCGTAGAAAGTGAACAGAACCGGAACAGAGGAGGGAATCAGAAAGTCTGAAACAGGACTGAAAGTTCAAGGGTCTCCTTTCAAAATGCAGAGATGATCAGTTCTACCAGGGAGGCAGCTGTTCTAGATTCTATTCTTTATAACTGAGGTGCTGAATTCAATCTGGGGAAGTTAGAGAATAACCTCTAACGGCAGGAAACGTAGAGAAATGCTTTCAGCAGCAGAGCTGAAATGTAACAGGGATCCAGTAAAGAGTCACATCCAGACAGCAAGAACCTGCAAAGCTCAGTAGAGGACTGGGCCAAAAAGCTTAGAGCTATGTTAAGCTAAGAGCTAAGTTAGTATAAGGTGAACTCTAATGCTGAGTTCACACCAGAAGTGTTTTTGTCGTGGTTTTGGTTCTGTTTAAGTATTCTTTTTGAGTTTTCAGTTTCACTTTGATCCATGTTTTTCTTTTTTTTCTAGTTTTATTGCTTTAATTCCTATTTTTAATGTCGTGTTTCTGGATGTATTTGAGTTCTTAGGTATTTCTTGTTTGCCCTGTTGCGTCAGTCTCCTTTTCCATAGCTCCCTTCTAGAATCCTCTGTCCACACCTGCTCCCAATTAGCTAATTATCCTGGTCTTTGTTTCTCTCTCCCATATATGCACCTCCTGTTCAGTCACTATTGCTGGGTTCCTTTTCCCTTGTTGTGAGTATTCCTGGTTCTCAGTTTTTGTAAGTGATAGTGAGATGAAGCCTCATGAGGCATTTGAACCGTTTGGCTAATTGCTTCAAGATCCCACAGTTCATGAAGCCTCATGTGAACATGTCCCCACCTACTGATGGTGTGCAGTAATACAGTAAGTAATATAATCTGATTTTTTGCTGTTGTTTTTCGTGTTTTTTTTTTTTTCCCCATATAAGTTCCTCTGAAATTGTTAATGATTGGTCTATATAATAAAATGTTTTTTAAAGATTTTTTTGTGTGTAAAATGTCTTAGAAGTGACGAATCACTGTTTTTCTGCCATTTTAGTGAAACAAGCTCAAGCATACAGTGAAAGTGTTTGTACAAATTGAACAAAATGAAAATCAATGAACAAAATGAAAGGTGTTGGTCATTTTATTCAAACATAATAGTTTTTCCCGGTTTTTGTTTTTAATCGGGTTGGAAGCTATATGTTCAATGATTCTTTCGGTCAAACCAACCAATCTAACTTTGGCAGTGTTTTTACCCAATCTATACTTGTACTATGGCAAACCAATACAATTTAGTCACAGTAGCCAAAAAAAATAAATCTTTATCGCAACTTTCAAAAGTCTGGGTTGGAATTTGTAACCACTGGCTTGTTCACATTATGTTGTTTAATCTAACCAAGCTAGTTTTAACCAACTAGATCGGTTTGTTTTTCCAACCAATCTATTCTTAGAATCGATCCAACTGAGAGCAAGATCCTCCAAACTCCCGCATCTTGACTGAATACTTATCCTGTTTAAATGCCTGTCAAAGTTCGGGGCGAGCTGGACCACTTCCCGAAGCGGTCACGTGGTATGGCGAGGTAGTGAGGCTTCGGATGTCATCTATTTGGGCTCCTCCCCCCAATGAGGCAAGCCTCGATACGCGCCTCGTGGAAACGCCCCCTACACTATTTGATACACGCCTCGAAGCCTCGGCTCATCTCACAACATCACTAGTTTTTGTGAATTAATGTTTTAACCCTCAAAAAAGGTTGAAGATAGAAATCTGGATGCTGGATCAAACTGTGGTCAAGTTGCTTTGCTGCTCTGGTCGTTTATCTGCTCTGTTCTGTAGCTTCCAGCTAGAGAGCAGCTTGGCTTCATTTACTTTATTATTTATTTACTATTATAAAATAAAACATGATCATCTTCTTGTGGAGACCAATAAAGAACATTGAGGAAGGAAAAACCAATGCGCTCTTTCAAGGTTCCTACCAATGTCTCCTTCCAGGCTCTGTGATGTTCTCTTTTGGCTGTTTTTATTCTATTCACCTCTTTTATAAATATTTAAGTTTAGTCATTTAGTTTCTTTTGGTGTAATCATATAAAGATTGTCTGTCATCCCACTGCATTAAGTGCTTCCCCCGCCCCCCCCTACCAGCAAACATCTGTGGATGTGCCCAGAAATGTTGATAAACTTCCATTTTATCAAGGTCATTGCCTGTGGTCAGCGTTTACGGACATATTGAACACACTCATCACACAACTAATGTCTCAATATCTCAGATTGACTTCATGTGACTCCGCCTCCGATGTGACCCTCTGCTGAAATGTCTGTCACATTGTCGTGTTATGTGCTTTTCTTGTGCTGTAGTTGATGACATCATCTGGTAGTATCAGTATATTGACTGACTACCTTTTTCCCCCCACTTAAAGCACTGATTATTCCACTCTTTTTTTTTCCGAAAGTCCAAATGTGTTTACATGTTTATAGACATTGGATCTTTACCTATTTTTCAGTGTAGTCCTGTTTCTCTCTGACTGTGACTAACTGGATGCGCTCTCTTCATCCTCTGACATGGGAGCTGGCTCGGAGCTCCTCTGCCTGGCTGTGTGTTTCCTGGACGGGCCGCCTGTGGAGCTGGTTGACAGTTGCCTTTTGTATCTATGCGTTTCTTTTTCTATGTCTGCTTCTCTGTCTCCTTGAACCTCAGCTCGGCCTTCAGCAGATGGTCAGCCACACTGAGAGCCTGGTTCTGCTGGAGGTTTCTTCCTGCTGTAAAAAGGAGTTTTTCCTCTCCACTGTCGCTAAAAGCATGCTTAGTGTGAGGGATTTGCGTGGTTTTTAAATTAGAATGTGTTCTTTTGTTGATGAGAATATGCACTCATAATTAAGGCTTGTATGAGTTTTGAAATATGCAAACTTCGCTAAGGATCAGGCCCTTTGAGCTTTATTTTTAGAAAGGTCAGATGCGCTTTGCGATCATCTAAAGAACTTTCAGTTTTGTTCCAAACACAGAGATTAAACCATATGAAGGTTTTTCAGTGTTCACTATCTAAAATGACTTGAATGTTTCAAAAAAAAGATCTTTGATTTTACAGACTCCTTAAACAGTTTGACACACCAACAATTATATAAACTAATTTTCTACCAATAATCTTAATCAATCTAAACACATAAACAGCATTACACATGGACATTTGTATTGTACTTTAGAAGGAAAAATCTTGACCAAAGCTTGAAAAGAAACAAATGTGGTCAGAATAGGTTATTACACCAGAAAGAAACAGGTTATAAATGATTCATTTCACAACCATCAGCTAAATCCTGACAACAGGGATCAGTTTGCCATTAAAACCATTAAATAAGGTGGAAAAGAAGGAGTCCAGAAGGGTCCTTCTGGAAAACGGCGTGGCCACAAACAACCACTCTGAGGTCACAGTTCAAAAAAAGGTGGAGGGGAAAAAACAGCAAAGTTAAACGATTAGAATGGATGAAAGGAGGCAGATGATGGATGAACAGGGCTGCAACTACTGGTTTCTGTTTAGATTTACCCTCCTCACCTTTTTACAGCCTCTCAATTATCCATTGCTTTATTTGTCGGCTTGTTTACAGAATGACTGAAAGAGAAAAAACCCTACAGTCCTACGAAGCTCAACAGTAGCTCAACCTACAGCCTTTAAACAACCTTAAAGGCACACTATGCAACATTTTTCAGTTAATTAATGTGTTCCATAACGCTTTTGGATGATTAAATGAGTCATTTCAGGTTGAACAAAGGTATTCTCGGCCGCCTCTGGTGGTCTGTGGGGAAATACCGCGACTTGTAATTGAGGAGCACCGACCAAGCACTCCACAGGCTCAGAAGTCACGCGGAGAGTCGGTCTTGCTTTTACGGGCGAACTGCTACACGCCCCCAGTGAAAGGCATGCTCGTTGCTAGCACAGTGGTGATCTTTTGTGCAGTTATCATGCGCGAACCAGCGTGAAAACAGCGAAAAGCCCATGTTGGAGCAGGCAAGAAAGAGGAAAAGGGCTCCGACAGAGAGAGTCGAGTTACACGGGTGAACATCGGGCAAGCTTTTTTCCAATGGCTGAGAGCTAAAAGAAAAAGAAGACTGCAAGCGCTGACGCTGACCTCGCGTTTCTGCTGATGCGATTGTAAGTAACATTGGAATGGTTTCTCTCTGTGTGCATGTTCATACTTTCACTATGTTAGTCATTCGTTGCGTTCGTCTGTCTGCTCTCAAACAAACCGCGTACTGGCTTGACGGAGAAACCAGGAGAACAGCTGTGCATATTTATTGCATAGTGCACTTTTTATTTCGCCCTCTGGGGGGAGCCTCGCTGGAAAATCAACACCGTTGCATAGTGTACCTTTAAGCCGACATCTAGTGTCATGTTCAAGTTTCTAGAATCTTTTAAAGGAAGTAGTTACTGACTTTATCCCTATTTGCTGGATAGTTTATCCAGACACACCTTTATCTGCAGATTAAAAAAAAGGGCTGAACTTAATAGCTGCTGCATCACAGACCGCAGCATCATCAGCTAATGGATGCAAATGCACTGCAAAGAAAAAAGTACCACAACCACAAAAATGAGACTAACACTCAAACGGACTAAACAAAGCAAAGGAAAAATGCTGCAAGTTAAAAAATAACAAAAACGACAACAACAAAGGATATCTGCAAACTAACAGCGCATAACAGAAGTGCTCCAGACCACTAGGGGAAGACGATCATCAACTCATCAACTCAATTCACTGGACTTTGATTCCAAGTTTGAAGACGTTTCTCTTCCCATCCAGGAAGCTTTTTCAAGCAGCCCAACAAAGCCTTGTTTTTGTTTAGAAAACATTCAAACTGAAACGGATGAACGGGTCCACCCCTTTGGAATGAGGGCCTGTAATACCCGATACCTGTCTGTGTCTCTGAAAGGGGGTCATTAGAGGGAATTAGAAGATGCTCTCCAAACCTGTGGATACCCAAACTGGGCATTTGTCAAAAAAAAAAACATCTCCATCCCAGATGTTGCTGGAGTCTCTGAAAAACTTGAGAAATTTTCTCCAAACACAAAATCCCAGAACATTTCAAACCAAACAGCCCCTTAAACAGAGACTAGTTCATCCTACAGACCAAACCTCCAGACCTAATCTGAGCGCAGTGGTGTCTGCAGTTCAATGCAGTGACGAAGGACATTCATTTGAGGACCAGAATGTTCACATTTTGGACAAAGAAGACAGGTGGTTTGAGAGGGGCGTGAAGGAAGCCATCTTTGTTAAGAAAGAAAAACCAACCTTAAACGGGGGGAGGAGTGGGACTCAGGTTCCAGCTTTCAAAAACCTTCAATGCAGCGATAGAGACCAACAATTCTCTTTAACGACCCCCCTTTCAGAGACATAGACAGGTATGGGGTATTGCAGGCTAACAAAGAAGCTAAATGACCCCCATTCCAAAGGGGTGGGCGGACCCGCTCCTCCGTTCAATTTGCATGTTTTCTAAACAAAAACAAGGCTTTATGGTTGGTCCACTCTATAAAGCCTGGAACTCAACGCCATTTCTCACATTTTGAATCTAAAAAGCTTCCTGGATGGAAGGGAAACATCTTCAAACTTGGAAACAGAGTCCATTAGGATTGTTCTTTAATTTTTTTCTTTTGGCCAGGCCCTAATGTTTAGGGACAAGTATATTTGTCTCCCTCTTTTGGTGTGTACCTTTTTCATAAAATTATTTTATTTCAAAACTTAAATTGATTCAAAGTTTTAAAATTAACCCTAATTTAAATTCCTTTCACATAAGTGACCCCTAACTGCTGCTTGCAGAGGACGTTTTGGAGGAAATCTAAACCTACGGTCCGTGGACCAATTGAGGGCTAACGCTAACCCTAGCAATGGCGGCGCCCTGCCTCTGTAGTACAACACTCATGTTTCTGCAGCTTCTCTTCGCTTGTGGCTATTTTTGCATGTTGCCGTGTTTTTTCTTTTTAAAATCTAAAACAACCTTTTTATTTCTATGTTAGCATCATTTGCAGCTGTTTTTTTTTATTTGCACTCTATTGCTCTCTACTTTCTATGCAGCATTTTTCCTTTTTGGGGCCATTAGTCAATTTTCTGTGTTTGCAAGTCTGATTTTTTTCTCTTTGCAGTTCTTTTTGTATTTGCAGAACATTTGCTTCCCATTGTTTTGAGATTCAAGTGGGATCTGCTTGACTGATCTGCTTGCAGGTTTCATTGCAGCCCTAAGTGAGTGAGTTGGGAAATGACTGAGAGGCTGAGAACATAGAAGGGACTGTTCACTTCACAACAGATAACAACAGCACGATAACCACCTTCCTTACTGAGACAAAACAACCAACTGATTCAAGGTTTTACTATAAGACTGAGAGAAAGGAGGCGAGGAATGAGGGTGGGACAGGATAAATACTCGTATTAGTTGTTTTTAAATGTGCCAGACACTGTGCAGATCCTGAGGGGAAGCTGTTTGCCCTTCATCTACTTTTGTTAAATTCAGATTGGAAAACTACATACATGTATATCAAGTGTTTTTCTCTGTAGTTTCATTTCTCTGCCTTTACTAATGAGAAAAAAGCAAGAATAAGACCAGCCCAGGAATAAACTGTGATGAGGTAACAGCAAAGGGGTTGGGATGGTGACGGTTCAGGCAAAAAAGGAACACAGAGCAGCTAAAAAAGGACACAGTTTGGACGTCTGCACTCAGGACCTGGACAGAACTGGACACAACCAAACCAGCCGTGGAGAAAGAAAGAGAGAGAAGGAGGGAGGGAGGAAGGGAGGGAGGGAGAGGGGGGGAGGACCAACCAACACACAAGAAAATGGCAGAAGGCATAATTACCACGCTCATGAGTGATGACTGAGGTAGGGAGGAAAGTGCAGTAAACAAAAATGGAAAAAGGAAAACAGAAGGGAAAAAAGAGAGAGAAAGAAAGTAAGACACAAATAAAGGAGCAAAGATTACATATAGGGAAAAGAACTTTGAAAAACTGAGTGCTTCTGTTTGATCCATTAAAAATTAAAAAGCAAATAGAACAACACAAATCCGGTTTTAATCAGGAGTGACTCCTGGATCGTTTCAGACTGTTCAGATTTCTGAGTAAAAGCTGTTCTAATCCAGATCCAGAAAACAATGAATCTTCTGTCAAATATCACTTTGAATAAAGTTAAAACATGTAAGAATTGTCTAGCTGGACATAATCAAAAAAGGACAAAAAAATGGAAAATTCTGCGTAAAAAAAGACGGATGTGTTGGGTTGTATGTTTATTTTTAAAAGAGTTTTTTATTTCAAGATTAATCATCTTCAGCTAAATATATATATATTTAAATAAGCGTCCCACCTGTTTAAATCTTATATGTTTGTAAATCACAAAACCCCTCAAAATAAAGTTTTTCTTTTTCAAACTAATTTAGGGATGGCTAAATCCCTCTGCTGGTTGCTATGCAACCATCGCTGGTCAACCTCATTTCATTCAGCTTGGTTTATAAAAGAAAATAGTAAAAATGTTCAAAAACACAAAAACAAAGCATACAACCGCATTTCTCTATCCATATGGGGACTTTCCACTGACTTTCATTCATTTCTAATCTACAGCCTTCCCATGACCTTTACCCTGAGCCCAACCTTACAGGTTCATACTTCATCTAAACCTCAGTCACACTGAGTCCTAAACCAAACACCTCACCCTAAAACCGCATTTGTCCCGATAGGCAGCCGCCAGAGCCGTCGGTCCCAATGATGTAAGAGAAACACGCCTGCAGGATCCGTTTTTGGTTTTTCATGGGAAGTATTTTTAAAGCATCACAATCACTGAGTCTCAGCATCTTTGGCAATATTAATTTAAATGAATCAATGTTTGTTTCTGATCAGAAGAAGTTTTTCTTTCCAATAGCTCAGGCTGAATCTCCAGGGAGGGAAATAAAGATTAGGGTGATGGTAAAGAGGATTTCGGATCTGAAAAACTTCAAGTTTGTATTTAGGTTATAATAGAATCTACAGGTTACATGTTAGCGGATCCAAGCCCAACAGAAAGCTTAAAAACTATGATGTGATAAAACTCCAACATGCAGACTTCTTCTTCTGTCACCAAAATTATAAATATCAGAAAACAGGTCAGGCTGTCTTAAAGAAAACAATTTAAGGAGACATTTTAGGTATTTAAAAGTACCTGGAGACATTATATCAGAGTAAAAAAATTGTTCATTTAGTCCCAAGTGGGGCTAATATTTCTCATAAAAAGGGAAAAAAATTTTAAAAAGACTTTTGCAATAAGTTAAGCAGTAAAACAGTCTTTATTGTGGAAGCATGTCCCTGCTTACCTGATCCCTCCTCTGTCACCATCCCCAGTCCCTCTGCTTTGTTCTGCCTCTCGAATGCATTCAGGTCCAGGACACTGGAACAAAACAAACGGGTCTGTGAAACAACCGTGTCTCCCGGCCGTCCAGAACTCTGTGTATTATACCGTTAATCCAAAAGTACATTAAGTTTCAAAAAGCAGGTTTACAGAAAACTTAGTTTTCTAAACCTGAAATCGGGGAAAATCAAAAAGTTTTCTGTTTCACAAAGAGAGTTTCCTCATCCTCTGCTTCTGTTCCCATAGTAACATCCTCCCCAAGCTAACCCGGGCAGCAGCAGGTTTTCCTCAGTAAACTCCATTGGCTCCGCTCTCCTTACAGCCAATCACATTGCCTTATTTCCTGATTCAGTCAGAATTTTTTTGGTAGTTTTGTGCATAAGAAAAAAAAAATAATTCCCTTTAAAAACAAACATTGCAAGGCCGTTTGACGAGGATCCTATCAAAAAACGATTGGCTGTAATTCACCGAGAATAAATATTTTTAAGGAGAGGATTCTACAACTCAGTTGACAGGATATGAGACTTATTTGTTTTTGGTTTGTTTACTATGAGCGAGATGCAGATCATTTTATTTTATTTATTTATTCTATAAGTAAATGAAGAACTACTGAAATCATTTGTAGATTACACATAGATTAATAAACTCTGAGCGGGTTGGGAGGGGCTAAATTCACTCTGTAATAGAAACCTACTCAGTCCACACGCAGAATCTGAAGCCATCTATGGGACTAATAGCTGCTTACTGTGTAAAAGAAGATGGAATGAAGCTGAGGAGGAACCCATGAGATGATGAACAGATTCTTCCTGTTAGAACAACGTTTTTATTCTTCATCTTCACCTGCTTACAGTTCATTTCACCTAATCCATACATTTATCTACTACCATTAAAGAAATAAACCCATAATCTTATCACAGTCACAACAGGTTATGGCAAGCTGTTTTTATATACCAGTTATACTGAATATGTATTCCTGATATCTGAAAAAAAATTAAAACATTTTCTTTGTCTAAATGATCATTTCACACAAAATGACTAACTGATTAGCAGCCAGAGTAACAAAGCAGTTACTTTATGTCATCAAAAATATAGAAGATTGAACTTTCCTGTAATAACTTTAAACACAAATGGAATATCAATAATGAATTACAAAATGTTTGTTATAATTTCATTCAATAATCATTTAAAAAGCCTAATTATCTAAAAACATTGCCTATTAATCTGCACCATGTTGGTGGGAGAGGTGGGACAAGTGAGCTGCAGTCATACCATCTAAATGTGAATTATTTTTAAAAAATTAAAATAAAAACAATAAATTACAAAAACAGATTGTCTTAAAACTTTATATTTTTGCAGCTTGACTGCATTTAACGTGTTGTAAAATAGGTATGACTGAAAAATAATGCTTTTCAAGCTTTTTCAAGTAAATAAAATCTACTTTGCAATAGAATGAAAGCTTAACTGTTAATACTCAGAGCTGGAGCAGCAAAGGGGTTGAAGGTCAGTGGAGGCCAACACCAGGATGGATGGAAGGATGCAGTGTCCATAAAAAACTCTAACTTAGGCTCATAGGGACAAACCAGAGGTTTTCCAAATCATCCAGTTTTAGACTTGGGGATATCAGCATTTTCATTGATTTAGTCGTTCTATCCTCACCTGCAGGATTGCATCAGACCAGCCAGACTTTGGAAGAAGCCAACATCCTTCTTGTCCTTTAGATAATCCAACATTTTCTGTTGAAGAAAAACTTGTTAAGATCCTACAGTATCGCAAGATTTAAACGGATAAGAAACACAGAGGAATGAGTGGAACATAGTAAAAAAGTAAAAAAAAAAAATCCACTGGAATTTGTTTCTATGTTTAAAGACGCTTCGCATCCCATCCAGGAAAAAAAAAAATTCATAAATAAATACATACAGTTATGTACAATAGCATAACAAAATGAAAATTGTCTAGCGCTGCTTTAAAGAAAAAAAGTGGTTCGGGCATAGATCTTGGAATCCTGACATCTACATCTAAGAAGCTGAACGTTTTATTATAAAAGATCTTTATTCTGTTTTAAAATGTAGAGATATGTCAGTTAGAGTTTTGTCGTCACACAGTGTTTACCTGCTGTACGGTCGAGTTTCCTCCATTGAGGATGGCGATGCCCAGCTTCAGAGTGGAAGCAACCATAGGGCCCATAACACCTGGAGCACAAATGAAAATGTCTCCATTAGTTTGGATGTGACGGTTTTCAGGCAAAAATAATAAATAAACAACTCAGTGCCAGCTGGCATTAATGTTCACTAGTGCTCTGATGGGCAAACAAACTTAGCAGCTTCTGCCACAGATCTGTTATGTATTTTTGCTAAATTAAGTTTTAATTAGGACCACTACAATAAACCCACTTATGTTTTGTGGATGGATCGTACTTCTGGGACGGCTGTTGTTTAAACGGCTAAACTTTCAATCTAAACAGGTGGTTGGTGACGAGTCAAACAAAGAGCGATTCATAAATCCTTCGTGATGACTAATCAAGTTCCCCCTCAGGGTCGCTCATCCTGGAGAAAAGGCCTATGGGTAGGATACTTAGATCAGCGTCGGCAGGACCCCACTGGGCTAAGCTCGAACGATAGACACAAGTCCCCCCCTCCCCCAACATGGGCCCATTACCCACAGTGGGAACCATCAGGGAGCAGCTTGGGCCTTTGGGCCAAGTGGCGGTACAGAGAACCAGGCCTTCTTAGCATTCCTTGCTGGGGTGCTGGAGCATACAGCTGCTCAGAAGGTCCAAACTAGAACTTCATGCAACCTTCTCAAAATCCCTGCCTTACTTTCTCTGTTCTTTCATCAAAACTTTGCCGTTTTAAAAAACATTATCTCCACATAGGGTCGACAGAACATTCAGTTTTCAGTTCTACTATGGTAGCCTGATAAACCAGACTTAATGTGAGATTAAATGTGTAATCTAGTCTGGCTCAGATGAAAGAGACATCAGAAGATTGTTGATAAAATTGTTGTTTTTTAAACCATGTCTGTGCCTATTGGCCAACGCTCTGACCAATGAGCACAACTGACTGTGGCATAGTAAGCGCAACAGAAAGCTGGTGGGGGAGTGTAAACAAACAGTCTGTAGGTAAAACGGCGAATACATCCTTCTTAAAAATGAATGAGCGCAGAGCCTCTTCCTGCTCACGTTTCAATGAAAACTCCAAGTCTAATCCTTACAAAACTGATTCCAAAGCTGAGTCAAACCAGAACTGTTCAATAGTTGGTGCCATCTTCCTTGTTATGCTTTTCCCAGCGTTGTGCAGCTTTGTCGTCACGCCCTCAAAACCCCGCCCACTTTGCATTCAGAAATTCAAAACACATCCCTGCGTTTTGATTGGCCAGCCAGTTCTGGGGCCTGGGGCATTGATCGAGGCTAGACCACTCGCAGGGAAAAATTATTTAGGCAGCTGGTGGGTGGGGCTAGTTTACCAGGCTACTAATATTGGACTTTTGTCATTTAGTTTTTCCTCAGGTTGGGGCCCACCTTTACTGGCGCTGATGGTTTGGAGAACCATTTCTGCAGCTCCACGGTCGTGCAGTCGGGCCTGCTGATACAGCAGCTTCTGCTTCTCCATCTCCTTCTCCTAGTTCGTTAAAGCAGGAAAATATATGCAGTCAGCCCTGAGAATGTCATCAAAACGTTCCAAGAACAAGTGAGTGATAGCCTACTTCAAAGCTTTTTACTTCTCCTTCCTCATCTTCTTCATCATGGCAACTCTAAAGGGAGGAGGCAAGGAACGGAAGATTTAATTTAAATCTCCAATAAAAAATATTTAAACAAAAACAATAAGAACAGCAAATTTGTGTGTTCAGAAATAGAGGTGCTGGTACCTTAGCCATGATGTCAGCATAAGCCATGTACAGGTTGTCTTCATCCAGTTTGCTGCAACAGAAAAGAGAAACTAAATACCACCAACGTTTTATTCATCCAATCAAAACTACAAAAAACACCTGATTATTGGACTTTTAAACACTGCAGCTTCTATTCAAGGCCAGAAACAAACAACTACCAGTAAATATGTAGAGAAAGTTTATTGAAAGGGAAACAGGGTATAATCCAAGAGGATTGTGGGAAATATTGAGAAATGAACCTAATTCAAAACAAAAAACAGCAATGAAATACAAAAAAAGGAAATATTTCAAAGTAAAATGACAATTATTGTCATTAAATAGGACCGATGGACCCAGTTGGATGATGGGAACTTTTAAAACATTTAGTAACAGAAAAATAATAAAACAGAGAACAGAAACACAGGCTGCTGAGGACAAGCGGACAGCAGCAGCTGCAGGGGGGTGGGGCGCAACCAATCACTGACACTCTGGTTTAACAGTTCCGTCCATCCTCTCCAAAGAAGGCAGGATCCAGCCGATGGACCGCCAACGAGATGCGGCTCAGAGCCGTCCAAAGTGTCCCCTGTGCAGCAACCCCAGTGAGCAGGCAGGAGACCGATCCAGGTCAGAACAGGACAGTTCTGAGATCCAGGAGTTTGTAACCCGACAAGGGGTTCCGATCAAAATAGGAACAGACAGATCCAGGGTTCCAGGAATCCTCTAAGCGTTCAGGCAGGTTCAGAGTTCTATGAGTCCAGCAGCGAGCTCAGATAGACACGCTCAGCTGGAACGGAGACAAGACATGGTACCTGATAACTGCAGAACTTTACACTGGTCCCCACCTTTATGACGGAGTATTAGGGCTAGGCTAGAGATTTTTTTATTTTATGTATTTTAAGAATAAAGTCGTAACATTACGAGAATGAAGTCATCATACAACAACCCGTTTCAGAAAGAAAGCTTGGAGCTCCGCCCAGCAGATGATGTCAGACCAGCTCCACCAATCAGCAACCAGAGTCCACTTTGACATCCTGCCAAGCTTGATGCTGCTGCTAAAAGATTTCCTAAATTTTTTAAACCGATGCTAAAGTATAACTTCACATGATGCTTCACATTCCTCACTTTAGGGAAGAAAGGGCTTCTTGGAAAAGTTGTTATAAAATACAACTTTATTCTCGTAATTTTACAAATTTATTCTCTTGATATTTCAACTTTGTTCTCTTAATTTGATGATTATTCTCATTGTGACTTTGTTCTCGTAATCTTATGACTTTATTCTTGTAATTTTATGACTTTATTCTCGTAATTTTACGACTTTATTCTCGTAATTTTACGAATTTGTTCTCATAATGTTAGGACTATATTCTCTTAATTTTGTGAGTTTATTTTCATGTTTGAATTTTATTCTCGTAATTTTATGACTTTATTCTTGTAATTTTATGACTATTCTCGTTGCAACTTTATTCTCATAATTTTATGACTTTATTTTCATAATTTTACGACTTTATTCTCGTAATTTTACAACTTTATTCTCATTATTTTATGACTTTATTCTCGTAATTTTATGACTTTATTCTCGAAATAGATAAACAAAAATCTCAAGCCTGGCCTTAATACTCTGTCGGACCACCTTGGAGCCAGGCTTACAGGAATTAAGGCTTCCTGATGCCACTTCCTGTGTGATCCTGTTTGCAAGGCCCAATCAGGAGGAGGTTCACAGAAGAGGTTTGTCTCCACCCAACCTGTCAAAACACATTTTTCTTCACGCGAGGAGAAAATAGCACACCTGTGCTCGATCGTGACCGCTGGATAAAAAGTCACGCTCGCTGTGAGATCCCGAGCGCAAAGAGCGATTTTCACTTCTGGAAGCGGCAGTTTCTCTCGCATGTGTGATTTTGTTGTGCGGTGGTAAATAAATCATGTGCAGAAGTAGTTTAACAGTCAAGCAAGTATGTTTACTCTGCATGCGGGCGTTTTGAAATAAATGTGACGGCATAAAAATGTTTCAAAATAAGTCCAGCAAGAGAAGACATGACCACATGACAGAGCTGAGGGATGAGATTATATAACTTCATCACTTCAACCCTTGATTTTTGTTGCTTTTGTTTGTTGAAGCAAATGATAAATGTTCTGATAAAATGAAACAGAAACAGTTTAAGGTCACCAAGAAAACTGATAAATAAACCCTGCTAAACATAAAAACAATGCATTTAAATCAACTTAATTTAAATGTCAATTTAAATAAACTTTGTTGATTTGAAACAAAAAAAAATAATAATTATGCTTGATTTATGGAAAGGTTGCAGATTTTCACATGAACCCACCATTTCTCAGTGAGGGCTGTTCTACTGAAGAGCTGGATAAGTTGGTGGAGTGGATCGATCCGTTTGATACCCTCCTCTTCCTCAGATGGCTCTCTTTCCCCTGCTTTCTGCAGTCAGACCAAAACACAGAAGAAATAGATTTTTCTTTATTATGACTTCCTTTGGATCAGAGGATTTCCACCTTAATAACCACGATCTTACAGCAAGGTCCTCGATGAGTTTGTCTTCAAAATAATGCTCTTCTGCCTCGATCCAGGACTTCTCATAGCCTTGCAAGAACAAGTTTACAGCTCGGTGCCTGTTATGAAGAAGAGAAATTACTGTTATTCTGAGAATAACTACTTAAAGCAACCCATTAAGTGCACTTCTGCCCCTTTTTTAAAATGGTTTTCTTTAAATATTTTTGCGCATTTTAGAGATTCTCTTTTGTTTTATAAACTCATTAAACATAGAGTGAAATAGTTCAAACATGTATTTTAATTATGGTAGCTTAGAAGAATTTTTCTTGCAAATAATGAAAAGAAATGGCAAAAAATAGGAGTATTGTTGGAAAACTGAAATATTTAAATCTAACGGTAATCAAATCTTTCCTGATGCTCTAATTAACCCCTTAGACTCCAGGAAACTATATATATATATATATATATATATATATATATAGTATATATATATATATATATATATATATATATATATATATATATATATATATTTTATTTTATTTCTTTTGAGTTGCCAGGTTCCTCTGGATCTGCTGCTGCAATGAGCTCCAGCTTTCCTCTCAATTGGTCGGCTAATCAGCGGGTCGCACCATTTGTTGTAATGGGAGGGGCAAATTTGTTTATAATTTGTTTTGATATTCTTAGTTTTGGGTACTTTTAATAATTTGTTAAATTAAAAAAGTACTTAGTTTCTGGCCAGTATTTATCAGTTTAATTAAGTTTATTTGTTTGTTAGATTGTCGGTCAGTTATCCCCCTCGTGTTTCAGCAGTGGTCTGATCAGCCACTATTTAAGTTTCCCTCATGTTTTGTTTGATAGGTCAGTTTGAGCTTTAGTTCTTTATGTTAGAACCAAAATTGAAGTCTGTTTTGTTGACCTTTGTTTTTGAGCCCAATTTATCACTTTTTGAACACAAACACTGGTTTGTGCGAATCCCTCACAAGCTGATTGACCCGAAACTCACTCACTGGGAACTCTTCCTATTATTATTTCTGATTGTGGAGTCTAACCAGCGCCATCTCTCACCGCTGATTCCGACGTGTGTTTTCTACGTACAGTGTGAGCAGGTAGATCGCATCAGAGTGTCGGGCCGTACAGTGGAAGAACAAATATCTAAAGCTGTGAAATTTTAAACCCTACGGTCCCATCATGTAGATTGAGCTGTAGCTGCATGCAATGATTTAAAATATATAAAATATCGTACAGCGAACCCCCGCCTTTAGACAGTTATGAACACTCTGGTGCTGTTAGCTATACAACATTTGCTCTGTGGACTTGATTTGTTTAAAGGTTTATTAAGCTTGTTGATACTGTTTCTACATCTCAGATGCCTGAATTACAAAATAAACTGTAATTTTTTTTTAAGTTAAGTTAGGGTAGGTTAAAAATGTTTCCATTAAGGATGAACTTGCAGGTCATACCTTGGCAGGTTATATAGCGGTGCCATCCTGAAACAAGCGACCACCGCCCGCTTCCTTTGCTTAGACAGCAGCTTGTGCCAAACCGCTTTCTTGCTGCGCTGAGGATGCTCCACCTGAAACAGAGACACGCCTACTTAGAATAAAACAAAGTGTTACATCCATTGTTACACATGAAGGCCCTGATCTACTAACGTCCCAGATAAGGAGATCTATCATGCCACGGGGGGCGGGGGGGTCAGCTGTTGTTGAAATGTGTGCAAAACTGAGTGAAGGAAGTTAAAGTTTGATCTTAATTGGCCCCTCGTCTAAAGGAAATGCTTTGTTTCTGTTTTTAACTCCCAACACCTATAATTGATTGAAGACTTATTTCCACTACCCCTCTGAAACCGATCCGTCCCGCTGTAGGTACCAGACCTGCTCGGGGCCCCGCCCCTTCTTATGACGTCAATATATGGAAACGCCACTCGGACAAACTGTATTGCACCCATTTCTTAAGGATCAAATCTCTTTTGGAGTTTCAACATATTATTCCCTATATTTGCTATTGTTTTACATTTCACTGACGAACTAAATTAGCCGAAAGTAGAAAACAATCATTGTCAGTCTTGAAAGAAAGTACTGCGGCACACAAACGCTGCGTGATGTTATCGTTGTCTGGGCACAACCCAGTCTCATGGGAAAATGTACCCCCACCACGTTGGTCCACACTGCAAACCGTAGTGGAGGTACATTAATGGCCATTTTTGTGGTACTGTTACATTTCTTCTGCCTATACGCTTTCTATTGTTTTACGTCCTAGTCACGTGACTTTCAAGATTCCAGCTGGGAGAAGAAAAAATATATATAGATGGCCTACATTCTTCTCATTTTTTGTGGAAAGATTAATGACTTGAGTTTGTTTTTGCATTAAAATGAGTTTTGATTACATTTCTAGTGAGAAATGTATAGTTTGTTGCCAGAATATTTACTCAGGGGAATGTACATATTCACTTGCTTGTTCGTTTCTTGCAAAGATTTTTCAAGATAATGTGAAACTGAAACGTTTTGGTATAAACATGGCTGAGATTTCTCTAACTTTTAGTGGGAAAATCAATAATTTCAATAAGTTTCTGCATTTAAATGGGTTTTGATTACATTTATAGCGAGAAGTGTAGGGTTTATTTACATAATATTTACTTAGTGAACATACATAATCACCCTCGCATGCTAGTTTTTGCTACGTTTTTTCTCTCGTCAGGATTATGTGAAATTGCAACGTTTTGGCTGCTACCCATCGCCTAGCATTTAGCTGCGCCCGATTCAACATTGAATTCTTTGTGATTTAACTCCATCTGACGGATCAAACCCTCGCCACTCGCGCGGCGTTGCGTCTGAGGTTGATTTTCAGATCAATGCATTACGTGGTGGCATACGGGAGAAACTAATTAAACTAGTTAAAAAAGGATCATGGGTTAAGATCGGGATGTGTTTTATTTGGAAATCTACCGGATCCTTTTGTGCATTTAACTTCCTGTTTGGTGCGATCTCATTGATGGGTTTTGACCAGATTTTGACCAAAGAGGAACTAAAAAAAAAAAAAAAACAATTTAAATACACAACCAGCATATCTGGAATCAGTGACAGAGAGCGACTGGGACTGGGCAACCACAATGTTTGACATCATGTGGGAATGTTCAACCAACCATGTAGCGTAACGTCACTGGCATGAAGCAGGACCCGAGCAGATCTGGTAGTTAAACCGAGCTTGGTTCCTTACAACCATTTACACACCACGCTAGCGCAGTTCCTCGCCTCCTAGTGGCGATCTACGGTACTACCGTTCTCTAGAGATAAATAAACAAACCAACATGGCGGCACCCGTAACATTCAGAAAGTTTGGTTATAATTGTGATATTTCGTTGTTTGTAGAGACTCGGGCGAAGACGGCAGCCTTGCATAAGTGATGATTTCTATATGATCAAAAATAAATGTATGTAAAAGAGCTAAAAGAAATCAGGATAATATGTGTTTTATTACCGTTATCATATCCATCGATGCAACCACACCAAAAAAACAATAAAAAATCCATTTACAGGTAGTAAGTATTCACATTCTACATCCTGCTCCCAGTGTTTTGCATGTTTTGATGACCAGCATATGTTCAGGGCATGCATGAAGGCAAACTCCAAACTTGCTAAATGTATAGCCGCCTGTGGGATTGTTTGTTTAGCAGATGCAATAATCCATGGATGTAGTTAGTAGATCAGCTTTGCGTGTGATAGGAAATTTGCATGTTTTAATACACAGAAACCTCTAGTAGATCAGAGACACACACACATATAATCTACTTATTCAAACCTGATCGAGGTGGAAGAGGACATGAGCAATGTCCAGGACTCTTTTCACAGTCTTCTCTGGGTCATATGTGTCCTCATGGTGGTTAGGGAGGTCTCTGTACAAAGCCATCTGCCAGCGAATAGCTGGATCCTCCAGCTGCTCCAAAAAGAAAAAAAAACAGGCAAACACTTGGTTCAATATAGACTAAATATGAATTCTTACAGAAAACAAACTTATATTTTCAACATTCAAAGAAAAAATTATTTTTTTTACCTTCCCTTGCAAATGGAGATTGTTCCTTATGATCTCTCGAACCTCGTCCTCCGTGTCTTTCTGTTCACAAAAGTTTCACAATTCATGATAATGTCACCAGGGTTCATGTAATTCAAGGCTGTAAAAGCCTGTGTTAAACATTTTTCACAGTGAAAGTGTTGGAACTATTTATTCTTTTTTTTTTTTCTATGTGAATTTTGTTAGTTTATTCTTAAATTTATATATATATTTTTTTATTTACAGAGTTTATTTGCAGGTTAATTGTTGTTGGTCCTAATTATCTTTTGTTTGATTATTTTTTCTTATTTATCGATTTTTCATATTACAGGAAGTAATGTGGATCAGTCCACTTTCTCTAGGTGCGGGGGCCTGGGAAAGGACCAGCAGGCATTTTGGGGCCTCTGGTTCTTACCAGAGAGGCAGCAGAAAGAAAAAAGGAAAGTTTGAACTCTGTAATTTCTGGATGAAAAGTAGTGATGGTGAGATGAAGCCTCATTGAACCGTTTGGGTTCATGAAACTTCATGTGAATATGTCACCACCTACTGGTGGGAAGCAGAACTACAGTTAGTAATCTGTGATTTTTTTGCAATTGTTTTTCTTCTTTTTTTCATTTAAGTTCCTTTCAAATTGTTAATTATTGGTGTGGTTAATAAAATCTTTTGTAAATTTTGTTGGTGTATAAAGAGAACAATCGGTTAAGGTTCACTGTTTTTCTGCCATTTTAGTGAAATAAGCTTAAGCAGTGAACGTGTGCAAATTGGACAATGATGAGCAAAAATAAAGGTTTTAGTCATTTCTTTTCAAACATTATAGTTTTTCCACAGTTTTTGGTTTTGATCAGGTTGAAAGTTGTGTTCAACCAATCTTTTGGCTAAACCAACTAATCGAATTTGGCAGAGTTTTTACCCAATCCATATTTGTACTTGGCCAAAATACTTACTAAGTATTATTGCAACTTTCAAAAGTCTAAAGTGGGTTTCAAACCAACAACCTCTGGATTGGAAGTCAATGTCTTACAGCTGACGACACTAGAAATGGTAACTGCTCACTAGACAGCAATACTACTTAACAACTGTAACTGTAACGTTTAACTGTTACAGCTGTAACCAGTGGTTTGCTCAGATTTTGATCATTATATTGTTTAATCTAACCAAAATAGCTTTAACCAACTAGATTAATTGTTTTTCCAACCAATCTATTCTTAGAATCCATCCAAACTCTCCTACAAACTCCCACATCTTGACTGAACACTGAGGCGGTTTAAATGCCTGCTGAAGTTCGGGGCGATCTGAACCACTTCCAGAAGCGGTTAGGTGGTATGGCGGGGTAGCGATGCTTCAGACGTCATTGATTTTGGCTCCTCCCCTAAATAAAGCAAGCAGGAAGTTGACCCCAGTGCCTTAGAGTGGCTTAATGGAACCTTTATTGGATGTTTGTGGCAAACAATCACCTCTACAGGAAGTTTTAGTTGGACGATTATAAATGTGGCATTTTCTTTACAAACTGTAATTTCTAAAACATTTCCAACAACATTCCACATTTTCAGATCATGTAGTTTTAAAATGGTAAATAAAAACGGGTTTTCCTAAAAAATAAACATAAACACAAAAAGAAAAAAAAAAAGTGAAGATTAAGAATCTTTGTTTTTTTTAGAGGTTTTATATTTCAGTTGAAGCTCGGCTTGTGAAGCATGTTTCCCAACTAGGAAGCTTTTTCAATTCAACATCAGAAATAGCATTAAGTTCCAGGCTTTATAGAGCCGACCGAAGTAAAGGCTTGTTTTAGCTTAGAAAACATGCATTTTGAATTGAAAAAGCTTCCTGGATGGAAAGAGAAACGTCTTCAGGCTTGAAAACAAAGTCCAGTGGATTGATTTTTTTTTTACTTTTTTGGAATGACTATGGCCTGGATAACTGAGAATCTTCACCAGCAGGCTACAGTATCAACCACAGCATTACTCCCTGGGTTCTGAGTCTGAGAGTCTGTCCTAATCTACTCTGTCTTTTCATCCTCGTTGTTTCTCTACCTGAGTGAATCGGCTCTTAGCCAGAGCAATCAGCTCCTGCTCTCCTGGAGCGCAGGTGTTCAGTCCTACAGGCAGCAGGCGCTTCAGAGTGGCCACGATCAAACTGGTCTGCGTCGAGTATCGATCCCCTTTCCTCTTCATTTTCTTCCTCTCTTGGTCTGAAACTATTCCCTGAGGCGTAACCAGAGGAAGAGCGGATTTTAAGTTACTTTCATGGTGGAAATTACTGATGCTGATGGTTCCATATTAATTCATAAAACCGGTTGTCAGTGTGTCATACCTTCGACATCTTGCACTTGGTGTCAGAGATGAGGAATGACATGTTGTTTATCTCATTCTGGACCACAAAGTTCTGCTCTTCCCTCTTAAAGTTCTGCAGATAAAAACCAAACAGTCATGCTGGATTCTCTGAAATATAAAACACCTGCTGATTGTTTTATTGATAGTTTCATCTAGAAACAGATGCTTCCTGTAAAATCACATGTTTTATTCATTATATATATATATATATATATATATATATATATATATATATGCAGCTATATATATATATATATATATATATATATATATATATATATATATAAAAGAGCAACAGAAAGATTAATGTTTTTGTTTTATGGAAAGTTTGTCTCAATAACAACCAGGGGCGGATTTAGGAAATTTGAGGCCCTAGGCAAAGGAAGGCAGGGGGCCCCTCTGAATTGATTAGACATCACATAAAACAGACCCATTATACAGATAGAGAAATGTTAATAGAATAATAATAGAATACAAGCCATGATCAGCTTCTCTGTTCTCCATTTTTCATTTGGATGAAATAATAGCTGCATGAATCATGACAGCAGACAAGATAGAGGAGAGAGCAGGAGGCGGGGTTACCAATCTACTGGCTCTGGAGAGCAGAGTTCGCTGCTTTTGAGATGTTGTGCTCCCAAAGTCTCCAGTAGCAGAAAAAAGTCGCTAGATTTGGTGCTAGGAGCTTTTTATAAATCAAAGTGCTAGAGGGGTCTGAAGAGTCGCTAAATATAGAGACTAAAAAGCGCTAAGTTGGCAACACTGCTCTTTGCATGGTTTGTTTTCAAATGGTTTGCTGCTGTCTGTTTGGACCTTTCTGAACATGTGCAGCAAATGGACTGATCCAATATGGTGGACACTAAAGGAGGGGCTGAGACACACTTAATATTATCAGCATTCTGATGGCATTTTAGCCAAAGGATTTTTATTAAAAACATAATTAATGCCCAGAAATAAGGAATAGTTGTATTAACCATACATGTAAAACAGAGTTTTTATGGGGCCCCCAGGAACTTGGGGCCCTCGGCTACTGCCTAGTATTAACGGTAAATCTGCCCCTGATTACATCTGTAAATAGGTTCATTTTTAGCAAATTGCCTGTTCTGAGATCTGTGCTCCATTACTTGAGCTAATAATTCAATTTAGTGACCAAATTAGATCAATAATTGATGAATCATGATTCCTCTGGATTCAGCCTTTCTCCTGCTTTTAGTCTGAATCCTATTCAGTTATTATATTCACCCACATCAAACAGAAAACTACCATAGTTCCCTGCATTTATAGGACCTGCCTCATTTATGGAGGGAATTTTGTTTCACTAGTAAAGTAACCTTAAAAGACATTTTTTATAAGGAAATATGAAAAAAAAAAAAAATGTTATCCAGATATGGAATTATCTTCTCGATCAAATTTTTTTGAGGATAACACTTTTTTTTATTTATTCTGATTTTTCTTTTTCATATCCAGTTTTAGAAATTTCATACTTTTCAAATCACGTTTCTCAGTTCTGTCGCCTCCCTTCCTTTGGAGCAAAGATGCATTTCTATTGGTCTGCTGGACATTAGCAACATTTTTATTGGTCCAGAGAATTCAGATTATTCTGGAAAACAATTTAAAAAAAATGGAAAAAAACAAAAAGTTTCTCTAAGATCCTTTTTTAAAAATAAGTTTTTCTTGAAAAGAAAATAATTCATAAAACTTGATCTGAAAAAAGACAAATGTTAAAAAAATAAATAAATAAATTTGAAAAAATAAAATATGAAAAAAAAAATTTTAATAACAGAAACGAGAAAAAAAAGCAAAGTTACTTTTTTTAAATTTAGAGCTTTTTTAAAGTTTCTTAATTCTATACCTTTTACTAATAAACACTGAAAAAGGCCAGTTAGGCTTTTTTTTCCACAAATGATCCAAAGTTATTGCAGGAAACCGAATAGAAACCAGATCAATCCAACAATCCTTCCTGGTTTTATTGAGGATAAAACCTTGAATTGTTCTGCATCTGCTTTGGGAAGAAGATCTACGATAAAAAAATCAAATCAAAATCTTTTTTTTATTCTTACATGAGACTTGGCCCAAAATATGAAAACTTCAGCAACCATTCGGAACAGCTCCTCTGCCTCTGGATTGGACTCTTTCAGCCACCGTCCTCTGTAATACAGACAACAGCATCAGGCAGCTCAGTGCTTTACTCCATCAGATTAGTCAGATTAGCAGATTATGGTGGATATTTGGATAAATCTAAAGGTTCTAGCTGTTGTTCAGCGTGTTGAAACAGAGGAGGGAAACAAAGAGCGTACCTGTTGTAGTCCACGAAGCGTATGAGCAGCGGGTAGAAGGCATACAGGTCTCTGACTAGAATGGTGAACTGGTCCATGATGAGGAGCTCCGTCTCAGACATCTCGCCTCTTCCCTCAGCCCTGCTCTGCTCCTCATCCAGCAGCACCACTGCAGCTTTCTGCAGGAAGATGTAACAGCTCTGACTTTCACTCTGATGCCTTTCAGCAGCAGCAGCAGGTTTACATGTAGAGTCAATGGTTGACGCGCATCAAGGCGCATCAGAAGGACCTGCAGCGTCTAAAGCAGCAGGAGCAGAGCCTCATCAGCTTCTAAGCTTTGTTGTACTGAATTTGTCACTGTTCATTTGGGTGTGCTTTGAGCTCCTCTTGAATAAAGTTTACAGAAGTTTAATGGTTTTAATGATGAAGGAAAGTTTTTCAGCAAATTTGAGAGACTCAGCTTTGAATACCAGAACAGAAAATATTAAGGCCCCCGTCACATCTTGCCGATTTATCCGGGCGCATGCCCGACATCCCAGAACCTCTCCTAAAGCGCTGACATACACTGAACTTTCTATATATTTATTTCTATTTTTGGGTGAATAAATAGAGTATTCATGACGAGTCCAGAACTTCTGTAGCCTGGGTGCCAGTCGAACTTAGTCCCGCCCACAAGGTTTGAGTTAGGGGAAGTTCGGTCTGGCTCTGCTCCATAGTAGCGCGAGTATTAAAGCCCACTGTCAGGCGTCCAATCAAATTGTCAGGGCGGGCTTTATCACGATGATGGACAGATGACCAAGAGTAACGTAATCAACCACGTGACCAAAGCGGCGCTTTGGGTGACAACAATAATGGCTGCCGCTGGAGAGTTGAGGTGAGTAGATTCTGCTATTAGGTCTGTTCTAGAAGATATCGACAGCAAATTATTTTTAAAAGAGGAACAGAGAAACGCGATCAAAGTCTCATCTTCTTATTCTAGGCGTGAAACTGCACGCTTTTGATTTTTGTGGACAACAACTATGCCTCGCTTAACATACGTCCACGCACTCCGTTGCTCTTATTGGTTGTAGGTCTATCCAATTGAGTACAGAGGCATTTTTTCCTGGTTCGCGTTCAAAACACGCCCCATAATCACAGCTCTATGGAGCAGTATCAGACTCATATTCTGACTAGAATTGAGTCGGACTACGTCAGGCTAGTTTCTGTTGGTACTAGTCAAGTTCTAGTTTCTGCTACGGCAGGCATACGGTGATCTAAATTGTCATGGTGTCACGACGGCTTTATTTACGCTGTATATCAACAATGTTGAACAAAATGTATCTAGTGCTAACATTCATTTTTAATGCCAATGATACAATATATTTTTTTCTGCCATCTTTAGTACAGGCTGTTAATTCTGTACAGAAGGCCTTTGTTTCTGTATGGTATTCATTTATTTGTCCTAAACTATTTCTTAATGCTGACAAGACAAATTTAAAGTTGTTTTCAAATCATAAGTACCGGTAGGTGCCTCCAACTCTGCCGTCAGTATCCACTCTGGAGGGGCATGTCATTGAAGTGGTACATTAATATAAGGACTAACTCACTTTAAAACTTTTTTTTTAATCATCTTGTCTCTGCCACCTTTTAATCGGTCTTAGTGTGACCTTTTTTATATGAATGCCACTTCTTCATGGTTTAAAATGTTAGACTCAAAATATTTAAGCCGGGCTTCCACTGTACGATTATTTTCAATTGTTGCACGCAGCTACAACTCAAACTGTACAATGAAACCTCAGGGTTTAAAAGTTCACAGATCAATGGATGGAGCGGGATTGATGTGGCGGAAGGTTTGCAAGCAAGTTTGGTTGTGGCTGGTTTGTGGAAAGGATCTAGCTAACCAGTTAGCAACTTAGTGCTAGTAGGTTCCCAATGGGAAATTCCATTGGGACCAAGTAGCACTAAATTGGTGACTTAGAAATGACACTGTCAAGGAGCGCTATGGACAGAGGAAACATGCAAGAGGAGGAGAGTTTAGTGTGGGAGGTCGGTGGATGAGGCTCCTCCGTCATACATGTTTTATTTAGAGGAGGAAAGCGCTTAGCGAAGATGTTGTGGAAGAGGGACGCCAGAGGCGGCAGAAGCTTGGTTTGGTGTAGAAGGCTTCCAGCCGTACATGTTTGAGCCCTTGCCTGCGCTAGCGCTGCCAGTTCTGTTAGCTCTATGCCTGCTGAAGACACAGGACGTCCATCCCCATGAACACTGGGGCGGGAACTCAATGGGAAAGGAAAGGTGTAATGGTTTCTGCACTGATTCTGGCCGGTCGATCACTGAGTCCATGCACCTGCTCTGCTCCACTCATCTGCAATCAGCTCTGACTGGAGTCACCTGCTTCCAGCACTTTAAAAACCCCATCAGATCTGTCCTCTGTGCCAGATTATCTCAAGCCAACCAGCTACGAATAATCCAGCATCAAAAGAAGTTCGTTAAAGCAGAGAAGTGTGAATTTCATGTCACATCCATGACCTTCCTTGGCTTCATGGTATCCCCAGGCCGGATTTATATGGACCCAGCCAAGGTCCGGGCTGTCACTGAGTGGCCTATTCCTTCAGACAGAAAGCAACTCCAGAGGTTTTTGGGGTTTGCTAATCTCTACCGCCGTTTCATCCGTGGGTTTAGTCAGGTATGTGCTCCCCTTCATGCCCTAACCTCTAGCAAAGTTAAGTTCCTCTGGAACTACCAGGCTGACAGGGCGTTTAAGCAGCTCAAATCCCTGTTCACGTCAGCTCCGGTTTTGGTCTCCCCTGACCCAGACAAGCAGTTCATTGTGGAGGTGGATGCTTACAATTCTGGAGTCAGGGCCATCCTCAGTCAGAGAGCCAGTGACGGCCGCATTCACCCCTGTGCATTTTTCTCCAGGAAAGTGTCTAGCTCTGAGCGCAATTATGATGTGGGAAACCGGGAACTCTTGGCAGTTAAGTTGGCCTTGTAGGAATGGGGACACTGGCTAGAGGGATCTAAACTCCCCTTTCCTGGTCTGGACTGACCACAAGAATCTGGAGTATCTCAGGACTGCAAAGAGACTTAACCCCAGGCAAGCCAGGTGGGCCCTGTTTTTTGGTCGTTTTGACTTCTTACAGGCCGGGGTCCAAGAACAGGAAACCAGACACCCTGTCCAGGATGTTCGAGACCGGGGAGGAGATTTCCAAGGAGGCTCAGGAGTACATCCTCCCTGACACCGTTAGGTGTGCCATCACGAGGCTCGACCTGGAGGGGGAGGTCAAAGAATCTCTCGAGGGAGTACAGATTCCGGAGGCCTGCCCCAGGGACAGGCTTTATGTCAAAGACTCTCTGATTAATAAAGTCCTTAACTTCTGTCATTGCTCTCGTCTGTATTGTCATCCTGCTTATACTAAGTCAGTCAGAATCATCAGGTCACAGTTTTGGTGGCCCACTTTGACTCGGGACGTTAAGGAGTTTGTTGCAGTCTGCCCTCAATGCAACCAGGCCAAGGTCTCCAGGCGACCCCCATCCAGTCTGCTCCACTCTCTCCCCGTTCCTTCTCGGCCATGGTCTAGCATTTCCATGGACTTTGTCACAGGTTTACCAGTTTCTGAGGGTCACTCTGTCATTTTAACCATTGTTGACAGATTTTCTAAAATGGTCCACCTGGTCCCTCTACCTAAGCTCCCCGCTGCCAAGGAGATGGACACAATCCTGGCTAAGGAGGTCTTCCATCTGCATGGACTGCCAGCTGACATAGTGTCCAACAGAGGTCCTCAGTTTGTGGCCCGTTACTGGCAGGAGTTCTGCTCTATGTTAGGGGTAACTGTTAATCTGTCGTCTGGTTTTCACCCTCAGACTGATGGTCAAACAAGAGAGGATGAACCAAGAGGTTGAGACAAAACTTCGACTCCTCTGTGAGTCCGACCCCACTAGGTGGGTGCAGAACCTACCCTGGGTGGAACACACCATCAACTCCATTCCCTCCAGCTCCACCGGCCTCTCACCCTTCTATGTGGTGTACGGGTTTCAACCACCAGTTTTTTCTGTCGAGGAGGAGTCCAGAGTACCGTCAGCCCGTCTGTCTGCCCTTAGATGTCTGCGTGCTTGGAGGAGGGCAAGGAGAGCCATCATCAAGTCATCCCAGGTCCAGGCTCGAAATGCCAATCGCCGGCGGGCTCCAGCTCCATGTTACCAACCTGGAGACCGGGTCTGGCTCTCCACCAAGGACCTACCTTTAAAAGTGGATTGCAAGAAACTGGCACCCCGATTCATTGGGCCCTTCCCCATCTCCAAGGTGGTCAATCCAGTGGCTATCCGGCTTCGCCTCCCTCAGGCGATGAGAATTCACCCCCACATTCCGCGTCTCCCGTGTCAGGCCGGTCAGAGACTCAAGGTTTGTGCCCACTGCCAGACCCCCACCTCCCCCCCCATCTGATCGATGGGGGTCCTGCCTATTCAGTTAGGCGCATTCTCAGATCCAGGAGGAGGGGCAGGGGCATCCAATATCTGTTGGATTGGGAGGGTATGGACCCGAGGAGCGCTCCTTGGTCCCTTCCCGCTTTTTCCTGGACAAAACTTTGATCCGGGATTTCCACAGGGCCCATCCTGACCAGCCCAAAAGGGCGTCTGGAATCCGCCCTTGAGGGGGGGGTTCTGTAATGGTTTCTGCACTGATTCTGGCCTGATCACTGAGTCCATGCACCTACTCTGCTCCACCCATCTGCAATCAGCTCTGACTGGAGTCACCTGCTTCCAGCACTTTAAAAACCCCATCAGATCTGTCCTCTGTGCCAGATTATCTCAAGCCAACCCGCTATGAATAATCCAGCATCAAAAGAAGAACCTGACCGCCTATCTGTTTCTGACCCAATCTGCCTCCTGACTCCGAGCCTGCCTGAACCCTGTTTGATTCTGCCTGTCTGCTTCCCTCTCTCTGGATCTCTGACTCTGAAAAGCTCCGCCTGACAGCCTGCCTCTCCGTCCTGGATAAAACTGATAAACCTCCCTCAATCTACCCGCCTGTCTTCCTGCAGCCTGTTTGCCCACACAGATCCAGCCCCGCTTTCTGATTAACCCTCTCAATAAATCTTCAAAAGCGTCACTAACCTGTCTGCGTTTATTTGGATCCAGTCTCTGTCTCTTTACAAAAGGATTCTGATTTCAACCGTTGCATATATTAGCTGCGACATATGAACCAAGATGCTATGACTGAAAAATGTGATTGACAGATGACCGTTAATATATTTGATTGGCCGAATTTAGGTGTTCAAGGCTGGCGTATATAACTAACTGGCCTGCAGAGATAACGAAAAAACAAAGATTTTAAGACAGGATTTGTTTTTTTAATGGACATTTTCTAAATTTTGGGACAATATTGTCTGATAAAAAGTACGTTCATATACATGTTTAAGCCAGAATGATTTAAAATTTAAATATGGTTTCCCTACGACTTTAAAAGTTTCATTGTTAATCCATTGTGGCTTTTATCTCTCCTCTGCGTTTCGCCCCGCATGGAGTTGACGTTGTAAACCGATGGAAATAAATGATGCAGTGATTTACCTTTTTGAGTTTATCCATCAGAGGCAGGAAGTGGGTCTGTAACAGCTGAGCTTTTGCTTTGCTGATGATTGGCTGAGAGAAGACTGTAGGACAGAGACGGACAGAGAAGAAACATATGGATGTTTATAATTGCGTTAAAGGTTGTTTTAAATGTCCTAACTTGATGGGAAATGACTGATTTAACTGCAGTGTGAATCATATCAGTGACCCATTAATATTCAGACACTGTTTCTGCTTCACGCTCATCTCCTGCTGTTTTACCAGCCAGTCTCTTCATCCAGGCCCCCTCATCGATGCCCAGGTTGTTGTAGATGATCTTCAGGATGTTTCCCAGCAGAGTGTTCATGTGCTCAGAGGTAACTGACGTACAGCAGCTGTCGGCTCTGTCAGGATTGCTCTCTGGTCCGTGCTCCCACCAGTGAGACATGTAGCTGCACAGCATGGGCAGCACTACCTGCAGGGGAAAGAGACACTCATCTTTTATTAGCCTAAACTCTTGCTTCTTCATCTAAGAAATGTTCATCATTTCCTTCTTTTTGGACTGGAAATTAAATACAGATTCAACTGGACCTAAAAACAAATAACTATAATGTTTTACACTGTTTGGGAGTGTGGGCAACGTTCACCACCATCATCTCCTCAAAGCCTGGTGTATGGTTGATGCTGGGGGAGGTTAATCACGCCACAAACTGACATTTCCCTCCATTGTGGGACTGATTAAGAATTAAGATATAATATTTCTTGAGTCGGAGGAAACTAACCCCCGCCAGCAGTGTCTGGATGCAAAGGGGGCGGGGCTTTGAAGCGTGGACGACAAAAACTGCTTGGCGACGCTGGAGAAAACACAACAGTAGCATGATGCACTGCGGCGGCAGCAGCTTTTAGGAGCGCTTCATTGAAAGTTAAAAATTCTCTTTTCTGTTGCTGTTGTTCAATAAAGGAGTACGTTTTAAGATCATTTGAGGCAAGAAAATTATACTTTAAAGCGTCACTATATGGTCCATTTACCCATTTAATTCAAATTTAAAAAACTATTTCTGAAGTTGAGAGGACTCGCGGCAACCAGAGGAGGAGCCCTTATGTTTCCACTCCCCCAACAGCTTTCTGTCACGGTCACAGTCAGTTCGCGCTCATTGGTCAGAGAGCGTTGGCCAATAGGCGCGAACATGGTTTGAAAAACAGCGGGTTGTTCTCATCAACAAGGACAGATTTAGAAGATTTGGGGCCCTAGGCAAGGAGCTGACAGGCGGGGGCCTCTGAGATTGAGAAGACAACACGTACAAAGCAGAACCATTATACAGATGAAATGTTAATAGAATAGACATCCATTATCTGTTCTAGGTTGGCCGTCCCTCTCTTCTTGTCCCTTTTCTTCTTGTTTTCCTCTCTTTGTTTTGTACTCAACTGACTTTTCATGCTGTCTCTAAAGGGAATGAAAGATTTTTTCAAAGCACTAAGCTCACTTAGCTGATTGCTCCTTCACTGTGTTTCCAAAAGGCCAAAGTAAAAAAAAAAGGTCCTTCTTTTCACTGTAGACAAGCCATGATCTGCTTCTCTGTTCTCCATTTTTCATTTGGATGAAATAATAGCTGCATGAATCATGACAGCAGACAAGATAGAGAGCAGGAGGCGGGGTTACCAATCTACTGGCTCTGGAGGCAGAGAGTTCGCTGCTTTTAGATGTTGTCTCTAAGCGTCTCCAGTAGCAGAAAAAAATGCTAGAGCTGGGTGGCACCAAGCGCCTTTTTTTAAATCAAAATGCTAGAGGGGTCTGAAAAATTACAGCTAATTACCCTAAGCGGCAAAAGGGTGCTCAGTTAACAGCCACTGCTCTTTGCATCGTTTGTTTTCAAAATGGTTTGCTGCTGCCTGTTTTGGACCTTTCTGAACATGTGCAGAAAATGGACTGATCAATATGGTGGACACTGAAGGGGCACACTGATAATGATAATAAGCCTTCTGATGGCATTTTAAAGAAAGGCATTTTATCAAAAACATAATTAATGCACAAATAAGGAATAGTTTTATTAACCATACATGTAAACAGAGTTTTATGGGGCCCCCAGGAATTTGGGGCCCTAGGCAACTGCATAGTATTGCCTAATGGTAAATCTGCCCCTGCTCATCAACAATCTTCCGATGTCTCATTCATCGGGGCCAGACTAAATGATACCTTTCATCTCCCATTTAGTCTGGTTTATTGGGCTAGAAAGAAGATTAATTTTGCCAGAAATTAAATTCTATTGTACAATAAAGTCTCTTGATCACCTTTTTGGTCACTTGAGACATTTTTTTCAGTGTGGAAAATATAATCAGTCTAAAATATCATTTTAGTTAGAAATTTAACTCAGAAAAGGAGCCTAAATGATTTATGGCAGCAAAAAACAGCATATTAAAAAAGTTTTATTTAGTCTGGGACTGAAAACGTTAAACTAGAAGTATAAAATATAATCCCTCCAAGTGAAACCATAAAGTTAAGGTCAAAATCTCTCAGTTTTTCACACTCTGCTATAATTTGCTATGATATGACGTTTCTGAATGTAATCGAATTAACTCGACACACTTAACCCCCCCACTTTGAAGTAATCCTCGCCTATTTTGCATACCCAAATTGAAAAGCAAATAACTTAGGAAATGTAAGCCCAAATTACATGTGTGATACAAAATTTAAAAAGCTAACATCCTCTAGTTTCTGAATATATAAATTGGGTGAGTAGAACACACACCGAGCTGCATCACTTCAAACATGACTCAAAGTTGTTTTTTTCATTCTCGAGAATGATAGGTCTTTTTTGAACAGCAGTAATAAAGACATTCTTGAGAAAAAGCAGGTCTCATTGTATTACATTTGTTTTACATTATGTCAACCACAAATGCAGAATTCGTAGGATGATCAGTTTTTGCTTTGGGACTCTGACTTTGCTAAAGGTCTTTGGACGATAAAAAAATAAATCAACAAAATGACTTTTTTTTGGTTGAGTATTTCAACAAAATATAGATTTTATTAGGGAATATGGAATGAATTTTGTTCCATTATTGTTGCAAAAAAACTCCTTTTGTAAATGCAAATAGAAAAAAAGCAATGTAGAAATTAAAAACTTTTTATAAAAAAAAAAAGGATTTTATATTTTCTCTGATTTGTTTTTTTCACATTGGTCTTTTCTATTTGCATTTCCAGTTCACACTCTCTTCACGTCCAGTTGAATCCAAACACTCACTCTAAAAATATTTCCAGCAGACCAATAGAAATTAAACTTTGCTCCTTAGTCCAGAGAAAAAAAAATGATATGAAAAAATCTGAGAAACTGCAAAGTTACTCTTAAAATCTTTTTATAATTAAGATATTTTTTAAATTTTAATGTATAGATGCTTTTTTTTTCCAAATTTCCATTAAAACAATTGTGTTCTTTGCTTGTTATAATAATAATGAGACCAAATTGACTCCATAGTCTCCCTGCTCAGTCATTCAGATCTACAGCCATTGTCAGTGATTGGACTAGGCCACCTCTGCACTGCAAAAAATGTAAATCTACATAGTAATTCTTTCTTAAAATAAGTGCATTTTTTCTTGGATTTAGGAGAAAAGTTTGACATTTTGCCAACGGAACAAGACAATTTACATTTAAAAAAAGAAAAAAAAAACAATTGCATTGTCTTATTTCAAGTGCATAATATCTTATTATCTTATTTTAAGAGTAAAATACTAATTCCATTGGCAAATTATCTCATTTACCTATTCAAATCAAGGGTAAATACACTTAATTTAAGAAATGTTTACTTATTTCTAGATAGTTTTTACAGTGTGGACCCCGTTCCATCTTATAAAACTAGAGTTTCTAATTGGCAAAAAGTTGAAGTGTGAGTTTTTCACCTCCATCACGTGAGGCATCTGAGTGTACTTCATTCCAGACTCCGCCAACTCCATGATCTCTTCCAGAGACTTTTCCAGGTTTGGCACCAAAGGACACACCTCCCCGACCGGTCCTGGTAGACCCAAAGCTGAGAGCAGAAAGGTGTCAGAAGTGTTTCACCAACATTAGATACAGTTTCCTTCTCTATGTCCATCTATGGACAGAAGCAGAGTACCTGTTCTGTCTTTGCTTCCTTTGTTGTTGTAGATGGAGAAGCTGTTAAAGTTGTTGAGGTGTGGTTCCAGGAAGGCGACGGGAAAAGCTGCTGAGAAGGCAGCTAAACACTTTCCTAAGGCTGGCCGCTGCCTGGTGTGCATGTGAAACAGAAGAGGAAAGGGTTAAATTGACTGCATGCTAACCGAGAGCAAAGAGATCGCTCAGGCAGCGCTGCAAAAATCATCCAGAAATAAGTAAACATTTTCTTAAATTAAGTGTATAGAACTTTAAAGGCATAGTGGAGGATATTTGCAGTGAATTTTTGAAAAGAGACCCAGCCCTCTCCACTATAAAAATGAACACCGGACAGCAGCTTACCTGCTCCTAGAGGATAACCTATAAACCCGCGTCGCGAGGCGTTACGAGGAGAAATGGGCTTTGTGCATGCACTGTTTTAAAAGTTACTGTTTGCATACGGCTAATACAAGATCACTTTCTAAAAGAAGATTAGCAATTTTTCCACTAGGTTAGACTTGCTACGATTGGCGAAAATGGTGGCGAGCGTGGGACGGCCTTCGTAAACACATCACCAGAATGATTGACAGTTAGAAGGACCGTTGATTTAGAAGATCCATCCGAAAAAAAGGAACACTTTTTCAAGACTTTTATATACTTAAAGAAAAAAAAAAATTTGAATACCAAATTCACAAAAAACTACAAGAAGAACACCTGCTTGCATCAACTTAACTAACAAAAGGTTTATTTTAGCATAAACCACTGCACTAATGTTTCAAAATTTTGAAAAAGCTTCCCATACAGGAAGAAAGCTAAAAACACACAAATGACAGATATATTTTTAACAATTATTTAACTGAATTTATAAACTTTTTTTTAGCAAAGGAACAAAACAAAGTAGTTTTAAAGCCACAACATAACCAGTGCTAAGGACTTTTTTTTGCAGCCATTTTTCTTTTGTATCGTTTTCTTAGTGTTTGATTTGGTGAAAAGTAAAGGCGTTGCAGAGACAAGGGTGGAACTAAACTGAAAATACGGCGCATTTCTCGGTGACTCCATTTGGCGCTTTGTGTTTCAAGGCGCTTTCGCATGTGCAACTCCACTGCCTTAATTCCCCATCGTTCCGAGTTTGAATGCAGCTTCTTGCACTAAATACACTGAGCCTCATGTATGTTCCTGGTTTTAGCCATGGAGAAAACTCTTGGCTGGAGACAATTTTGGTTACATTTACACTTGCTCATATTTTCCAGACAAAAGTTAATGGTAGCATCTCCCAAATGACCCTCGCCGTTAACAACGCTTTTATTGTGAGTTTCGCTATCGGGACGGGAACCAATAATGGCAAGTCGTTATTTTTTTTAAATAAAAAAAAAAAAGTCAATTTTAATGTTTTATTTAGATTACAAAAATTAGTTATGATGTTTTAAAAATTAAGACCTACGAAAGACTGATTTAATACATTTTAATACCAATTAAGGCCTTAGTTTGATTTTGAAGAATAATTAAATGCCTTTTAAGACTTTTTAAGGAGTTAGTAGGAACCCTGTAAAAGTTCTCACACTCCACGGCCCGATGCTTTCTGATCTGCGATCTACCTGCTCACACTGGATGTCTAAAAACCAAGTTGGACTCAAGTTGGACTAATCTGGAAGCAGAAGAACTCCCTTGTTTGCACATGCGCAGTCCGTGAGGTTCTGGTAAATTGGCTCGTAGATCTGCTTCAACAGCAGGAATTACCCACCAAACACTCAGGAGGACCGACTAAAACATGTTTGATTTTCTCCCGACCTTCTGATTCCTGATGGGGAGGTGGTCGTTAGAGGCTGATCGGCCCTCGTTACCCCTGTACACTACACCAGGCACCATCAGGCTGAAAATCGACCCGATCGAAAAATTCTCACACGACTGGAAAATCAGCCGAAAGAAATCGTAGTGTTCACCCGGCTTAAGACAATTAGATAATAGGCACTTGACATATGACAATGCAATAGTTCTTGTTCCATTGGCAAAGTGTCTCCCTTTCCTCCTCAATTCAAGAAAAAAAATAACATGTTCAGACTGTGGTTTACATCTGTGGACTTTTAATTTAATAACAAATTCTGTTCAAACAGTTCAGCAGCAGTCGTGACAAATATGAGCAATAAATGAGAAAAATATCTAAAAAAACCAAATATTTAAACCTACTGACGCAAGAAAACGAGATAAAGGGCAGGCAGACAACACACAGGTAGTAATGTTAAAAATAAAAAACATTTTTAATGTTTAATTGTTCTGTTAAAGGCCTAAAAGTACAGAACTACAGCACAATGAAGCAATCCTGCCATGATCTGAGTCACGCTTTAAAAATGCTCCTGGTGGAATAACTGCATCATCATCTATGAGCTGCTTCCACATCGCAGAGGGACCACTGGGAGCTACAGTGTAAAGAGGAAACTGCCTGAAGCTTTGAAATGATGTAATAAAAAAGAATACCAACGCTACACCAGTGGGTGGCGCTGTAACTCTACTATACAAGTAGAGGAAGAAGGAGGGATAAACCATGGGGTGAATTGTGAACCATGTGTGAAGAAGCATGGTAATGGACTAATGGGACAGCCCATTCAAGAGCAGCGATGAGAGACTACATGGCAAAGCTCTCCACGGGAAAAAACATACCCACAAATCGCATCTTATTCACTATTTCAGCTTAGAAAATGAAAGAAAGTGTCTGTGTGTCTGTCCATCCATCTGACAGATGTTTCAAATCAGATAAACTGCATGTTGCTGCTTTTTAGGATGACAGAATTCAGAAAAGATTTTACTTTTTGTTTTAATTTTATAAATCAGTAAAAACGGACTTTTGTCACTTTGTCAAATAGGATGAAAAATATTAGAAAGAAAACAATAAAACTGACCCAAAACGTTGCATTTGCTTAATCTCCATCAGCGAAGTGGAGAACAGACTCCACTGATGAAAGGGTTTTATGGGACTCTTTTAGATGAATTTGAGAAGGACCTTTTATCATGTTTAACATTTTATTAGATGAAGAGTTGGCCGGTCTTGAATAGGACCCTGGCTTTTAGGGAGTTATGTAGACCAGTGTTTTTCAATCCTGGTCCTCAAGGCACCCTGCTCTGCATGTTTTGGATGTTTCTGAGGTTCAGCAAACCTGATTAAGATTCATTGCAGTTCAGCAAAGCCTGATAATCTGCTATCAATTGATAACAGGTGTGTGAAAGCTGGGAAACATCTAAAACATGCAGAGCAGGGTGCCTTTAGGACCAGGATTGAAAAACATTGATGTAGACAGACCGGAAACCTGTGACCTACATCCTTCTCCAAAGGTGACGGATGAGGAACCACTCTGCGAGATGTAAATAAAACTTCTGGACGAAAAGCTACTCAGGATTTCTCAAAGACTCTTAAAGTGATGTTACACCAGAGCTGCAGTATTTATTCATTGTAGGCATGAGCAGATGGACTCATTGGAAGTGTCGTAAATTGCGTACCTCTCAACATAGATGCTTTCATTGGTTCCCAGGAAGTAGAGGCTGTTCAGTATTCTATAGCAGGAGACCTGGACTTCTTCCACTACAGCAAAGGGGACCAGAACATTGGAAACATCAACATTCATCTCAGAGAATGAAGAAACTTCATCATCATCATGACTTTACGCACGCATGAGGTCCTCTCCGAACACGTTCTGAGCGATGTGCTCAAACAGGGAGGAGAGCACGGGCAGCAGGGCGAAGGTGGTGTAGTTGATGATCTGAGTGACACCGCGTGGTTGCTCTCTGCTGTGGGTAAACTGACCCAGCTTCAGGTTCTCCTGAGTTTTCTCCAAATCTTCTGCCACGCTGTCAAAGTAGGAGCGCAGAGCCGCCTTCACCGACTCCAGCCCGGTCTTCATCACTGTCCTGGGAGGAAGAGGTTTGATGTTAGCTTAGTTCTTCTCACATACATCTGTTTTTTCCTTCATATCTGGAATTTTTTCATGGATCTATCCGAACAAACAGTACCTGGCATCTAGACTTTGTCCCAGAATCTGAAGGCAGCTAACAATAGATGTTGCATTGTTACCTGGAAAGGACAAATCCCATAAATTAGATAAAAGATCCTCAGAACAATCAACAGGTGTAGCTGCGACCAAATGTCCCAAATCTACACCAGATCTTGGAAGCTTCCAGCCCTTAGTACGACGGAGTGTTAGGGCCAGGCTAGAGGTTTTCTTATTTTTTTATTTTGACTTTAAAGTCGTAACATTACGAGTATGAAGTCATCATATCACAACCCGTTTCAAAAAGAAAGCTTGAGTTCTGCCCAGCAGATGACGGTCGACCAGCTCCACCAATCAGCAACCTGAGTCCATATTTACATCCTGCCCAGTTTGCTGTTTGATGCTGCTGCTAAAAGATAACTGCTAGCATGTCTTCATCTATCCTGTTCCCAAAGATTAGCATAATGCCTTCCAGAGAAGTTCTGCTGCTCCTCCATGCAGCGCGGCTAACTGGGCCAATTTAGGTTAAACTGAAGGAGTTTAGATTGACTAACACAACCACAGAAAGTTTATTCTGGATCCTTGGATCCATTAAACAGTGGAATTAATCTGGACCGGATTCTGGATCCGTTCACGGTTCTGCTCCAGCACGGCTCCAAATGGGCATTCCTTCACTTCCAAGTTAAAAAATCAACACCGGCGGCCTCTAGTGGACAGCTGTGACATTACAGCACTAAAAAAAGATTCTTTCTAAGAGGATGTTCTCAGTTAATTGGATTGAATAATTTTAGTCTAATAAATCATCAACCAACAATTAATCGTATATCCCAGAAACAAGGGTGGTTATATGGCTGTATATTTGTAAAACAGTAGAAATAACAATGTTCAAACACACTGCAAATACAGAAACACCCAGCATATGCAAAAAGAACTGCAAACAAGCAAACTTGACTAACACACAAACACATGCAAAGGAAAAATGCTGCAAATAGTAAAAACAACAACCGAAAGTTTAGAAAAGTTCCAAGCTAGCTACTGAAAACAAAGTTGTTGGTGACAAAAGGTTATTAGAAATAAAAATTATCCCAAAATGAAGGTCAGAAATTGCTTTTCAATCATGCTTCGAAAGAATGATTTTATGAACCAGGCTGGGACTAAAATGATTATTTCCCAGGAAAACATAGAAAATAATGTGATCGGAGGGACCAGTTGGATTCAGGTGTGTCAGTTAATCAGTGTTTACAGTCAGTGGTCCTATATGCAGGGCTACAGGCTGCCACTGCTTGGTGACACAGTGTGTACCACACCCAACATGAACCAGAGGAAGCCACGGAAAGAGTTGTCTTGTACCCCTTTCCAGTGGCCGATAAACCAGTTTAAACGGCAATAATGGTCATGAAGTGGCAGTGGGACCAGCTCACTGAAGCGTTTCTACCCAGGTCAAACGACTCGGTAAGTGACCCACGTTAAAATCTCCTCGGGATCTCATGCTGTGTTAACACCAGAGCCTGGACGACACATTAAATTACGTGACACCATTGAACCCAACGTATGGACCTCAACACACCGTGTCAGTCGCTTCTGATCAAACAAGCTGAAACAACTCAGTTTACATTCGATAAACATGGAGCAGCTCTGGTGAGAGGGATTCAGAAAGATAATAGAGAGAAACATTAGCCCCATTAACATTAGCCAAGATTGGTCCGAGCAAGGTAACCAAGATAACTGTTGAGTGTAAATGGCACGCACACAACTGAACCACGCTAACATGGTACTGGTTCATCAGTAGGGCTCGGTGCGGTTCAATTCTGGCTCGGTTCTCAGCTAACCAAGAGCGCATGATTAGACCATGTCATCTCAACGTCTGTCATTGTTTCCTGTGTCTGGAAGCCTTGATTAGAATATTGTTTGTCGTGTCCACTTCCCAAAAGCCGACTCTGTAAAGTAAATTCACTAAAGGCTGAACTCTGCAAACAACAAAATATCACAATTACAACCAAACTCCCTGAAAGTCAAGGGGCGCCGCCATGTTTGTTTGCTTGTTTACCTCTAGAGAGCAGTAGTACTGTAGATTGCCAGTAGGAGGCGAGGAACCATGCTAGCGTGATGTGTAAATATTCATAAGGAACCGAGCTTGGCACGGTTAACTGATCCAGACTTGGTCCAAACTCTGCATGGATCGGTTTCAGAGGGTAGTGGAAATGGAGCTGGTAAAGCACACTGACTATGCCCTGGCTACCTTCCATGTTGCTCTCCATTGTTTACATCCCTGATTTCTGTCACACTCTTCACTGCGGGGGGTCAGAGGCCACGCAGCTGCCAGCGAGGGGTTAGACATGCTTTTTCTGGTAGTGGGAAGGGAGCCAAATGCTAATTGTTAGGGGGTCGACCTACGTCTGAAAAACACGCATTAACCCGATATTTTCAGTGGCAAAGAGGCTTAAAAATAAAGAGAACTATATAGCAGCCTGTTAAAGCTAAAGGCTATCGGACCATTTCCAAGCAGCTAGTGTTCCTGTAACTACAGCTGAACTTGTTATTCATAAATATAAGATCCAGGGACTGTAGCTAACCTCCCGGGAGAATGTGTTTATTTTTTCTATCATTTTGTTAAAGCATCGTTGAAAAACAATGTCGGACTTCAAGTTATTTCTGTGACCATCTTTGGTTTTTCTTTCATTAAATAACAGGTACCAACAATTTTGTTTATTGGGATGAAATGTGTTTAAGTTGATATATATTAAAACTTTTTAAATAGTCAATTTAAATCACAAAATATCATTTCAAAAGTATCGGTACTGATAATAATTTTTCCCCAAACATATTGGCATAATTTTGAATCCAAAAAAAGGTGAAAGACATTTTACTCTCTCACAGAAGCAGGAACCTGCAGCTATTTCAGTGCATTTTTAGAGAGTGATGACATGCCAAAAACAATTAAATAAAACAAAAAAAACTGATCATACTGTTTCAAAAAAAAATAATATATATATATATATATATATATATATATATATATATATATATATATATGAAGAAAATTCAAAGCATGAGATCGAGCAGCCTTACCGAATAAGGATATCCTATGTCTGACAAGAACCCCCAGTTTGCAAAAAAGACTGAAAAGATTCATGGATGAGAAAGCAAATTAGAGAGAGAGAGAAAATAAAGACAAGATGTGGAGATAGAGGATCGTTAGTTCAGCTTCCATGCAGCTGAGGCCCGAACCACGAAGCCTGTCCAGCATAGTGGTTTTACTCCCAGTTTACCCAGTCCACCAAGCTGGTTACCAACTCAATCCAGCTTCATGGATCATTAATCTGTGAACTTATAAATTGGCGGGTTCAAGCTAGCAGACCAATCAGAATCATGGGCGCAGAAGGCAGAGCGCCGTATTTCTGCTATCTGATAGAAATTTGAAGAACAAAAAAGTCTCAATGAAAAGTCAAAAATGGTGGCGCCCGGAAAGAGACACCAAACATGGCGGCAAAGGATCGCTGACTGGGTTAATGAGCATGTTCCACATTGAACGCAGCCTGCACACCAATCACTGCAGATTAGGGGGAGTGGCAGCCGAGATGTTAGAGCATAGAGCTTGGAAACCTGAGGTTCTGAGTTTGAGCCGAACTCCCACAGCCTGCACTCTGGGTCCCTGAGCAAGGCCCCTAACCCCAAACTGCTCCCTGGGTGCCGCACAATGGCAGCCCACTGCTCCCCAAGGGGAGGGGTTAAATGCAGAGAGGGAATTTCTCCAATATGAGATCAATAAAGTTCAATTATTATTAATGGAGGGAGGAGGATAGAAATAAAACCCAGAAACATTTTTTATCTGCTTAGCTGGACTTTTTCATTCTATAATATTTAGGCTCCAATAAAACTGGAAGCTGATGATTGCATCATGTTAAAACAGGAAGTGACTGACGGAAATCATCCGGATTTCTGGATGAGTTTTTTATGTTTATTTTACTTGGCAGTTTATATTATCCCTCATCTGTGCAGCTTCAGTGGAACATCTACTCTTCTTATCGATACTGTTACAGTAAAGAGGAAAAATAAAAATAAACAGCACCTTATGAAAGTATTCGCACCCTTGAACTTTGACCTTTGGCCAAATTTCAGCTTTCAAACATAAAGATATAAAATTATATTTTTGTGAAGAATCAAATCTCTATCAGTTCTGCAGGGGTGTCAAAAGTTTCATGTTTATCACTCCATTATAAACCCTACTGTTTAAAGAACACTTTTATAGAAGTTAGAGGATCAAATTCAGCTTTTTACTCCAGTAAAAGTATAAAGTTTTAAAACTACTGAAAGTATAAAAGTAAAAGTAATGCAGGAAAATCTGTGAAGGCCAGAAGCTTTACTGCTCTACCCTATTAAAGGAGTATTTTTCCTTTAATAGGGATGACACCTTACTTAACAGTGTCACATTTAACTTTGCATCATCTTGAAAAACTTTATTTTGTTTTGCAGCGAACAACAAGTTGGGGCAGCACCGAGTCCATCCACAAAGAAATTAATTGTCTGGATGAAACTAATTATTTTGATGGTTTTTATTATTAAATACCAACAGGCCATAATGAAAATGAGCTTAAATGAAACAAAACGAGTCTATTTTAGAAAAGTAAGGTTGTCTAAAAATTAATTACCCCATTAAAGTACAGCTAGCCAACTTTTCCTAATTACAAATACTTTATTACTTAATTAAGATATCAAAGTATTTGTGCTTTGGTACTTGACACTTCTGTAGTTCTGCACATCTAGACTGTAATTTTTTTCCATTCTTCCTGCAAACATCTGGATTTCAGTGAGGTTGGATGGAGAGCGTCTGTGAACAGCAGCTTTCAGTTCTTTCCACAGATTCTGGACTTTGACTAGGCCATTCTAACACCTGGATGTGTTTATCTGTGAACCAATCTATTGTAAATGTTGCTTCATGTTTAGGGTCATCGTCTTGTTGGGAGATAAATCTCTGTCCCGGTCTCAGGTCTCACCCTAAGAAGTATTAACTGAAGGGGGCAGAATCATTTTGCACATCCAGTTTGACCCAGACATGAAGCCGCTGGTTGCGTAATACCTGATGGAGTCTGTGATGCAGTGAGGAACAAACTGCTGCAGCTCCAGCAGCCAGGATTATATAAGTAATTGTTATTGCAATCCAAAGGATCTTTATTATATATTTTTTTATTTTAGCTTTGTAAATCAATCTTAGAATAAAGCAGTGAATGGCAGCGGTGGATGAGGACATTATAGAGGAGAAAACTAATACAGAATAGTAAAAGGCTGGGATATGAAAAAAGAGGAAAAAACACTAAGAACATATTTTGTTTAAAATGCTTTTTGGTTTTTATTTCCTTTATTCTCTTTAGTTTTTTTTCTTTTCCCTCTGAATTAAATCAGATCTTCAATCAAAGGACACATTGTCATTGTTTCTTAACAGCTGATTGGCTGCTGGGTGGATTCAGATCCATCCTGAAAGCTAGCCCGTTAACATGGTGACCAGCCTGGCTAAGATTGAGTCCAGCTTCACTGGAAAGTTATCTGGCTAACCCAGTAATCCCGCTTCCTGGTTAAGGCCTCAGCCGCTGCACACATCCAGCCCCTGGATTTCCTCACCTGGTGACCATCTCCTTCTCCTTATTGGAGGCGTGGCCTCCGCTGCTGATGGGATGGATGGCTGTGGACAGGAAGTAGAGCCTGTGGTTTTTAAAGTACTGATCCACCAGCGGTAAAACAACCTGTGGGCAAAAAGAAGCATTTTAACAGGGCCGGACCAAGCAGAGACAGCCCCAGGGCAACCAGAGGGGCCCCAAAACAATTCTTTGTTTGTCTTTTTTTTTTTTTTTTTTTGCATGAATGTTGATTTCATATAAATATAAAAAGTTCGAAAAATATTACTCAGATAATTTTGACAAATCGATGTTTTCTAACTTGGTTATTGAATTGAATGGTTACCAGGAATAAATGAGCTACTGGCTGAAAGAATAACCGACTTAATACAGCAATTAAGATAAAACTACATAACAATTTTAGTTAAAAAGTATTTAATTACATTAATATGTGTGTATATTGTCTCTTCACACTTTTTGCTAATTTAAATTACTTTAAACAAACCAAAAAAAATTTTTTCGAAATAAAAAATATTTTCTTATCTAAACATTTTTTATTTACTACAAGTATCCATATTCAGATTAACCTATTATTTCAATAACATTATCAATAGAATAATTAATTACTAAAATAATCGATAGCTGCAGCTATCTTACCATAAATATTTTTAACTATATAGAAATTGTAATTTATACGTGGAAACCAGAATGAAACACAGATGAGGACAGAAATAATGCACATTATTCGGTTTATTTCATTTAATAATTTCTGCTTTTATTCAATTTAATTTATTATTTTAATTAATCAAAGTTAATTTATTTTTTTGTTGTTATTTTTTCACATTTTTGCTGCTGCAGTTGAAACTCAACAGTATAAACAAAAATAACTTTTACTTTAAATAAAGTAGTTTATTAATTTGATCCGTTTTAGTAACAATAGATGATTCATTAAAATAAGGGTTTGTAAACAGTCCTGCCGGAGCTGCAGTGACTTTACTGTTGGTGAGTGAACAATCTGATCATAAAGGGGCCTCAAACTCTAATTGCTCCGGGCCTTTGGAGTCTTTTAGGCCCTGTTTAGATCATTATTGTTCATGGGGATGAGATCAAGACATGTAAGATGTGGAAATACTTAAAACAATAAAAAAATAAAGAAAAATAAGGGGAAGAGTTACCTTTCCAAAGAACTTTATCTGCTGCTCATGAGGAATCTTCCCTCCTTTAAGCTTTGTTCCAACATCTGAACAGAAACAGATCAGAACAGATTTCCAAACATCAGGCCACTTAGTTCAAGCAGACAATTACTGTTTTATTATTCTTATCAAGCTAATTATTCATTTCAGTGAGTAAAAGAGGAAAGAGTCTGACTCAGTTTTAAAACAACTTAAGTAAAAGTAAAACTAAAAGTAATGCAGGATAAAATGTTAAGGCCAGAATCTTTACTGCTCTACCCTATTAAAGGAAAATTCTACAATTCTGGATGATAACTTCCTTAGACTTAATTTTCTTAGTTTTATAACTAATAGTGACAGTGTCACATTTAATTTTGCATCATCTTGAAAAAAAAAAACGTTTTATTTTGGTATGTGGTGAGCAACAAGTTTGGGCAGCACCGAGTCCAACCACAAAGAAATTAATTGTCTGGATTAAACAAATTTTTTTTTATGGTTTTTATTTTTAAATACCAACAGGCCATGATGAAAATGAGCTTAAATTAAACAAAAATAAAAAATCTATTTTTAAAATGTAAGGATTAAAAACTTGGCTAAAAAACATTTACTCCAGTAAAGTATATATATATTACAAGTATTTACTTTGTTACTTCCTCGACACTCTGGGATAACAGGTTTATACAGGAATGATGAACTGTAATGTAATGCTTTTTAATGCTATATATCTATCTATATATTAGGGGTGTAAATAATAATCGTTTTGTATCAATGCATCGATCCAACAGCCGATGATCCGATGCATCGACACGTACGCAAGAGAATCGATTCATGTTTTTTTTTTCCTCCGGTCTATTTTTATCCCTTTGATCCTGGGCGTAATTCTTCTCCCGTGCTGCGGTGGCGCTATACCTATTTTGCCCTCCTACCGCGCTTCCTGGTTATACTCTTACAGCAGTGTTTCACAGTGAGCTTGACACAGACATTTTTAAATTATGCTCAGTATTGAAGCGTGGTCTGTGCTATACGCTGTGGGTCTAGATACGGCCGAGGCGGCGAGGAAGTGGGGGAGAGTTTGTGCGACAACGGAGGGACATGAGGGCCAAAAAGAGCGGAGATCCAGGTGGAAAAAGGGTCTCAGCTTTCTCGCGCACCTCACTCTTCTAGCAGGTCAAACTTTGCGAGATGTTTTCCGCAATTTTGGTCAAGTGAAAACAAAACAAGCTGGCCTCCTGTCTGTGGCCCTGTCTGCAGGGTCAGCTACAATTTGGGAGGGGTGGAGCGGAGCCGCCTGTGGTGGGGGCGGACGCCTGGAGCCGAAAGGTATTGTACGCACTCATTGTACTGATTATGTGCAGTTTTTTGCAGTGTTTTTGATGCAACTTTTCTACTTCTGTTATTTCTGCTTTGTTTCTAAAAAAAAAAAAATGCATAACGATATTGTACAGCTTTCATTGATCTATATCAAATTTGGAAACTTTGTTTAGCCTGTAAGGTGTAAAAAAAAATTTTTACAGATTAATCGAATCTAATCAAATCGCGGGTGTATTCTTGAGTATCGAAATAGAAATAATAGAATCAAGTGGTCCTTGTGAAATCGCATACTGAATCGAATCGCTATGATGGATGTGATTTACACTTTCTACTATATGTATATATATATATATATGTATATATGTCTAAAAAATACGTCAAACTCCTTGGTCATCGGCAAAACCACGGACAGGCTGCAGCCATGTCCATAATTCCTGGTTTTCCAACTACTTTTGTTGAAATTTACATTTTCCCATTCTCTGGCTTTTTCTCCGCCTCGAGCTTCTTTTCCGAACATTCCGAAGTTATATCTGATAATATATATCTGATGAAATTGTTTTTATAAGCTTTTTTTTTTTTTTTTTAGGTAAAGCATTTTAAATGCAACCATAATCACATTTAATAAATTTAAATGGCAATTAAGGCCGTGATTTAAAAAAAAAAAAATAATTTAATGAATTTTAATTACTTTTAATGACCCACAGAAACCCTGAATAAGGATCATGTGACTCTTTTTAAAGCCTGTATTTACATCTGCTCCACATAGAGCTAGAATATTAGTTCTAACTGATGTAAATCTTGGAAGGATGAACTTTCTTGTGTTTTCTTTAGTTTAACACTATAGTTCCTAGAAGCTGTTTTTTTCATCACCAATCAATCATTTTTGGAGCTTATCTGGTCTGCAAAAGGTTAACAAGATGCAAAAATGTGCATTTTTAAGCAGTAATTAAACAGTGCAAACCGAAAAACATCCAGCTGCAGACGCATAGATCAACTGGAGCGCACAGATCACCGACTTTTATGGAGGGAAATTAGTCGCAAAGAGCATGTTTTGTAAATTGTTTTTTGAAAAAATTGAACTTTAATAAACATCCCAATCAGGGGTGCTGCTATGGTATGAACCCACATACCGGCTGTTGCTGGTTTGAGTCCCTGTCCTGCAGACCTTTGCCGAACGTCTCTCCCCTAAAACCCTTCCTCTCTGAATACTTTAAAAACAACAAAATAAAGACCACCAGAGCCTGAAAATAATTAAAAATATATATCTTAATTAAAACAATTTTAGAATTTTTTTTTAACTTAATTTCCACCGATTTTTTATTTTGAAATCCTATTTTTTTCAAATTTCGTTTTTTTTATTTGAGTTGTGTTAATTACATCTTTCCTTAAATTATGTTTTCTAGATCAGTTGCAGCCAAATCCAAACGCTGGCTTTGACCAATTAGAACATCTTTGCTAACGCTCATCTGACCAATAGAAATTCATCTTTGCTTCTCCGACCAGCGGAAAGTCCCGCCCCCAGAAAGGAAGGGAATGAGATCTGAAACGTGCAACATGAAAATAATGAAATTCTTAAAACTAAATCTGAAAAACTGAAGAATAAAAAACATTTATTTTTTTATTTTTGAGAAAACAAAATATAAATTGAAAACTGAAAAAAAAAAATCTGAGAAAACAGGAAAGTCTATCTAAAAACCTTTGTTTGATGAAGTTTTTCAGTCCCAATTTCTGGATTACATTTGATTAATTTTCCATTTACAAAATGCGATCTTTGCTGCACAATTATGGAACAAAACTTACTCCATAGTTCCACAAATCCCGCCGTACTTTTCAGAGACAAATTCAGCTCTGAAGTTAAATAGCTATTCAAATGACACCACCTTGTTGTTGTTTTTTTGGTAACCGATCGTTTCTCTCTAAACACCAACATGTTAGTGAAGATCGCTCCATCATTAGTAATGAGAAGAGCCTTACCAAACTCCATCATATGGTGGTGGGCCTGGTCTACGTATGTGATGAGCTTCTGGAGGAAGGTGTAGGCAAATCTCTTCTCAATAGCTGGAGTGTCCAGCTCTGGAGACTTCTTTCCTCTGAAACAGAACACAGAGCAATTATCTTATCTCCTTTTCCTTTATTGATAAAAAATGTTCAAAAGATTTGGATGAGTTAATTTGCACCAAAGGTTGACACTGATCAGGACTAAACATCCTTCCAGTTTGAAGAATCCTCTGCAGATGATTTATGATTTTTGTTCATGTTAAAATGTTTTTTTCAGAACCAATAAATAAAAAAGGTTTCTGTTTTTTGCTGCCATGGTTGGCCAGGGGTCTGTTTCAATAAAGGTTGGAAACTCTGAGTTTTCATAAAAGCTGCTGTGTTTTGTTTAATCAACTCTAAGTAGGTCCAATCAGAGTTGAATTTGAATTCATTTTTGAATTGAGAAAGCTTCCTGGAGAGGTGGCGAAACGTCTTCAAATCTTGGAAACCAAGTCCAGTGGATACTTTTTTTTACTTTTACGGAAGAAAAATCTTGGTTTTGTTTCTGATCAGAATCCCATATCAAAGAGGTTTCTAAAATTTCCTTCTTTCAATTGAGGAAATTGCAAAAATGAGAAATCTCCTGTCCAGGGCTGATGCTGAGAAACTAGTCCATGCATTTGTTACTTCAAGGCTGGACTATTGTAATTCTTTACTATCAGGAAGTCCACAAACTGTAGTTAAAAGCCTTCAGCTGATCAAAATGCTGCAGCCAGAGTTCTGATGAAAATGAAAAAAGAGAGATCATATCTTCTCCTATCCTGGCTTCTCTTCATTGGCTTCCCTGTTAAATCCAGAATAGAATTTCTAAAAATCCTCCTTCTCACATATAAAAGCCTTAAATGGCCAAGCCCATCCCATATCAGAGATCTGATTGTTCCTTATGTTCCTAACAGAAAGCACTTCGGCCTCAATCTGCAGGTTTACTAGTGGTTCCTAGAATTTCTAAAAAGTAGAATGGGAGGTGATCTTTAGTTATCAGGCTCCTCTCCTGTGGAAACCAACTACCAGTTTTATGCCGTGAGGCAGACACCTCTGTCTACTTTTAATGCTAGGCTTAAAACTTTCCTTTTGATAAAGCTTGTAGTTGAGAGCGGCTCAGGTTATCCTGAGCTATCTCTATAGTTATGCTGCTATAGGCTTAGACTGCTGGAGGGCATAGGAATCCTTTTTCATCATTCTGCTTCATTCTATCTCTATTCTCCCACTCTGCAGAATCTATTAGTTCAATCTCTAACGTTCTGCTCTCTCTGCTTTTTCTCATAGTAGCTTCATCTGGTCTGTTCCTGTTTGGCTGTGACTCCATCCTGAGAGAAATATCAGTTGTGCTGCTGCCATCAACACCTTTGTTTATCATAGTTGGAGATTGGCCTGTTTTTCAGTGTAGTCCTGTTTCTCTGACTGGGGCAACAGGACAGCGTATCATTAGGTGATGCAAGCAGACCAAAGATGTTTGCATGATTATAAAGGTGTTTTATGGAAAATTTATATTTCATATCTAAACCCTTTTCTACCTGGAGACGATGTAACCATTGATCTGGAGAAACTTGAGGATGTCTTGAGCTTTTTCTCTGTCTCTGGATTTCTCTTTGGCCGTCAGCGTGTCATAGGGAACAAGAAGAGGATGCCTTCCTCCGCCTGAGCAAAACATAACAGGAGAAACAAACCGAAACCTTCAGCCGTTTCAAGAAGAACAACAAAGAAGAACAACAAAGAAATCCGTGTTTTTAGTGCCAAAAAGAAATTAACAGTTTCATATTCTAAAAACAGAAAATATTGACTTTGCTTTGGTGAAAAAATGTAAAATATTTATATTGTCAAAATTATTCATGTTTATTCCTCCAGTATAAATCCTGCTGTTTAAAAACACTTTTATAGAAGTTAGAGGATCAGCTTCACCTTTTTAATCCAATAAAAATGTAAAATTACCATTTTTTTAAACTACTTAAAGTATAAAAGTAATGCAGGAAAAACTGTTAAGGCCAGAAGCTTTACTGCTCTTACCTATTACAGGAACATTTTTCCTTTAATAGGGAAGATAACTTCCTTAGACTTCATTTTCTTAGCTTTATAACTAATGGTAACAGTGTCACATTTAATTTGGCATCATCTTGAAAAAAAAAACACTTTATTTTGTATGGGGTGAGCAACAAGTTGGGGCAGCACCGAGTCCAAACACAAAGAAATTAGTTGTCTGAATGAAACTAATCATTTTTATGTTTTTATTTTTTTTAAATACCAACAGGCCATAATGAAAATGAGCTTAAATTAAACTAAACTAACAAGTCTATTTTTAAAATGTAAGGAGTAGAAGGAAAAAGTTGTTTAATTGCTGCAGTAAAGTATAGATAGCCAACATTTCTACCTAAAGGTATAGTGGAGGAAAGACACAACTAAAAAAAAAGAATAATGCACATATACTACCCTGTATCTGCTCCTATAGGAACGTCTATTAAACTCGTACGAGAGCGTGCATGAGCCCATTTCTCTACACTGTGCGATATTTCAATTGTTGCACGCAGCTACAACTCAAACTGTACGATGAAACTGCAGGGATTTAAGGTTCACAGCTCACCAACACTCTAATGCGATCTACCTGCTTATACTGCGTGTCTAAAGACCACTTTGGACTCAGCGCCGAGAGATGGCGCTCGTTGGACACCTCAATCTGGAAGAAGAAAAGGAAGAACTACCTTGTTTGCACATGCTCAATGATCAAGGTTCTGGTAAATCAGCTTGTGGCTCAGCTTCAACAGCAGGATTTACCCACGACCAGCTCACTAGGGCCGACTGAATTTCAGACATTTTTGATTTTCTTCAACCTTATGATTCCTGATGGGGAGGTGGTGGTTAGGCCCAATTTTTCAATTGGCCCGATTGAAAAATTTGTCCACAACAGTAGAATCTGCCCAAAAAAAGGCAAATAATCGTACAGTGTATGCCCAGCTTTATTTAGAACAGAGTCTTCAACAGGGGGTCCGCGACCCCTAGGGGGTCCACGGAGGTACTGCATGGGGGTCACGAAAGTTTCGGTTGATTAGCCTTTTTTTTGTTTGTTTTTTCCCACTAATTGAAATGTCTTTAAATCCACATTAATATGAATTCAACACACTGTAGTAAACAGATAAATGGAGGCAGAACAGCAACACACAGGAGCTCTTTCAAGCTGGGCACCGCTTTCATTCACAACAACTGTCCCATCAACCAGAATCAGAAATACTTTAATAATCCCAGGGAGAAATTACTTTAGTTACATTACTCCATCTGTAACAGAGTGACTATAGAACCAGTTTGATAGAACACTATTTAATACAATAAATATAATTAGGGGGTCCCCGCTCCATCTCACCATCAGTTTGGGGGCCCTTGGAAAACATTGAAGACCCCTTTTTTAGAAGATCCACCCGGAAATAGAACATCCTCCACTATACCTTTAAGTCAGGTAACAAAGTATTTGTACTTTGTTATTAGACACCTCTGATAATATATTATCATTTATTTGTTTGGTTTAGATTGACTGAAGGACATCAGCAGTAACTACCATCCTTCACCCTCGGTTTGGTTTGAATCCATCATGGAGGATTTTACCTTTAGCTTCCAGCTCCATCTTCTTTTTCCTTGCCCAGATATTATGATAATTCTCAGCAAGCAGCTCTGCCATCGACTGCAGAGACAGAAAGATTATCATGTTTTACAGCAAAAGTACCCGTTAGTCTTAATAAGTTAATCCTGACCAGTCATTATGTAAGCTACTGTATGTTTAAAGCTTTCACTGCGTCTTTTTTACCTGCATGTCTCTGGACAGCGTAACGTTGCTCATGTCGACGGGTCTGGGACTGAAAGCTGGAGCGCCTTCAAAAGACAGCTGTGGGACAGGAGGAGGAGGAAGTCATAACACGTACCAGCATGTTGAGGAGGCAGCTGGTTGTGTTTCACTGTGTTCTGAACCTGGAACTGTGACCCGACTCTGTCCCCGATTCTCCATCAGCACCTCACCGGATCTCTGACCTCCTGGCTCTGATAACTGACCGCGTCACAGACACAGGCTACGCCCTCTGGATTATCCTGCCTACATTCATCTGCATGGCTCTGACCTTCTGCCTGTCCTACAACCACTGATACATCAGTGTCTGGGAGTCACTGTGAGGCGACCGCCACGATGGCAGCCGGTGGTCAGATGAGCATACCCATAGTTACTACAAATGCACAAGACATCAGGTTTGCTTTTATCCAGTGGCGGATAATTTTCACTGCGCTTCTGATCCCTTTCTCAGTAAAAACAACTCCTATATTCATGTCACGGTTGTAACATCCAGTTTAATCAGCAGCTGTTGTCTATAAACTTGTAAAATAAGTAAATAGATTAGGTCCTTTTAAGCTGTTTTGTGCTGTTTTTTAAACGCCAAGAGACTCAGTCTTTTTCCAACTTCTGTCAGTTAAGCCTGGCAGAAATAAAATTCAGTCACCAAACACAGTTTTCCAGCACATAGTGTTTATCCCGTTCTAATGTTAAATATGACAGATTACTTGCAGGTAAATTAATTTCTTCCCATGTTCTGGAGCGGGAATTTTTATGTGTGATAGCATGTAGTATACTAGAAATGTCCTTAATCCAGTAATCTGTCATATTTTACATTAGAAAAGGATTTACCAGAACATCTACACTCTCATCTTCACCCTCAGGGCTAAGCCATCTACAAAAAATAGACGGATACACGCCCGTTGAGGTAGTTTAAAGTCTATTTTTCGTACAAAGGTAAAGGAATAAATGGGTATTGACTATAGGTATGCTGGTCTGACCAGGTATG
>JAGKQL010000008.1:29583207-29599080 GCA_018398635.1 Cyprinodon brontotheroides | reverse complement strand
GCAAAAGTAGTTTGTAGTCTGTACAAACAAGTGCATTAGAAAATTTTAAATCTTACAGTGACCCCCAAAAAAAAAAAAAAAAAAAAATATATATATATATATATATATATATATATATATATATATATATATATATATGTTATATATATATATATATATATATATATATATATATATATATATATATAACCTTTATTCCCTAAGGTGGTATGTGCTGCAGTAAAAAAACAGGTGTTTTGTATTGGCCTGTGACTGTGGATGTATCCTTACAGCATTTTAAGCACGCTGCTCCACGGCTAGGGAGAACCCCACCCCGCCGACAGCACTCTGAAAAAAATCCAGATTAGAGATCCCAGCCTCGCTACAGCATTTGGTAAAACCAAGCATCATCAGCATAAAAACATAAAAAAAACTCCAGATGCAAAAAGTGCAATGTTGAGGGCAAGTCAAACGTTTCTTCTGTCATCTACTGAAAAAATTATCCATATGTGATATCCTGCTTCTGTTTTGGCATTTTTAGATTAATCAGGTGAGAAGGTGATATGTGAGCTAAAAAAAACGACCGGATTTATCAAGATCCAAATTTGCGTGCAGTAATTTGCGCCGCCAATTTTGCGTTATAAACCATGGTTTATGGGGTGATTTAACAAGAGTTCCCCAACAGCTCCAAAATGGCAATGCTGGATAAAAATTTTAAATCTTATGACCCCCAAAAAAAAAAAAAAAAAAAAATATGTTATATATATATATATATATATATATATATATATATATATATATATGTTATATATATATATATATATATATATATATATATATATATATATATATAACCTTTATTCCCTAAGGTCGCTCAGGTGTTTTGCCTGTGACCGGGGATGTAACAGCATTTTAAGCACGCTGCTCCACGGCTACCCCACCCCGAGTGAAAAAAATCCAGATTAGAGATCCCAGCCTCTCTGCAACCGTGCGCTGGAATGACCCAGATCAAAAGTGCAATGTTGCAAGGGGAGTTTTGTTTCATTTCCTCCTTGAAATCCATTCGAGTTCCCCAACAGCTCCTCAATGCTGGATAAATGATATGTTTTGATGACCGTTCGTTCATGACAATAACCGCGCCTCCTTGCTTCATATTTCCTCATGTCTCTCCTTACATAATAACCGCTGCCATGTGTGCTACTTACGCATACAGACCATTTGCACCTTCTTCTTCTAAAACGTTAAATATAGAGTCATGATAAACCGTTAGCAAAATTGTGCGCTCAGGTTTGATAAATCACTTTGGGAAAAGCTAAATTAATATATTTTACATGTTCTCCTCCCACAAGACGCACTTTAAGCTGTAAACGCCCCATATTGCATATTCATTGCAGAAAAGTACTAAATGGATAAGAGGCGCTATTTAGCACACGCTTTTAAAGACCAAATCCTTTTTAGCACGCTGCTGGATAGATCAGTTTGTAGCTTTTAGCGGCGCAGTGAAATAGCTCATCACGCTTATACACGCAAACCTTTGATACATCCGGCCCTTTATCTGTGAATAAGAAGCATAACGGCTGCAAAAAGCAAATCAGCTGAATGAAGGAAATATAACTTTATAGAATCCAATTTAATTCAATGAACTCCACTACAGTCTAATCTTATAGTCTAATTTAATCTAATCTAATTTAATAGTCTACTTCAGATCCAGTTTGGTCAAAAACAATCCTAATGATACGGCAAAGTTAAAGGAAGCAACAATTCAGCAAAGGAGCCCAGAATCACTGATTTAACAGCAGGTGTATGGAGAGAAATTTAAACCAACATTATTGAACACAAACAACGTGTTGCAGAAAAGGAAACTGAAAGCAGATCTGATTCAAAAATGGCCTTACAGCCTTTAATCAGTTTGCTGTTTTTACAGATTTTTTAATTTATTTTATTCTCATTTTATTCTTAAAATTATATTATTTCACAGTTTTTTTTTTCAAATTTTATTTTTACCAGTAAAGTCTGCTCTGCTTGGAAACTAGCAACCCAGGAGTGAAAAGCGAAAAATCTGTAGAAAAAGGATTGGAAAAGAAAGTAATTCAATGAAACCCACTCCCACAGACTGCCACTCTGGGTCTCTGAGCAAAGACCCTTAACCCCACACTGCTCCCCTGGAGACGCACAATGGCAGTCCTCTGCTCCCCATGGGGAGGGGTTAAATGCAGAGGTTAATTTCTCCAATGCGAGATCAATAAAGTTAAATTATTATTATAAACTTTTTATTATATTATTATAAATAAATTTCTCTCCATGCAGTTAACCATCCTGAGCGACTTAATAAAGACGCTGAAGCAAAAGTGTCCTGAGGGGGGCAGCAAAGCGCCCCCCTCAGGACCGGTCTGCAGCAGTCCCTTGTTGTGAATTGGCACCACAGAAATAAACTGAACTGAATTGGATCAATGAGGACAAAAAGAAAGCCTCACCTTGCAGGACAGAGCATCAAAGATCCCCCAGAACAGTTTCCTTGAGAGGTGAAGCTCTTCCTCTGAAGCGGCTCCAAAGCTGCCCCAGCCTCCCGACAGGCAGTAGTACTTCCAGCAGCGCTCGTAGTGATTGGTCAGCAGCTGGAAACAGCAATGAGCATCAGGAGCAAACAGCACACTTCCACTTTCTCCATTTTTATTGTCTTCCTGAAATCTGTCCTGAAATTAACCTGCAAATGTTGGCTGATGACATTATCCACATGTTGGATAAAAACAGTGAAAAGGGGAATAACATCAGAGTGGCTAAAGCCTGACTGCTGCTTCTCTCTAAATACTAAGAAACTGACACTCCCACACATTCCTTGGCTATTTGGATGGTACTGAAGAAGGCTCACAGGAAAAAGTAGAAATTATTCTGGATTCTGGATCAAATTTGTATCAAAATTTCTCTTATAATCAGCCTGTAAAAGCACAGCTACAGATGTACAGACATGGTGCTGTTCTCCTAACCTTCAAAGGCATCTTGGTGTGCTCGTTTAGCAGAGGAACGTCGAACACCAGCCTCCTCAGCAGGTGCTGCATCATGGAAGGCCTCAGCTTACTGCATCATATCAAGGAAACACATGAAGAGGCCATTTACACCCAGCAGATTTAAGGCATTTAGTGTAATTCTGACACATCCACCATGTTAGGTAATCATCTGATAGGCGTGGGGTTTGTCCGTACCCACAAACAGCCAGCAGACACTCCTCTATAGCGTCCCTCTGAGCTTTGGTCAGGCAGCAGCCTTTGGACAGGCGGTAAACCGTATGAAGAAGGGAGTCGATCAATGAGGCAAACGGCTCGGTCCCTGCGAGCAGCGGGGCGCATTTGGTCAGCAGGGGCAGCACCGCCGTACACAGGTACCGATTCAGGGCCAGAGCCATGTCAGTGGCGCTGAGGGCAGCCTGCCAGAAACCACAGACAAAACCTGTTGGTTGTTTTTAGGCCATTAAACCTCCACAGAACGTTAGCAGCGGTGCAGAATGAATAAATTCTCAAGGTCCAAAATATCTCAGTATTAGCGCTGTGACTTTAACATCTTATTTCTGACTAATTATACAAGTTAAAATTTGTTTTAAAAAAAATCAACACAATTAAAGGTATTATGGCGGATTTTCGCGATTTTTTAAAAAGACCTGCCCTCTCCGCTGTAAACAAAATGCGTGTGCAAGAGCGTGCACGAGCCCATTTCTCCTTGTGCACGCTCTGTTTAAAAGTTGCAGTTCTCATAGCTCATATCAGCTTCCTGTGTCTGACCGTCCGCTCTAACCCCTAAATCCCTCCATCACTATGTAGAACGGGGACTATATAGTGAACTTTATAGTGGTGCCTGCGCCATCTTTGTTATTAGTCGCCACTGTCGGGTAGCGACAGCCTATGGCGACTCTATACTTTTCCCTGTCAGATTAACAGGTTTTATTTTGTATTTTCCCCCAAAGCAGATGTGTTTTACTTTGTAACCACGTCTCTCTTCCTGTCAGACCCATGAAATTACTGCTGAGTTGCTGCTTGGTTCTGACTAAAATAGACCTGGGCTCTATCTCAGTCGGAGCTGCGCTGCCCCCTGCAGGATATCATTCCCACTGAATTTCAATCTGCGCTAAATGCCACAAACTCTAAGGCCCGATTTTCTGTCGGAACTAACACCAAATCGGATCTGGTACGTTCAGGGCTTTAGGAGACCATATGACAGTAGGGCTGAACGATTTTGCCAAAAAATCTAAATTGCGATTATTTTCAAGCAATATTACAATTGCGATTTTAATGCGATAATCCTTTGTGCTAAGCACAAGCATGTTGATGTTTTACTCCAGAGTTTCAGTTTTTTCATGACCTTGAAACCCTGCTTTTCCAGAGTCTAGTGTTGCAGGACAAAATAACTCCTACTTCTACTACAATGCAATCGTATTACTGCCACCTAAAGGTCTGGAGGCTTCAGTGTCTTCCTCTTGTTAAATGTATAATGACTTAAGTTTAGAGCCTCTATGCTTTGAAAATAATTTTTTTTCTAAATTGTAAATGCAAATAATTACCCAGCTCTATATGATAGCGTCTTAAATGCATACTTACGGTGTCAAGAGAGGCAGCGGCTCGGAGATCCGGGAGGAAACCAACCTCTAGGAGGTGGAGGAGAAAATTCTGGTCTTCTACTCCATAGACTCGGTCCAGGAACAAAACCATGGCTGCTTTGTGGTCTGGACAGAAGCCTGCTGACATGTCCGGCTCCAACACTGTCCCATCTATGAGTGGACAGGAACAGGGAGTGTCACCTTTAAGAACACTGACTTCAAACAGACGATCTGGGTCTAAACCAAGGGTGGAAAATTCCAGTTCCTGGGGGCCGGTATCCTTCAACTTTTAGATGTGCCTTTGGTTCAACACACCCGAATCAAGTAATTAGTTGATTGAGAGGACTTGTTAGAAACTGACTGAATACTGAGGAGGTAACTCAGCCATTTGCTTCAGGTGTGTTTGATAAAGGAAGGATGTAAAACCTTCAGGATACCGGCCCTCAGGAACTGGAATTGCCCACCCCTGATCTAAACGATCACAGGTATCAAGCAGCCTTTGCTCCTGTTCATCTACAGTCAATCAGGGTGGCTGCTGTCTGCATAGCAGCTGAGGCGGATGCTACCTTTAGCAAGGCTGGGCATGGAGAAGGGAATACTGATGACTCCCACCAGGTCTTCAATAGGAATCAGGGACCTCAGAATGGCTCTGATACGGATGGCTTCCCCTTTGCCAGCATGGATCAGCTGATAAAAAACAGACATTCAGAAAATCCTCTCTGATTATGTGCATCCATAAAATCGGACATCTTCTTCAGGTCACTCACATGCATCTCCGGCGCGCAGCGGCCCAGCAGGTCAATAAGTGCAGAGTAGAAGGTCATGATGGCGTTCCCCATGTGGATGGTATCATCTTCCTCTTCATCCAACATGTCACTGCTGCACATAGTGGTTGGAGAGAGATTTTCCCTTAAAGTATGTGCATATACATGGTGGAAATGGCAGAAATCAGTTTTACTGCCCTCACCAACCAGCTGTTCCTGCCTGCTTGCTTATTGATAAACTAATGGTTTTGTTTAGGATGCATTGTTGGTCTTTGACCCAACGTTCTCCTCTGCATTGCTTTATATAAAGCCTCTTCTCATCCCCACATACATTCTCTTTGCCCGTGGAAGCTCAGGGGCAGCCACAGGGGGAGGATCATCTGCAAGCTGAGGAATCACTGTTCAGCTTGTTCAAAAGCTAAGTGTGCCTGCTAGCTGATCCCTAAATAACAAACCCTGGCTCTGATTCTCTATGAGGCTGCGGGAGCAAGGGTGGAACTTTGTAGTGAAAGTTGGTGGGGGCGCTCTAAGGGTGGGGGCTGATGGACCTACGGTTACTCCAACCGAGCAGCTTGCATTAGGTTTTTGTATTTTCGAAAATGAGCTCAAGCATATATGGATAAATGATATGTTTTGATGACGTTCCTGGATTCGTACAAAATATTCACCGCAGGGTGAAAAAATCGCGTTCTCGCGTCTCCTTGCTTCATTTTGATGTCTCCTCCCTTCAATAACCGCTGCCATATATATATATATATATATATATATATATATATATATATATATATATATATATATATATATATATATATATATAATAAAAACATTAATTATTAGAAAATAATGAATAACAGCCGATTTCAATGCCAAAGGCGACATACCATGTATCCCTAGAAGTACAGTTTAAATTCCATTCATCCAGAAAAAAAGATGGATGGATGATGGAAGATTATCCTCCTTCATAAGCACCAAAATCAAATTTAGAAATTTGTCCTTGTTAGGATTCCTGTCTGTGTGGTTTGTGTTTTTCTCCCCTTCCTCCACCAGGAGGTGCCTGGTTCTGGTCCGCCTCCACACACATCTGTGGAGGGTTACCTCGTTAACGGGGTGTTCTTAAGCTGCTGACTGCCACTACCTCGACGCCAGAGTGTTTGCCAGTTTTGGGTACTCTAGCCAAGCTGAGTTTTGCTGAGTCAAACTGAGTTTTTGTCAACCTGAGTCTTAACCTTGTTATTTTGTCTTTGCCTCTCGGCAGGAAGTCATCATCCTGAAAACTGGATGTTCTGGACCTTCTCTCCCTGGAAGGATCATCTGAGCTTCAAACTGAGCTGAGGATTCAAACTCGTGGTTTGGATCTACTTTCCTCCAAGAGATCATTTGAGCTTCACACTGAGCAAGGGATTAATCTCCACAACAACCCGTTCAAGTACCGCAGGAAATCTAAGTGGCAGTCAGTTTCTCCGTTCACCTACAAACAACCGCATTCTGGGTAAACCCTGTCCGCCCTCCACCGAATGAGACAAACACTGGAACACCCCACACCGACTGGAGTTAAGAGTCAACCACTTATCTGGAAATGTGAGTATACAATCTTTTTCTCCTCTTCAAGTTCGAGAATGAAGTTTCCCACTGAGCCTGAACTAACCGTAATGTCTTCCCCTTGAGTGTTCAGAGCATTCTTCACAATCCCCTCAATAAAACTGTTTAAACTTTCCCCTGGTTTCTCTCTGTATTTGTTTTAGTGCTTTTTGGGTCAGACCTTAGTTAAATCATGACAGTCCTACATGATTGTTACTATATTATTTTTTTTTATTATTATTTACTCTTATAGTTTAATTTTCAGTCAGTGTCCTGTGAGTCTGGTTGTCTCTGGAAGTCTCCCTGAATTACAAAACACAAAAAGATATGTTGAATTTCATTAAAGCATAGCATATTCTTTCCTGTACACTTCCTGGTAAACTTGGGAAATATATTTTATTGCATGTTGCATATCCCAGTAAATTTGTTTCACTTTTAAATCTGTAGCTCTCCCTATTTCTCTCTATGCTCTGTTTAAAAAGATTTATCAACCTCTTTACTAATATAATGATGCCAGAAACAAAATTTCAAGATATGTAAAATCTCTGCATTCTGATTCTGTCTGTTCAATCAGAAAATAACAGATGTGTTCATTTTAACCTGTAACTGTTATTCATGGTCCTCTGAGAAGCCCAGCTTTTTTAAACTACTAAATAAGAACAAACTGTTTTCTCAAGCTTCTTGTATTATATTACTAACTTGTATTAACTTACAATCTGCTGCCATTTTTAGCTGAAGAAGCTCCGTATGTCTAACGAACTGATTTTTTGGTGGCATCTCTATTTTTTAACCAACCCGTCTCCAGCCTTTTACTTACACATCGAAGTAGCTGCTGGTTAATATTCACTGAGTGCTGCTGTGTGTCTCTCCTTCAACCACATAGCTACTCTCTAAGCTTTGAAATGCGACGCATTTGGGACACGAGAGCAGCGGGAGAGAAGGAAAAAAAACACAGACTCAAAACGCTCTGAACACAGATAGCTGCGCCCAACCTCTGTTACCTTTGGCTAAAGTAAATCAGCGGAAAGGGGGACAATGTGGAGATGATTGGTGGGGACATGTCCACACCAGGCCAAAGTTTAACTCAGAGGTCACCGACCTGGTGAACCAGAACACCAGGAAAGGACAAACCTAGCCCCCCAGCTACAGATCCAGGCAAAGCTTTTCTGAGCTTTGGAGATGTCTCAGCTTTTGAAAATGGAGATCAACAGAGGTTAGAGGCCTGGCAAACTTAGAGAAAGTTTTCCGCTAAACAATTTGGATTTTTGATTCTTTCTGAACATGTAAACAGTGTTGCCAATTTGGCGCTTTTGCCGGCATATTTAGGGCCTTTTCAGACCCCTCTAGCGCCTTTATTTTTAAAAAGCGACTAGCGCTAAATCTAACAATTTTTTTTTCTGTGTTAAAACAGACTTTGGTGACATAAACGCACCGAACTCTGTCCTCCTGAGCGAGTGGATCTTAAACCCCTCAGATTCCACATCCTCCATCACCGCTCAAGTACGTCATGTGGAGCACTTGCGCAGTCATGTTAATCATGGAGAGCTGTTCCACATCCACGGCTACTCCTCCGCATAATGCCATAATATATATGATGAGATTATATGTGTTTGGAAGGGATTTTGATTGTAATATGTCCCTGTTTTAGATTAGTGTTAGATTGATAGAATATGAGAGGAAGAAGATTAGAAGACTGATGGAAAGAAGATTGAATGAGAGCGGAGGAAAATAGGAAAGACTAATAGAAAGAACAGTTGAAGAGAAGAAAAATCTACTTAAAAGTGTAAAACAGAGCAGGCAGAAGTCAGCTAGAAAGAAAAGAAGATGGAGACGAAAGAAGACAGAGGAGACTGAATGACCAGGTGGCACTAATAAACACTACTGAACGATTCATTGTATTTATCTTAGGAAAGAGCAGAGGAACATTCCTGGATTTTGTTGTTTAAATATTAATAAACATGTAAAAATGGATGAAACGTAGAGTCAGACAACTTTTATTGTCATGTACGCGTCACTGTCCCAGTTTTCTATTTTAATTTTGATATGCATTCATGCTTATCTACGAGCTTGAAGTGTCCCCAGATTGAATTTCAGAAATCTGGTCACCTTATATTAGCTCCATTGTCTAAAAACCAAACCTACCTATGAAGCTAAAGGGTTCCTACTCCTAATCATTCCCACAGAAATAATAAGAGAAGGTTAAGAATCATTTGTCTAAATATTTATTAATGTCTGATTCAGGCAAATCATTAAGTAAAATATTATTAATCATTCAATAAAATATATTAAAAGTCATTAAATTATTATTTTTCAAATGAAGGCCTTAATTGGCATTCCAATTCATTAAATGTGATTATTGTGGCATTTAAAATTATTATTATTATGTTATTATTATCATAAAAAAAAGTAAAACAATTTATAAATAATAACAATTTCGTCAGATATATTATTATTACAAAAGTGGCTGGAAAACCAGGAATTTGGGACATGGCTGCAGCCTGTCGATGGTAAAGATGACGAAGGATTTTGCTTTGTTTCTTATTTAGCTGCTCAAATTAAGGGGAAATACACTTGATTTAAAAATGTTTTACTTATTTCTAAATCGTTTTTGCACTGAAAAGAGCATTAAACCCTGTAAAGTTTGGATCTCAAACTTTTTGCATCATTTCATTAATTATGGGTTATTTTAACCAGTTTCATTTCTTCTTCGTTGGTAGCTAATTAGTTTGGGAAAGAGCTTTTAACTGAAATATGTTTTGAATGTTTTTTGTTAAAGGTTACACTATGCAACGGTGTTGATTTTCCATGCGAGGCTCCCCAGAGGGCGAAAGTAAAAGTGCACTGTCGTAAATATGCACAGCTGTTCTCCTGGTTTCTCCGTCAAGCCAAAGTAGCGGTTGTTTGAAGCAAACGCTTGAACTGAAGCGAGCACTTAGCGAATGACTAAGCATCTGGCCCAGCGCCCGCAGCGGCCTGCTGCTTTCGAGATGGAAAAATTGAATTTTTGCTGCTGCGGCGGCGCGCGATCAACCAATCAGGGGAGAGAGACACAGCGCTGATGATCACGGCGCTGATGATCACTCCTCTTAAACAGTTTATTGGCCTAAATTAACTTAAAATGCAGAAATCTGCCGGCAGAATGTGTTGGCTTTTATTATCCTGATGCCTGCAGTTTGGATTATTTAGATGAAAAACACCTACCAGCTGCGCGGTGAACCGCGAGGAGGCGATCCAGGCCAGAAGGCTGCTGATGAAGGGATCCCTACTGTCGGCGCACCGCTGGTATGTGGGGGTCTGAGCGGCTCCGACAGAAAAGGTATTGTAAGGCAGGATGATAATCTGAATGAACTGACTGCACTAATTACATTTTCAGGTGTATTTTCTCACTTAAAACATATTAAAACTACTTTATTTCCACTGATCACATCAAATATAGCTGCAAGGCAGAGAAAGGATAGTGAAGCTCAGCCCTGGCATTAGCGTCAGACACACTTTTGCACCCGGCGCCAGCCAGGCAGCAAAGCTGCTTCAGCCCGTAGCGTCAGAACTAACTGGTACAAGCAGCAAAAATGAAGCAGCAGGCGATTTTGCTGCTTTTGCTGCGTCGGTGTGGCAGCAGCGCTGCACAAAGAGATAAGCCACTGTGCTAGCTTGAGCATGCTTTTAACTGGGGGTGTAGCAGTTCTGCGCCCGTAAAAGCAAGACCGATTCTCGGCGAGACTTCTGAGCCTGTGGGTGCGGTCGGTGCTCCTGCAATTGCAAGTGCGGTATTTTCCCTACAGACCACCAGGGCGGCCGAGAATACCTTTGTTCAACCCTGAAATGAATCATTTAATCATCCAAAACGTTATGTAACACATTAATTAACTGAAAAAATGTTTGCATAGTGGGCCTTTAATTGATTTTAAATAGAGTTTGTTTTAAATTGAGCTTGAATTTGGCCTCCTCATATTCTTACAGCGTTCTGCTGCTCTCAGACACCGGAGACGGACCATCTCTGGACGAATCCTGAGAGATTCTAATGGCTTCCTCCATCGCTGCGAGCAACCCGTCACCGCCTTCACCGCGAAGAGCAGGGCCAAAACACTCGGGTCGGCGAATAAGGAGCCTCACCACAACGTTGGCGTTCTCTTCCACGCTCTCCCCTGCTCACATAAAGAGGGAGGAGTTAGGGAGGCAAATACCAAGAGTAATGTTGCCTGAGAATAAAAAGTTTTTGCTTTTTACCGTTGCAGAAGACTGCAAAACGCAGAAAATCCAGATAGCGCTCCCCCTCCACGGGGTTCCAGCCGATATCTGGGTATCCTTTGTGCAGCAGCATCACGCAGCTCTGCAGCCCACAGCCGGCCAGGTACTGCACCACCTGGGAGTCAGGTAGATGGTTCAGTTCTACAGAAGCTGCAGTAAAGTAGCATCAACTGCAGAAGATAAAACCTATTCTACAAAGGTTCATCAGGCAGGTGTTTGGTTCAGCTGCTCATTCACTAACAATAAATAACAGTCTATTAAATGTACATTATTACATACTTTTAACTGAATTATTGTGTCTCTCACTCTTTAGAAGATAATTATAAATAAAAAAAGTATTGGCCCTAAATATGCACAATACAAATGATATGATAGCAGAATCATTTGTACCAAAGCTGCAATAATGTACAATGTCTATTTCTACACTGTTAGCTGTTCTATGCTTTGCTTCTACTGTTTTCTGCTGTGATTGGCAATTTAATTCATTTCAGTTTATTTCTATAGCTCCAATTCACATCATGGCATCTTAGGTCACTTTATAGAAACAATTCAACCAAATAATCCAGTCAGATTGACTGAGAGTTTTCTAAGGAAAACCAGCTGATTGCATCAGCAACCAGGACATTATTACAGGACATTTTGGTTAAGGGATCACTCTGTCCTGGTCCAGTGATAAAAGATTGTGTCGCTTGTGCATCTTCGCCAGGTGGGATTCTGCCATAGGCATTCCTCTTCATTGTGCACTCACTGAGCAACAAAGAGCTGTTGGTGAAGAAAATCAGACATTTCTCTGCATTTTCTGTCGTTTCACAGAGACCTTCAGCCTCAGCTAAGAACTCCCCAAATACACATAGTTTATAAGAGGCAAAAACTGGACGGCTGTTTTCTTCCAGTTCCTCTATATTGGTGCTTTCTGTCTTTCTTCTGAGTGTTTCATCCTCAGATCCGCTGCAGTCAGCCTCACACCTTGTTGTCGTTTACAGCTCCTTTTAAATGCTCTGCCAGATTTTTGACTGATCTAGTGTCCTCCTTATGCCCAGGCCTGAGCTCTACAGGTTCCCTCTTATTCTGTATGACCTCAGCTGGCCTTCTGGGTTTTCATTTGAGCTCTGATGTCACTAGGAGAGTAAAGTCTGTGATGTCACCAGCCTAACTGGTACTTGTTGGGACGCTACCGCCGTCACCTGAGCTCTATGGAGGACTGACTCTGCCATATATAAAAATAAATAAAGTACAGAAATAAATAAATGCTCAATAACTAAATAAGCATACAATTAATTGCCACCAAAAATATAAAAAACAAATAAATGTAAGTAGAAATTAAATTATAAAGTGAGACATAAATGTGTATAACTATTTTAATTAGCTTCTTTATTTATTTTGCCTTTGTCCAACATATTTACCTTATTTATTTTTTTGTCCTTTATAATCTTCAACTTTATTTTTTTAATTACTTATATTTTTAAGTTACTTTATTTATGTGCATGTTATAATATTTTTTTATGTTTTTATTCTTCCTTTGTATTTTTTTTCACCCTAGTGTTCTTCGCCGCTATTTATTTCTCTCTGCCCTTTTTACATTTCTGTATGCATTTCTGCCTCTTTATGCAAATGAGGAGGGGTGTGTCCTTGAGAGTCAACTTCTGCTCATTGGTTGGCGGCTCATCTTCTTAACTCACAGAGCTCAGAGTATTAAGTTAAATGTTCTCTTTTCTGTTGCTGTTGTTCAATAAAAGTACGTTTTAAGATCATTTGAGGCGAGAACATTATACTTTTAAGCATCACCATATGGCCCATTCACAGATTTAATGCGTAATTAAAAAAAAAAAATTCCTAAGTTGAGAAGAATGCTGCAATCAGCAGAGTTCCGGGATAACTGCAGCCAGGTCTAACCGCAGCCCGTCTCCAGCAGCCCTCTCTGAAGGACCGCTGGCTATGATGGCGATTTTTTTGTTTTATTTGGCAAAATGTTTGATTAGTGTTTATCTGATTAGTGTTTATCTGACTGTGTTAACTATTATTCCCCCACTAAATGAAAAAAGTCAGAATTAATTATTATCTAGAGACTGCTAATAACAGGAGGAGAAAGGCAGCTTCAGACGAGCCGAGCATGTGGTGACGTCACAGGCACGCATCTGTTCTAAATTGACCCAGATTTATGCTGCGAGCTCCCGTTCTCTAACCTGACAACAGCCAGATGCATGTCTCGCTCCGCCCAGCTCCACTCACATACATCTAGGAACCCAACCAAGTGAAAGTGATTTCCCGCAACCAGATTTATGGTCTGGCCAATCAGGGACGCAGAGGCGGGTGTGTCCTGGAGTGGAGAAGCGACACGTGAGATTCCAACAACAATGGCGGCTCGCATCGAGGAAGCAAGCGTTAGCATTGATGCTGCTATTTATTCTGTGTTGTCCAACCTATCTGATATTGTTTCATTAAAAGAACATCAGAGAACGGCTTTAAAGGCTTTTGTTGGTGGAAACGATGTTTTCACCCTTCTCCCGACTGGATTTGGCAAGAGCTTGATCTACCAAACGGCTCCTCCTCTCACAGCGTCATGGGTTAGCTTCGGTGTGAGTGGTTGAAATAGCACGTCAATAAAGATGACAGACAAGTGGCTTATCCAATCATATGCAAAGGAGTTTTGATAAGGCCCAGCCTTCAGTAAAGGCAATTCCTATGGCGGTTTCCCAGATGTATGTGAGTGGAGCTAGGCGGAGTTTGGTACGAGACATGCATCTGGCTGTTGTCAGGTTGGCCGTTCTCACCAAGTCCAGACTTTCCTGTGTTCTTCTCAAGAACATACTTGGCGAGGACACGAGTCTGTACTCGCGTTCCAATGACTTCAGACTCAACTTCAGACTCTCCTCTCCTCCTGTAGATTCGACCGATGCAGTAAAATGCTAACCAACCTAGAGCAGAAGTTGACTCTCAAGGACACGCCCCCTCCTCCTCATTTGCATAATGAGGCAGAAATGCCATACAGAAATGTAAAAAGGGCAGAGAGAAATAAATAGCGGCAAAGAAATAACTAGGGTAAAAATACAAAGGAAGCATAAAACAGACAAAAATATTATAACATGCATAAATAAATACTTAAAAATATAAGTAATAAAAATACAACGTTTAAGATTATAAAAGGACAAAAAAATAAATAAGGTAAATATTACAAAGGCAAATAAATAAAGAAGCTATTTAAAATAGTTATATACATTTATCTCTCACTGTATAATTTAACTTCTACTTACATGTATTTGTTTATTGTATTTTTGGTGGCAATTAATTGTATGGTTATTTATTTATTTCTGTATTTATTTTTATACATGGCAGAGTTGGTCCTCCATAGAGCTCTTCTCTGCAGGTTGAAGAGGCGAGAAATAAGGACAGATTCTTCAGTCTGATTTTTAAACGGCTCACAGCTCTTTGGTGATTTCTTGACCTATTTAGATTCTGTCTCTATGGAAGGAACTTTGTTCAATTACTGTTTTTTAAATGGAATATAAAAAAAAGTTTGTAAATTGAAGTTAGAAATGAAATGCCATCAAGAAATAAAAATTTGTACACCCTTTTGAGCAAAAACATTTTTTTAGACAACTTTGTTGTTCCAGATTTATCTTTCAAGTTATTATTATTTCTCAGATTTTCTAGATATTTTTTTTATTATTTTATTATCATAATTTGTTTTTCACAAGAAAAGAATGCTGTCTTTAAAATGCCATTTCGCAACAATGCAATTCATAAAACTAAATCTGAAAACAGAAATACATGAAAAAAACATTTTAAAAAATAATGAAATTGCAATAATTATTTCTAAATGCAAATTTTATGTGTTTCCATTAAATTAACTTCTAGTTTCCATTAAAAAATAGTGGGGTGTTAGTAAACCCGGGTTCAGTTGGATGGGCTGATGATAACAGTGTTAGCTCTATGTGTGTGTGTGTGTGTGTGTGTGTTTGACACGTTCACCTTTTCCAGCTCCGGTTCTCTGAGAGCCAGAGCCAGCTCATTGTTATCCATCACCGATGCTGCAGCCACATCCAGAGGAGTGGATCCACGCATGGATGGAGATGCTTGGAGAGGAGAAGAAGGTAAGAAGTGAAACGAGAGACGGAGAACAGAAAAGCAGAGGAGAGCTTTTGTTTCTGTGCTTTTCCTAAACATGTGGGGAAGCTCATCAGTCACTGCTGACCCCCATGACCCCTGATCTGCACTCATCTCCTCTAACAGCAAGTTACCTTATGCCGTGAATTTTACTTTGATTATAAGGTTAGCATGTTGCCCCTAAACCGTTTCATTCCCACTTTTAGGTCCGTTTGGACCCAACGTTTCAGGTGCAGTCTGCAGTTGTGTATATGTTAAAAATGCACTATGTACCTTTGGAGACTATGCGTATGGCTTCACTCTGTAAAGCAGTAGCTACAAGCTTAACTCCTCCCAGCCATTAAGTGGTGCACTCCTGCTTGTACGATTTTTTGCTGCTTTTTTTGGCCCATTTTTACGGTGGCTGAGAAGTGCAAAACACATTTACAATTCAAAAACACATTATATTTTTATGAAACAAATGTATTTTTGAAAAAAGTTTAAATTTTTAAAACACATTTACAATTCAAAAAAAACATTAACAAATAAAAAACTAAATAATATTTGAAGAAACAAAATTATATTTTATGAAACAATTTATTTTTGAAAAAAAAGTTACAATTTTTAAAAACACAT
>JAGKQL010000008.1:29502772-29582707 GCA_018398635.1 Cyprinodon brontotheroides | reverse complement strand
ATGTGTTTTTAAAAATTGTAACTTTTTTTTCAAAAATAAATTGTTTAAGTAAAATATAATTTTGTTTCTTCAAATGTTATTTTGTTTTTTATTTGTTAATGTGTTTTTGAATTGTAAATGTGTTTTGCACTTCTCAGCCACCGTACATTTTCCTACACATGCGAGAATTTTTCGATTAGGCCTAATTTCCAGCCTGATCGTGCGTTGTGTAGTGAACAGGGGGTAACGAGGGGGGAGATCAGCCTCTAACCACCACCTCCCCATCAGGAATCTTAAGGTGGGAGAGAAAATCAAACATGTTTGAAATTCAGTCGACCGTCGTAAGGTGGTCGCGGGTAAAATCGCTCAGTGGGCAAACAAGGATTCTTCTGCATCGATGCTTCAATTCTCTAGTTGTTTATCTTGCTCTGTTCTGTAGCTTCCAGCTAGAGAGCAGCTTGGCTTTATTGACTTTATGAGCTGGAAAAAGTTTTAACAAGTTTTTATACGATGGCCAGAAAGTGCAAACTTCAAAGCTTACGTGGAAGTAATAACGGGAGCGTTCATAATGACCCGAGATGGACACCAACTGAGTTACATTTTGTGGCACATGCTAACGCAGATTAATGCAGTTTTTTTTGTTGTTTTTTTCGTGTGGTCGATTTTTAAATGGCACAGAATAGATAGAAGAACCAGAGAAATATAAGTGTTTCAGATTTTGTATTGTTAATTTTCACTTCCAGGCTACCATAATATTTTTAAGCGAGAAAGTCCACCTCCAAACATCCATCTGTTCATCAGTTCATTGGGATTATAATCCCACTAAAATCTGCAGTTCTGTTTGGAGCTCCAGACCTCCTGTCATCATCTTGGCGCTGATGACTGGCTGCATTACTCATTTTATTCACCTGTCTGGCTCCGCCCAGTTTCTCATTACCGTTCACCTGATCCACCTGCTCCTGTCTCTATTTAACCTGCCATCGATGGATTTCACTCAGTCAGTTCTTTATTTTTCTATCTTTGCAAAGAGAGAAAAGTTCATCATACAGCCCTTTGTAATCAGCCCTGTTCTGATCTGCGCAGCGTTCGTTCCCCCTTAATTTAAATAATGGAAAGTAGTCAGAGTCAAAATAAATTACAGATACTTTGGTTGAACAGTAACATGTTACGAATAAACCTTGAGAAAGAATCTGGTTTGTTATGGGAAGAAGGTACTGTATGTCTTGTCTAAAACCATCCCTCACTCAGGGGAAGTGTGTGGCCTTCAAGGTGAAACAGGCTGAGTGAAAAATTTTATAGTCAGTAAATAGGATAAATTAATATTTGAAATAAGAGAAACTAAATTTTCTGACCACATAAATAGAAAGAGTTTTTAAGGGTTGTGGTACAGTAATAGCCATTCAAAATTGGTGCGTCCTTGGCTGGTCTTCAGCTAGCCTCCTACAATTCCTTTTTAAACATCAAACTTTGTACTAAAATATTCTTTCTGTCATGATTTGCGGACACTAAGATCTAAAGAGAAGCATGATCTCCTGTTCAGACCCTGTAATTCAGTGAAAGGGTGGAGTCAGAGTAAAAATTATGCAGGACGGTATTGCTGGGAGTTGCAGGAAAGTTCGGCTGGTGTTTGACTGGAAATGGCCATTTTGAATAGCTGCTACTGTAAAAACTCCAAGTACCAGAATATACAATCTAATATTTTTCATCAGCAGGTTTTAACATTTCTAGTTAATTTGGTATTTATAAACTGTTTCTCCATAGTTCATAGAAAAATATTTTAGTGCAGCAATAATGATCAGAGTTTATCTCTGTTCCTTCTACATAACAATCCATTCTTTCTGTTTTTTCTTAAACTTTGGAGTTTAGCTCCTTGATATTTATTTATTTTTCATCTGCAGAATGTCTGCAGCAGTGATGGCAGCTTGCAGGTAGAGTCTGTCTCCCTCAAAAATCTACTGGATCAGATTTTCTGATTGGTTGATGCTCCGGCGTCCAGCGGCTAAAGTTCTATTCAATGAACTCCAGCATCGAACCCGCCAGACGCCGGGACACTCGGATGCACTGCTGGGCTCCTTGACGCCGTCCTCCATAGACTTTTCATATAAATTCGACACCTTGACGCAGAAAACACACCCGATGTGAACGCAGCTTAAACGCTATCATTAGTAAACAGAACGTAACGCAGAGAGAAGCCATTTCTCAGCTTCATCACAAGTTACCAGGATCTTGGCTCCAAGTCACAGGACTCGGACCTGCCATACCTATTGGAGCAGAAACCTTTGTTGTCGACGTTGGAATCATAACCAGAAGTAAATCTTTAACCTTGGCACTCAGTGACATACTCTGAAAATCCAGATTTCAAGTCTTTTGGAATCCAGGATAAGACCTTTTTACCTTTGCAACATTCAAAATATATGGATATTTTGATGGTAAAATGAATGTCAATGTAATAACAAGAAACGCCAACTTGCCGGAATGTGTTCAGAAAAATAACAAAAGTTATTTTAAAAAGAATTTCATGAAAAACACATTTTTTTGGTCCAACATAACCTTAGAGGCATTAATGCTGATACTGGAACTTACAGTTTGTAGTTTCTAAAACTAAATATAATTGTTGACCTTATTAACCTTTTAACTTTTCAGTTAGCTTTTTACTTTTTTCTTAACTTGTTAACTCCAATTAAGTTGGAGTCTCTGTGTTTGTGTTCTGTGTTTGTTTCCCTTCCTCCACCAGGAGGCGCCTGGTTCTGGTCCGCCTCCTCACACACCTGCTGATGGTTTCCTCGTTAAACAGAGTGTTCTTAAGCTGCTGACTGCCACTACCTCGATGCCAGAGTGTTTTGCCAGTTTGGGTACTTTCTAGCCAAGCTGAGTTTTGCTGAGTCAAACTGTGTTCTTGTCAACCTGAGTTTTAACATTGTTTGTCTTTTGCCTCTCAGCAGGAATTAATCCTGCAAACTGGATTTTTGGGACCTTCTCTCACTGGAAGGACCAACTGAGCTTCAAACTGAGCTGGGGCTCTAACTGGAGGTTTGGATCCATTTTTCCCCAAGAGATCGTTTTGAGCTTCACACTGAGAATGGGATTCATCTCCACTACGACCGTTCGAAAGTACCGCGAGGAAATCTGAGTGGCAGTCAGCTTCTCCGTTCACCTACAAACAACGCATTCTGGGTAAACCCTGTTCGCCCTCCACCGAATCAGCCAAACACTGGAACCACGGCACACAGACTGGAGTCAAAGATTCAATAACTTCTCTGGAAGCGTGAGTCAGCAAGCAAATCCTCTTCTCCAAGTTCACAAATCTATTTTCCTACTGAGCCTGAACTACCTATTAGCTGTGCCTTCCCCTCACTTTTCAGTTCCGGTTGAGCAGTGTTGAGAGCAACACTTCTCTGCATTATCTCTTCAATAAACCTGTTAAACCTTTTCCCCTGGTCTGCCTGTTTGGTCTTTGCATTTGGGGTCTGAACCTTAGTAAAATCATGACACTCATCTAATTGGTCAAATAAGGTGTACAGCAATGTAGCAGGATCTTTGCTGAATGGCTGGATCATCAACATTTGTAAACAATATATATATATATATATATATATATATATATATATATATATATATATATATATATATTTTTTAATTCTGAACCACTCTAGATGTGTTGAAAAACTGTCCGCTTTAAAGGCCGTCCTCTATCGCCCCCTCCTGTTAAAACTAGGGTGGTTTGTACATTAAACCTGACGGAGGCAAAACTCTCATGTTATCAATAAATTGGTCTCATTTTGTCCTCCCTGTATTTATTGAAGCAGCAGCTTCAGACATGTGCTGCTCTTCCACTCACCGAGGCCCACGCTGCTGTTCTCCAGCAGGTAGCTCAGATGGTCAAACATGGCCTTCTGGTTCTGCCGACTGATGCGGCAGAAGTAGCACAGAAACCGGCAGCAGTTGGCCACCATTTTAGGGAAGGTAATTTCCTGTCAACATGTAGAAAAACGCTTTATTTAGACTTTTATTGGAGGATGTGAACATCCATCGATTTGCAGCCGGGTTACCTTGGAGTCTCCGCCACTGAGAACATTGACCATGACCTCCATGACGGTCTCATGCATCCCCAAAGCTCTCATCAGGTTCGGATGCTGGTAGAACACCTTGTTGTTCATGATGTCACTGCAGAGAGAGAATTACCTGCAGCTGGGAACCTTCAGCTAATCCAAAAAACTGCAGCAAACATCAAAAACAGACCAACTTTGCTGATTTCTCAGATTTTCTATCGACATTCAGGTTTTCACATTTTTACAGTTTCCATTTAGACAGCAAGTTCTTTGCTTGCAACAATAATGGAGCAACATTCCCTCCGTAGCTACATGAACCCTCCAATAGAAAATGCTCTGCTGGACATGCAGGTCAGAGGAAACATCCCTCAGCAGTCAGATGTTCTCAGACATCAACAGTCTTTATGAAATGAATCATTCTTTAAACACTGACTGCTTTCAGGAGCTTACAACATAGAACCAGGCACTCAAGACATTTTCTATATCTGCTTTCACTGCTGCTGTTTTAGAAAAACACTAACACTATAATAATAATATAGTAATATTTGTTTCCTTATGAAACTTACATATATATAAATGTTTTTATTCATTTTCTTTATAGCAGATGAATGAAAACATTCCAAACTGGGATTTTAAACCCTTTATTCCTCATTTCCAGTCCTGCAGGTTTTGCTGTTCTGCACCTTTTAGATGCTTCAACACACCTGAGTCAACTTTAAGCCATCAGCAGGACTCTTAAAACTTCACTACAGGTGGATTCATTCATTGGATTCAGGAATGGAAGCAGAGACACATGTAAACGTTTCAGGACTCCCAACCTGCACGTGGTGGGTGAATGGCAGCTGCCTTGATCTCAACCTCAAGCTCTGCTTCAAGCTCATTCCAAGCAGAAGGTCAGTGACCCTACCTGAGCCCTCTGATCATCAGCTTCTCCTCTTCTCTTCCCATCCGAACACTCAGCAGAGATCGGATCTGACCCAGAGCAGCCAGCAGGGTGATGGTGTCCTCTATGGACACTGCGTTGATGGTGTAGGCCTTGGGAAGAGCCCGGACCTGGATGGTGACACAGACACACACGTCTCTGACTTTTCTTCCCAAAAAGTTCAAAAACAATCCACTGGACTTTGTTTGAAGTTTGAAGACGTTTCGCTTCCCATCCGGGAAGTTTTTTTCTATTCAAAATGGCAGAAATAGCGTTGAGTTCCAGGTTTCATAGGGTGGACCAACAAAGCCTTGTTTTTGTTTAGAAAACATGCAAATAGAAACGGATGAGCGGGTCCATCCCTTTGGAATGGGGTTGTTTGGCTTCTTTTGTTAGCTTGTAATGCCCCATACCTGTCTATGTCTCTCTCTCTGAAAGGGGGTCGTTAAAGTGGAATTGTTGGCCTGGCTGAATAGGGGGAGGTCTTCTGTTCTCTCATGTAAAGGGGTTGGGGCTGCAATGATAGCGGGAAGGAATCAACTCATTGCTGCATTGTTTTTGAAAGGTAAAATCTGTTTAAAGTCTTAGGGAAGCGTAAGCTTGTTTTGCATTTTCGAATTCTGCCAAGTGGTTCCCGACTTTACAGTGAATAAAGTGAATGTGATTGAGGGCGGGCTTGTCAAGGGGGCGGGATTGTTGTGGCGGAAGGTTTGCAAGCCCTTTGGTTGCAGCTGGTTTGTCGGAAGCATTTGCTAACCAATTAGCAACTTAGTGCTAGTAATGCTTCCCAATGGGGAAATTCCATTGGGACCAAGTAGCACCAAATTGGTGACTTAGGACACCACACTGTCAAGGAACGCTATGGACAGAGGAAACATGCAAGAGGAGGAGAGTTTAGTGTCGAGGGTAGTGGATAGGTCTCCTCCCCGTCATCCATTTTTTATTTAGAGGAGGAAAGCAGGGATGAAGATGTTGTGGAAGGGGACGCCAGGGCGTGCAGAAGCTTTGGTTTGGTGTAGAAGGCTTCCAGCCGCACATGTTTGAGCCCTTGCCTCGCTAACGCTGCCAGTTCTGTTAGCTCTTCGCCTGGCTGAAGACACAGGCGCCCATCCCCTGCGGGAACACCGGGACGGAACTCAATGGGAAAGGAAATGATTCTGATTTCAACGTTGCGTATTTTAGCTGCGACATATGAATCAAGATGCTCTGACTGAAAAAATCTGGATTAGATTGACAGATTACCGCTTGATATATGATTGGCCGAATTTAGGTGTTCAGGCTGACGTGATAACTAACTGGCCTGCAGAAGATAACGGGAAAAAAAAGACAGGATTTTTTAAAATAGAAATTTGCCCCCTTAGGATGCACTAGCCTCTGACTCTCCTCCGCGCGTCACAGACATTGCAGAATAATGCTGGGGTTGTCATCATGCGTCATGATTGATATATTTAATCTTTCTTCTTCTCCTGTTGCCTGTTCCAGTCAGGGTTCAGCAGAGCAAAACATCAGCCTCCACCTCACCTTACTATTGCAAGCCCAGCCATCTGCAGGTCCTTCTGCATTATGTTCAGGAATCTTGTCTTCCACCTGCCTGCAGCTTAATTAACAGTCACTAATTAAGGTTTTCTGATCAATACATGTGAACTAATGTTTCTTTACATCTGTGGCTCTACTGCTGTTTCTGTGGTTCCTGCAGCTCTGTTCTCATTTAGCTGTTAAATCCAGAAACACAAGCCATATAATCTATAGATTGGTCATTCCACTTCTGTTTAATCTAATCTCTTAACATTAACCGGCTCCTTAATGAAGCTCTTTGTAGCTCCTGTTTTGGTGAAAGAGGAAGGACTGAACCATACCTGTCCCCCGATGCCGTCGTACTGTCGGTGCAGAAGCACAAACATGGCTCTCACCAGCTCTGGGTCCTCTATGACCGACTCCTGAGCCCAGCGGACCATCGTGTCCGAAATAAGCTGCTGTAACGTACCTGAAGAAATGGACAGAAGGGAGCTTAGACAGCTGGAACAGAAGTCAAAGGGACGTTAACCTTCTGGATTTCTCTTTACCACACCAGCTTCACTCCTGAACAACTGAAAAATACCCAAACAACAAAGAGCTGAACACTTATGAACTGAAAATAACCATAAAAAGTAAGTCCTTTATTCAATTTAGTTCAAAAATACTTTATTAATCCCAAAGGGAAATTAAATGTTGCAGAAACTCATAGGTTATTTTTTTAAACATGTGTAGATGCTGTAGGCAGGAAGGATCCCCTGTAGAAGTCTGTCTACAGTAGATCTGGAAAAGCCTCTGACTGAAGATCCTCTGTTGGTTTTTAACAGTCTGATGAAGAGGAGGCTCACTGTTGTCCATCATCTTCTTCCTTCTCTGTGAAATCATCTCCAGATGTTATCAGGTTTGTTAACAGGATTCAACTTGTTCCTGTTTCTTCTGAAATCTCCAATCATCTCCTTAGTCAAGTCAGTCAGTTCATCCAGATTACCATCCTGCCTTCAAAGATTATTTCTCTGTGGGAGCCGCTCAGACCCCCACATACCGGCAGCTGCGCTGTCACTGGGAATCCCCAGCAGCAGCTGCCTCAGTCGCCTCTTGGAGATTTTATTAGTGGCGGGTGGAAGTAGATGTATTAAGTGAATTTGGGTGTTAATAAACATTTTGCTGCTCCTGCTGCTCTAGATGCTGCAGGATCTTTTACTGCACCGTGATGCGCTTCAACCATTGAGTTTGCATGGAAACCAGCTGCTTCTGCTGCCTCTACTGCTGCAGTCTGAACCAAGCATTTTTCTTCATCCAGACATCTACAATGTTTGGTCATTAGAATATGATCTGCATTCTGACGATGATTTAAAAAAATAAATACATCCGTTGTTCTACTTCATTCATAAACACATTTCCATTTGTATTTGCTTTGTAGATCAGCTTTATGTCTCTTAACAGGTTAGCATGTGTCTCAATCAGTCAATCTTATAAAGATTAGAGCCTGATTGTTTTAGAAACACTCCCACAGGAACCATCACCCCTCTGGTGACACCTAGCGCTGGCGGTCCATGTGGAGATACCGTCTGTTGGAACGAACAGAGACTGGCTGGTCAATTCAGCTATTAATGTGTGTTTGGGATCTTACTGGGTTTTCTGTCCTTTTTTTCCTTCGGCAGGCTGCTCATCTTCTTCTTGAGGTAGGACACCTTCTCCACCAGCGACATAAGGCGACCGCGAATAGTGAAGTCACTGTCACCATCGACTCCTCGTTCCTCATCCAGCTCTACAGCACAGCCACAGGGTGGAAACATTTTCCCCCATTAACCCTTTATTTAAATAACATTTCAGCTTTTATACTCGGCAGTAAAATGTTTTGGTTTTTAAACTGACCACAGTGTCTCATCAGATCTTCATGGAAGTCCAGCAGCTGCTCCCGGATGTACTCCGGACAGGGACACTCCCGCTTGCTGTCCTTGAAGTTCAGCAGCATGTTGATCTGGGAAGTTAATAGAGAGCTGGTGAAGATTCTCAGTCATTTGGGTCATAGTGAATAAAAAACTAAACACTGGACTTTGTTTTAAAGTGAAAGAATATGCATGTTTTCTAAGCCAAAACAAGGCTTTGTTGGTCTACTCTATAAAGCTTTGAATTGACGCTTATTCAGACATTTTGAATTGAAAAAGCTTCCTGGATCACATTTGATCACTGCTGCACTTTAAGGAATGGAAATGTTCTGAAAGTTGTACAGAGGGACATTTAATTTTGTTTACACTCTGTGTATACAAAATGACAATAAAAGTTGTCTAAGTCTAAAGTCAGACATACACTCTATGAGCTTTTGCCCTTTTTGGACCAATTCTCTAGTCGTGCAACAATTTTTCAATGCGGCCGACTTTCAGCCTGATGGTGCGATGTGTAGTGAACAGGGGGTAACGAGGGGCGATCAGCCGCTAACGACCACCTCCCCATCAGTAATCATAAGGTCGGGAGAAAATTAATCATGTTGTAAATTCAGTCGGCCGTCGTAAGGTGGTCGTGGGCAAATCGCTCAGTGGGCAAACAAGGATTCTTCTTCTTTCTCTCAGAGGAAAACCCAGCAGCATGGCGGGGGTGCAATGAGTGAAATGGAGTTCTTTCTGTAAAATTGACAGATCGTAGTAGCCACGTTTGCTCAGCCATGTCTTTGATCAAATACGTTGTCTCCTTTTCTTTTTAGGGCTTTCAGCACAAAATTGCCCAGATTACCAAGGCAGCGCATTTCACTCTAGTGAGCTTCATATTCCTCCTCTAGCTTCTGGATAGAGTAGCGCCATCTCACTGCAGAGCTGAGTCCCACCTGGTTTTTAGACGTACAGGGTGAGCAGGTGTGTGAGAACAAACATTGTGAGCTCTGAACTTTTAAACCCTGCAGTTTCGAGCTGTAGCCACATGTAAGCTAGATGAGGAGAAACAAAAATAAAAAACTTCTTCCCTGCATGGCACAATGTGAGCTTGCAAAACAAACAAAAGGCCTCCATAGAGCAGCTGGAAAAGGGAATAAGTAGGGAAATGGGAGGCGGAAGTCAGCAAAAGCAGAGACTTTTAAGTTTTTTTGGAGAGATTTAAAATAAGACAAATTAAAAATTTTGGTATCTGCTTTCAACTCCAAGCTGGACATGATGCCAAATGTGTTTTGAGGAGCCTGAGTGTGCAGTTTACATGTAAAGTCTATGGTGGACGCATGTCAGGCACCAGGGGCATCAAAAAGTACTGTAGGATGGTTCGACCATCTGGTGCGGCGCCTTTGAAGCGTGCTCAGTGTTAACTGAAGTTCTGAGCGCTTCCAAAGCCTCAAATAATAAATACTCAAATTCATATTTTCTGCAGCTGGACGCAGCGCGTCAACCAATCAGAGAAGGTGATCTGGTATCTGTCTGGGATTCAGAGGCAACATGCAAGCTGTGATCTCTCCTACTGTAGAGCTGTCAGCGTAAAATCATCAATAATCAACAGAAACATAAAAGGCTTTCACTTCTTTAGGTTTAGATAAAAAGCAAAGGCCAAAAATAAAATGCCACCTACCTGCTCCTGAGGGGGAGATCTGAACTCTTTGGTCTTCTTGGCGGTGAGCGCAGCGGACATGTTGAGAGCCAGCATCACCTCGTTGTAGCGGAAGCGCTGGTTGTCTTGGAGACAAGCCACAAAGTCATCAGAGAAGGCGACCACCGCCTCGATGCGGTGGCGCACCTGGCAGTCGCACAGGTACTGCAGCACATGGCACATCTAGAGACAAAACGCAGGGAGAGAAAAAACAATGATGCTACGTCTGTTTCCTGCTTTTTATTAGGAAATTGTTTTGCTCTCTTTAAAGGTATCCGTTCTAGTTGTTATACATCTATAGAAACCTCTGCTTCTGGCTTTATTTGATATGATCTTACGTTCTGAACCTTTTGTTTCTGTTTAAGTTTTTACTTTTTAGTTTGTTCTCTAGATTAAGATATTTTTTGTATTCTTAGTTTTCTCTTCCTGGTTATCTCTTTTTTCAACACTGTTAGCACTGTTATACGTATTCTTTTCACTTATCTTTAGGTCAGGTTTTACATGGCGTCAGTTACATCCAGACTCTTTTCTCAACTTTTTCCCTTGGTCATTCCTTATTTTGTACTCAATAGTTTTATTCCCCTTTAGCGGTATTTCATTTCTTTTTAGTTACCTTTAGGTCATGTTATTTCCTCTGGTTACTCTTTGCTGCCCCCTAGTGTCCTTTCCTTTCCCCGTAGCTCCTTCTAGTTACTTCTGTCCACATCTGCTCCCTATTAGCTAATCCTCCTTCCCATTATTTCTGTCTCCCATATATACACCTCCTGTTCAGTTCCTCGTTGCTGGATCTTTGTAATTCTTTAGGATGATTCCTCTGTAGTGTCTCCTAGTTTTTTGTTTTTTGAGTTTTTTGTGTGCATCGGTTTTGGATTCCGGATTTTTACTTCTTCATTAAACTTTGCAAGAAATCCTCTCTGGCTCCTCTTCTCCAAAATAACATCCACCACCCTGGACATTATTTTGCTTCACAGTCCCACTGAGTTTCTGACTGTGATGGATCCCCCTGTACCTCTGACGCTGTCATTTCATATCAGGGCAGTTTAGCATCCTGCTAAAAGTAAGTAACATTATTGTCTCTTCTTTGTCTTCCCTGCAAACTTTGATCAAATAACGGGTAAAAACTGATCACAATATGTGTATTTTCCCTTAATTTGAGCAGCAGATAAGACAATCTGCCATTTTCTTCCTTTAAGATGAGATAGTTTGATCTTATTGATCATCTCCTGCTGCAGTCAGGTTACAGGCTATCAGCGTTTCTGTAGCTCCTGTTCCTCCAGCTTTAATGGGGTGGTCAGGAGCATCACCTGGAGCTTGACAGGCTCTGGCAGCTTCATCTGCAGCAGCCCTCCGTTCGGCAGCCTCCTCCCTCCGTCCTCTCCTCTTCCTTTGGTTTCAGTGTTCTTCAGCACCTCCGGCCTCCCAGGAGCCTCTTCCTGGCCGTCTCTTCGCTCGGAGAACACAGAAGGCTCGATGAGCTGCAGGATGTTCTTCAGATCCCCGTTTTGGAAAATGCCCATGATGAGCATGGTGTAGACCAGCTTGATAAGCGGGACGAAGAGCAGCTCTGTGCTGCCTCCCACCGGATCCCGCACATGCATGCTGCCTTCCCGCACCGCCTCTGTCAGCATCTCGATGGTTTTCACCTTCAGGATATCCAGGGGGAACTCAGGGCTGTACTGGAAACAGCTTCCTGATCCGTTGTTTCCGCTGTCATGGCACCAGGAATCAGCCACACGTATAAAACTGGGGCAGGAGAAGTGCATTCTGGGTCTGAGGGAGGTACTGAGCCCGATGCCCGGCAGGCCGTGCTTCTTCAGCTCGTCTGGAAACAGAGTGATGCTTTTAGTTTGGTGGGTCATGGGCACGATGTACTCGTTGTTCATCATGAGTCGGGCCGTCGCATAGCTCCTCAGGTGGATGTCGATGAGGAGGTCGTAGTAGCCGGCGCGAAGCAGACCTGCCCAGAAACACAAAAATACAACTTTACCTGCAATAAGGGCTTCAGTTCAGAAAGTAATACTACTTTTTTTTTTTTTTTTATTGCAATAGAAAGTACATGAACAATATAGAACACTAATAATTACAAAAATATACAACAACAAAGGGTTTTACAGAACAGAACTATTATTATTTTTATTTTTTTGTCACTCAAATTTTTTGCTTTTGCATAAGAGAAAAGGAACAAAGTAATACTACTTAACACTAATGTTACAACTGTAACCAGTGGTTTGATCATTATTAATCTAACCTAAATAGTTTTAACAGGGTTTCCACTGGTCATTAAAAATCATTAAATGTGATTATCATGGTATTTAAAACGCTTAATTAATTAAAAAAAATAAAACAAATGTATAAAAACAGTTTAATCTAATATATCACATATAACTGGTTCTGCTTGTTTGCGCGGAACTGCTTCTAGTTGATCATAAAGCGGCATGTTCAGAAAATAAGCTATATATATATATATATATATATATATATTTAATATATATGTATGAGAGACAGAGAGAGTGTCATGAGTACTTGTTGATGGCATTAAAATAATTTTTATAAGACCATTAAAATGCATTAAATTAGAGATACTCATTCCTGTATAAACCCTGTTCAACCAACTAGATTGGTTGTTTTTCCAACCAATCTATTCTTAGAATCTATCCAACTGACAGAAACTCTCCTCCAAACTCCCACAATTTGACTGAACACTGAGGCTGTTTACATTGCTGCCGAAGTTCGGGGCGACCTGAACCACTTCCCGAAGCGGTCATCTGGTATGGCGGGGTAGCGAGGCTTCAGACATCAATGATTTTGGCTCCTCCCCCAAATGAGGCGAGCCTCGATACGCGCTTCGCAGAAACGCCCTCTCCATTACTCGACATACGCCTCGACGCTTCGGATCATCTTATAACATAACTACTACTAAGCCAGACTGGTTATTTATATCCATTAACCAAGAGCAACTAGTTAACCAACAGGTCCTACTGTGAACATCTGCAGGATTTCTTTTTCATCACATTCAAGCAGAGATGGGAAGTAACGAAGTACAAATACTTCGTTACTGTACTCAAGTAGATTTTTCTGATATTTTTACTTTACTTTACTACTTATTTTTATGGCGACTTTTTACTTCTACTCCTTACATGTTTACACAAATATCTGTACTTTCTACTCCTTACATTTTAAAAAATTGGCTCGTTACTTTTAGTTTTGAATCATTTCAATGGAGTTACAGTTATTATTTTTCACGTCATCAATACCAAATTCAATCTAATTGGATGGGAATCTACGTTGCATTTGACGCACCACTACATGATGAATCGACAGATTCGGGCGGTATTCATTGGCGGCAAATCATTTGCAGCTTGGTGGCGGTGGCGTTAGCATAGTAGCATGGACGATCTAGATGATTGAAAATGAACAATTACATACAACGGAGATCTAGTCCTATTGGCAGACATCCATTTAAAATGTAGGCAACGACATGAAAAAGTGGTTTCTACTTTTTACTTTTATACTTTAAGTAAATTTACAAGCCTGTACTTTGTTACTTTTACTTGAGTAAAAAGAAGTTTAATCAGTACTTCCACTTTTACCAGAGTATTTTTTAACACAAGTATCTGTACTTTTACTCAAGTGAGTACTTTTGCCATCTCTGCATTCAAGTTATGCTGCATGAAAACACAGAAGATTCTGATTAATTCATAGCTTTGAGTTACAAGTACTAAGAAAACGAGAATATTTAACTTTCCTTAAAAGTTTAAAAAAACAATCCACTGGACTTGGTTTCCAAGATTTGAAGACGTTTCACTTCCCCTCCAGGAAGCTTTCTCAATGCTTGCATGTTTCCAAGCAATACAAGGCCTTGTCTCTATAAAGACTCAAACTCACTGCGGATCCAGACATTTGAATTGAGAAAGCTTCCTGGAGGGGAAGCGAAACGTCTTCAAATCATGGAAACCAAGTCCAGTGGATTGTTTTTTAAACTTTTACAGAATAACTATGACCTGGATGACTGAGAATCTTCATCAGCATAGAGAATATTTACCACTATCTGAATAAACAGATATGAACGAGTGTTTACGGGTCAATTTATTAGCCATCTATGACTATTAGTATTCAAACTACAGATTATAATATGCATGGTAACCGTGAATAAAATCAATAATTCTGTCATTTCATAGGTAATCCTGCCTGAAGGTGAACCTTGTTACCTGGCATGTACTTATTCTCTATAGCCTGCAGGAGCTGCGCCTCGTCCACGTGGGAGCAGAGAGCGTGAGCCACCCGGTTGTTTCCCAGAGCGCAGATCGCAGAGTAGAGTCTGAGCGTGTGGAAGTGAAACTTTAACAAATCCTTCTGCTCTGACAGCTCCAGGATGTCCACCGACCTGGGGGGCAATTAGAGGTGTAAGCAGGGACAGGGTGGAGGCAGAGGCATGCTGGGGGGGGGCTCTCTCACCTGTTCTCCTCAGGTATGTGCAGAGACATGAACTGCAGCGGGTCATTACACTGGACCTGCCAGCCGTGTCGATCGTTCACTCTGGAGGTGGAAACCTGGATGAAGTAAATGGAGTCAAATCTGGTCCATAAAACATGTTTTATGAATAAAATGCGAGAAAATAACATGTTTCTTATAATTAAAATTTGAAGGAACGAAAAAAAAATCTTTGTAAATTACATTTTCGAATGAAAAAATGTTTTAAGAATAAATAAACAAATAAAAAAATTGTAAAAATGCAATCCAAAAAAAGGTCTTATTTTACAGTTTAATTTTTTATTAAGTTTTTTTATAATGTATTCCTTGCTCCATTTTTTTCAAATGTATTTTTTTTTTATTTCCTCTTATCAGATTAACTTTTTCCAGATCCCATTTTCCTCCTTTCTGGGGGCGGGCTTTTCTCTGGAGCAAAGACGCATTTCTATTGGTCTGCTGGATGTTAGCAACGACATTTTGATTGGTCCAATCCTTTGGATTGGACGGGAAGAAAAGCGAACGTGATCTGGAAAATGCAATTTGAAAGGAATTTATTTCATAAAACAAAATCAAAACTACAAAGAAAAAATATAAAGTTTTTTAAAAACAATAGAAATGTTTTAATAAGTATGCAATAAAATTATGAAAAATTGATTTGAATAAACTATTGTTTTGAAAAAGAGAAATCTGAGAAAACAGAAAAATTTACTCTAAAAGCCTTTTTGATTAAAATGTTTTCCAAAATTTCTGAATAGATTTTTTTTCAAATGTCTTTTTATTCTTTAATACAAACAATAATGGAACAAAAATCACTCCATAAGTATTCGGTTCTTAGTAAGGCTGAATTGGATTGTTTTGTCTGAGTAATTTCTTTAATGACATATTTTTACAAATATTAATGAATAAGCTAAATTCGTTTTAGGATTAAATTCTTTATTTGACAAACAGGAGTTCCTGCCTTTAGGAAGTGATTGGGAACGCGGCTCCATAGGACGGGAGTGAGGAACTGCACGTGGAGTCGTGGAGGACATTGAGGAAGCGGATTCTTCCTCTCGCTTTTAAACAGACCAGCTGACAGAGGCATCACGTTCTGCAGGGGAACAGAAACAAAGTTGGAGAACAACCTAAAAACTTGGTTTAATCAGTTCCCTGGTGGAGCTGAATGATCAACAGCAGAGGGTGTGATTGAAAATATGGAGCTTTATGCTACGTTTATCAGTGCGTAAGCAGCAGAAGCAGCAAAAACATGCATGCTGCTTCATTTTTATGCTTGTACCAGTTTAGTTCTGAGGTGCAGCTGAAGCATCTTTGCTGCTCCAGCTGTGCGGTGGAAAAAGTAAGTCTGATGCGTGTTGGGCGGAGCTACCCTATCCTTTCTTTGCCTGGAACAATGGCAGCTATATTTGCTGTGATCAGCGGGTAAAAAGTAGTTTGAATCTATTTTGAAGTGAGAAAGTCCACCTGAAAAACATGGTCTGTGCAGTCAGTTCATCCAGATTATCATCCTGCCTTCAAAGATTAATAGCTAAAGTTCAATTTTTCCAAATCCAACAGCTGCTGCTGCTGAAGCGCGTCACGCGCCTCAGATGCTCAGAAGCTCATGAGGCACTGCTCCTGCTGCTCTAAACGCGCTGCAGGATCTTTTGCTGCACCTTGATGCGCATCAACCATTGAGTTTGCATGTAAACCTGCTGCTTCTGCTGCCTCTGTAGGATGCGATCTGAACGTAGAGTTAGAGTCAATCAGTAATTATTCCTTTTATCAAGTAGGAAAAGTTTTCATCTGATGTTGTTAGTGTGGAAAGTAGAAACATTTTCACTAGGATGGTTCAGAGATATCACTGTCTTCATTCGTCTTTTACTTAGTTGTTAATCCAACAGCAAAGATTCAGGTGCTTAAGTGTATCTCTTCTTTATGCAAAGTTATTTTTTCAGAAAAAGTTGAATGTTTTTAACTTTTTGTGTTGTTGAGCTTCTTAACACCAAGTGTGTCATCTCTCTCTGTTTATCCTCTACTCAAACAACAAACTTCCTTATTAAACTCAATGATGGCTTTGAGTCCGTCCTAAAGCATCAAGCTCAAAACGAAAACTAAAAATATTAATAACTCATTGAGCAGACAGAAACTGCATGAATTAACTCCGCAGAGGTCAATATAACAAAAAGATGATTGGCTGGAAGCTTTGAGGAAACAAACTTTGGATGTTTCTAAAGTTACTGATGTTAAGTTCAAGTCGCTTTGTTTTGTCATTTTTATTCCTTGGATTTAGGAGACAAGTTGCCAAAATACAGCCTTTCAAAATAAAATCCCTCACTGAAAAATAATTAATAGAATTGATATAAAAACATGCCAAAGCTTTTGGCTAATTTCTCATTTCCCCCAACAGTCGGACTGCTGTCTATGACTTCCTGGTTAGACAGTCTCACAATTCACAGTGAAATTTAAACACATCACCTTTTGTCTGTAAGCAGCTGATGGAAATGAACCCACTGAACACCCAGTCCTAAAAAAAATTGGAAAAAATTTCATATCTCCTGCCAGTGTGTCCTCCCACCTACCTTAATGCGCCCCAGTTCAAACTGGAAGACGTTGGGACTGGTGGCCTTGGCAAAAACCGCAGGAAACAGTTTTGTGCTGGGCTCCACCTGTTCACAGAGGACAATGCTTTAGGGACCAACATGGTTTTTTTTCTAGCAAACATGACATGAACATGATTTAATAACACAGAGAGAAGTTCTCAGGCTTTTTGGTTAAAATTCTTCCTGCTGGGTTTAGTTTTTAACCAGAAGCTTTCCCATTGGTTATATTGTAGCAGCCATTAAAAATGGCCGTTCCCAGCCAAACACCAGCTGAATGGCAGTCAACTTCCAGTCATTGCATTGACCCCCTTTTGCATATTTTTTCACTCTGACTCCACCCTTTCATTGAATTACAGGGTCTGACCAGGAGATGACGCTTCTCTTTAGATCATAATGTCCAATAATCATGACAGAAAGAATATTTTAATACAAAGATTGATGTTTAAAAAGGAATTGTAGGGAACCAGCCAGGGACCAGACAAGGACCAGCCAGGGACCAACAAAGGAAAATGGGGAAATTTTGAATGGCTACTACTCTACTTGCTGCTTGGGAAAGAGTTGTGATGTTGGGACCATCTCTGCACAGTCCGCTCTCTTTATGGTCTTTAATCTCTTTGTTTTCTTCTTGTTTTATAACATGCTTATCTTGATTTGTCTCTTTCCAGGTCTCTAACCCTCAGCCTGTTGAAGGGATAGTGTGCAACTAATTAGGCTTTTTTTGAGCAAAAATCTAGTATTGCTTTAATAAATAAACTTTGCTTTAATAAATAATAAATAAACTTTGCACCAAAGATTGATCAAAATGGCATTAAAAATGGAAGAGCTTCCGTAGTTTAAAAAGACTGGTTTATAAATATATAGGTAGCTGATCTATGGGGAAAAATAACTGTTAATTAATACATAAGCCTACGTGTGCCTACAGTGAGGCCAATGTGCCTAGAGGGCGGCCATCTTGGATCGGACCATGGTTCAAACAGCTGCTGTAAGAATGAGGCGCCTTAGAACTCATTTTAAATGATTTAAAATGAAAGACAAGTCAGAGATAATATTACAATAATTTCTTCCATGTCACAACCCATCAGCTGTTTTACTGCCACTGATGGGTAGGAGTCGTAGCAGCTTCATACTGTATCATGTTATAACTTTTTAACTAATTTCCTTAACTTTGAATAACATTTACCAGGTCGGACACCTACACATACATTTTTATTGGCAGTTACGCGCTCAAACTCTTTAGCCTTACACATTATACCCATTTTTGAGCCTGTGTTGTTGGTGGAGGACGATTATAAAACAAACAAAGGCATTCATCAGTGTGTAAGCAGTGATGAACGCCCTCCTGTTCAAAGGGAGTTTTTCCTCTCCACTGTCGCGATAAGCATGCTTAGGTGTGAGGGATTGCTGAAGAGTCAATGAGTCGATCAGCAATCAACTGGTTTTCCTTAGATAGAAAACCTTGATTGAATCTGACCTGTGTTGGGAGCTGGAGAAAATACCATTTTTCTCCAGCAGAGTCCACCGCGGGATCCCTCTGGGGAGCCTCCTGCACAGGTGCAGCTCATCAAGACCATCAGAGGATCCACTACTTAAGCTGCCTTCAGACCTTACCTCAATGCCGCAGTGTTGTTCCAGTTGGTCAGCGCTAAAGCTTTGATCTCAGTGATTTTTTCCATGTCCTTAATCCCGAGTCAGATTCTAACGCTTGTCTCTGTGCCTCTAGGTGACTCGTTTGCTTCCTCCGTGAAAGCTCTGGAAGAGCTAACCTGCCGAGCCGACCCTCAGCCAAACCCTGAAGATTCTCAGTCAACCCCTAAGCAGCTCTGGGCAAGAGCTAGGGAAAACCCAAGCCAAGGTCTGTTCTAATAAGACGTGAGACGCTGAAGCAGCTAGCGGACTCTGCTAACACATCCTTCTCCAGAACCAACAGTGACTCTCCCAAGGAGAACCTCAAGAGCCCTCAAGACTCGGTGAAACCAGATTCAGGCCGAACCAGTCATCTGCATATTATGTGCTTGTGCAAATAAACTTGTTAAACTTTTCATCCTGTGTCCGTAGAGTGGTGTTCTGCATCTTTGGGTCTCCATTAGAGAACCGATCATGACAACCTGATGATCTGGTGAACTGAAATGTGCTTTCAGATGACATGTGTTTTGAATTGGCTGAAATTAACTGAATTGAACTGAATTGAATAAAGTTTATCAAGAGGCAGGATTGTTGGAAGGTTCGCAAGCACTTTTGGTTGGTTTGGTTGGTTGCTGCATCTGTTAACCAGTTAACAACCAAGTGCCAGCACGGTTCCCAATGGGAAATTCCATTGGGACCAAGTAATGCTTAACTTAATTAGACTTAAAAAGCGACACTGTCAAGGAACGCCATGGACAGAGGAAACACATGCAAGAGGAGGAGAGTTTTGTGTCGGGAGGTAAGGGATGGAGTCTCCTCCATCATCCATCTTTATTTAAAGAGGAGGAAATGCGGACTAAGAGATGTTGTGGGAAGAGGACGCCAGTTGGCTAGCAGAAGCTTGGTTTATGTAGAAGGCTTCCAGCCGCATGTTTGAGCCCTTGCCTCGCTACGCAACACTGCCAGTTCTGTTAGCTCTACTGCTGAAGACACAGACGCCCATCCCTGTGAACACTGGGACGGAATTCAATGGGAAAGGAAATTATTCTTATTTCAACCGCTGATTATATTAGCTGCGACATATGAAGATCAAGATGCTATGACTGAAAAAAATTTTATTGACAGATGATGACCCGTTGATATACTGATTGGTTGAATTTAGGTGTTGAGGCTGACATGTAACTAACGGTCTGCATAAGATAACGAAAAAAACAGATTCAAGAACTTCTCCAACGCATATCGAAAATGTATCTGGCGTGTTCCAGACGACAGCGCTAAACGTGTTTCTAACTTCCAGCTACTGTATAATGGCGTATTGGCTTGGCGTTTTGGCATAAAGGAGGAAGGCATCAGTTCTCCTCCAGACTTCATCCCCATCATAGGGTGAGCCAGAAGGTGATGGATCCTCCCTGCATTCACGCCCACCACCAACAAACTTTTTTCTAGCAGACGTGACACTAAATCGTACTGCCACCAAAAACCTTCTTTCTTTGTTTTTCTTTATTCTTTTTTTTTTGGGCGGCGGTAAACAGCAGCTAGATTAATACAGCGATCAAAAAAAATTTTTTATGCAGACTGGGCTAACGAGGTTAGGCTGTCGTTGGACAGAAGTTCTGGACCTCGTTATGGATACTCTATGTATAAGCCCAAAATTGAAAAAATACATATAAAGTTCAGTGGCAATGCCAGAATTTTTAGGAGATTCTGCCGAGGTGGGGCAGCATTCGCTGGATAAATGCGACAAGGTGTGACAGGAGCCTCAGGCTGTTATCTGTGAGTTTTTTTGGGTGAGAATTGACCTAATTTGTATGAAATGACAAAGGAAGGCAGAAAACGTTTCATCTCATCAGTACCAGCGGTTGGACATTACAGCCAAAGACTGTTCACATTACGTCCAAAATCCAGTCATAAACATTTGCAGACATGTTTGCATTAAGGAACAAAAAGTCTGGTGTTTACCTGGTAGTAAATGCTGAGTTCTTTCCCATTAGCAGTGAAGGTGAGCAGACCGTTTGTTGTGTCGACGAGACAGCCGATCTCCAGGCCGTTATTGTTCCTGCCCTGCCCCGGGCTGCTGCTCTCTCCAGCCCACACCATGTAGCAGTTACTGCGCTTTATGCTGTAGGACAGTTAGCAGGAGAGGGGATTACAGATTAGCATCAGGTTAAGGATTAAGGACATTCATCAAACTGCTGTTTCACACCTCAAATGATAGATCTTCCTACCATTGTCTCAGGTAATTGTTTAGATTGCCACAAAATGAAACAAAGCAACCAGAACATCTAGTTTTTGGTCAAATATTATAACAGGTCCTGGCCATTTTAATTTAGAAATTAAAACAACAACCAAAAGTGGAAAATAACAGAATTAGGAATTATGTTTGACAGTTTTCATCATATCTTTATGCATTTAGTGAGCAGATACTACTTTGCTAGTTTTTGTCTTTTCTATTTGCTGCAACAAACAACTCAGCAACCAAAAGTGTATAAAAAATCTGCTCCTGTGAGGTTTTAAAGCCACTCTCCTCTCATACATGCAGTTTCTCCCTTCCTTGAAATAAATTCACTGAAATACAGCAGAAAACTCTGAATGCGTAATTGTTTGCACACTATTTATTTAGCAGCCATGCCTTGAAATCCTGTGAAGCGCATCACTGCTCCCTCCATCTGTATCCATCGTTCATGTCTTGCTGTTTGTTAATAGATGTTTATTTTTTTTGCTTTAATTGAGACTTGTTTAAATTCTATCATGTGAATGGCAGCAGAAGGAGGGGCTTAAAGGACGGGCGGAGTGGCACTGAAACACTGCTACCTAATGTTCAGTTTGTAGATCTTCATCCATCGCTGATGTCAGCTTCTCCTCTGCTGGGTTTGGTTAACTTTGCTGTCTGAATTTTATGCTCAGCGCAGCCATCAACAATTTTAAATCACTTCATTGTTCCTTCTACTGACGAGCTTTATGGAAAAGCTTATTTTATTTTCCACCTTGACTTGATACCAGCTCACACTGCCAGAGGCCCTGAAGATGGTTCAGTGACAAGGATAGTTCATTGTTGGCCACTGGAAACCAGTGAGACTTTGTTGATAGTGGAAACATTTGGTTCTTTATTGGCAACTGGAAACCACTAGTACTTTATTGGCCACTGGAAATCCAGTGGTACTTTATTGGCAACTGGAACCACTAGTACTTTATTGGCAACTGAAAATCACTATTACTTCATTGGCCACTGGAAATCAGTGGTACTTTATTGGCAACTGGAACCACTAGTACTTTATTGGCAACTGAAAATCACTATTACTTCATTGGCCACTGGAAATCAGTGGTGCTTTATTGGCAACTGGAAACCACTAGTACTTTATTGGCCACTGGAAATCAGTGGTACTTTATTGGCAACTGGAAATCACTAGTACTTTATTGGCAACTGGAACCACTAGTACTTTATTGGCAACTGAAAATCACTATTACTTCATTGGCCACTGGAAATCAGTGGTACTTTATTGGCAACTGGAACCACTAGTACTTTATTGGCAACTGAAAATCACTATTACTTCATTGGCCACTGGAAATCAGTGGTGCTTTATTGGCAACTGGAAACCACTAGTACTTTATTGGCCACTGGAAATCAGTGGTACTTTATTGGCAACTGGAAATCACTAGTACTTTATTGGCAACTGGAAACCACTTGTACTTTATTGGCAACTGGAAGTCAGTGGCACTTTATTGGCAACTGGAAATCAGTGGTACTTTATTGGCAACTGGAAATCACTAGTACTTTATTGGCAACTGGAAACCACTAGTACTTTATTGGCAACTGGAAACCACTAGTACTTTATTGGTAAATGGAAACCAGTGGTACTTTGTTGATAGTGGAAACATTTGGTTCTTTATTGGCAACTGGGAACCACTATTACTTTATTGGCAACTCGAAACCACTAGTACTTTATTGGCAACTGGAACCACTAGTACTTTATTGGCAACTGGAACCACTAGTACTTTATTGGCAACTGGAAGTCAGTGGTACTTTATTGGCAACTGGAAACCACTAGTACTTTGTTGGCAATGTGGTATTTTACCAAGGCAATGATTTGACTTTACTAACCTCTCATGGACTTTTCCCTTCTCGTCACCGAGGGTAACAGTAACAGTCCGGACCTTGTTCAACTCGAAGCTTGGGTCATACTGGTGGAAGTCAGAGGTCACCCAGCCAACCCACACGGTGCTGGGCTCCTGACCAGGGAAGATCCGCACTGAGTAGTAGTACTAGGTGGGGAGAGAGAGGCGCAGTCAGGTTAACTTTACATGAAGAATCAGTTGATCAGGTGGGAAATACCTCATTCAAATCAGACATTCTGCCTTGTGTATCATGTCATTGTTGTGTTGTTGCCGTGGTGTTTCAGTTGATGGTATATACTCAGACCTTATCTTTTTTTATTCTTATATCTTATTTTTACGCTTTTTATATGGGAAGGGTGTAATATTTCTTATTTTATTCTTACTTATTATTCTATACTTTATTTTGCCCTATTTTACTTAGAATCTCATTTTTATCTCTTCTGTAAATGGTTGCACTGCAAAAAAAGAATTTCCCGTAAGGGATTAATAAAGTAATTCTGATTCTGGATCAAGTCAGTTGCAGTGCTGTGGAGGTCTTTCCCACAAGGATTAACGCAACGATTTTTCCAAATCATTGTGATGTGACCCATGAGGCCATATTGAGAAATATATAGATATTATATTTTAGATTATCAAATTGAGCTTTTTTGATTTATATTTTACAGTAAATATTGCATTAAGTTATAAAATGCACAATTAGGTAAAGTCACATAAAATAATTATAAATACATAAACAATTATTAAATAAATATAATTTAAAAAATACATTTATTTAATAATATATAAGATTTCTTCACTATATATTTGTATATAAATATAGAGTGAAATAAATGGAGCAAGATAACTGTCAATAAAAACGTCTGCTTAGCTGTCTGAAATTTCATGTCAAATCAATAACATACATTTTAAAAATAAATTAATATAAAAAACTTTTAAAATAAAAAAAAAAAAAACATAAACACTTAAGATTTTTATTTGTTCCTTGTTGTTAGCTCCTAAATACATTTGGTATCAGATGTTTCATCTGGCATAATATAATTTAATAAGTCATAACTTTGCAAAGCTAAAGATTAAACACAAGAACACAAATCACAAGAAATCGTAAATTTACAAATAAGAATCTCAAATTAATGGCTAAAAATGATACATTTACAACAAGGAATCATAAATTTGATGAATGGTTCTCTTTGCCCTCTTCCTCCCATTCAGTGGTGACTAGTAAACGACCTTGAGGTGCAATACCACCACCAACTGGTAGGGAGTGTAACAGCGTCATCAGGGATTCTAGATATATACTCGTAAATTTGGTATTTGGAGTTGTAAATTATATATTCTTATTTTGTAATTATGAGTGCTATTCATATTTTCATTGTTTTTTTCTTTTTACTGGTATAGTTAACATCAGTAAAACATCAGCACGTATGAGCTGACGGCAAAGAACAAATACTTATTTTAAATTTACTCAGGTTTATTGAGTTACATTTACAAATTAGTTTTGTTACCCTATAAAATGGTTATATGGAGTTTTAGCGGTTGCCAGTCTGTAGCACTGTTTTTTGGGGGTCACATGTTGAACAGTTTGGGACTGGGTACAACATTGGTGCAATAAATACATCTTGGATTGTATTCAGCTATGAGGAGATTGCTGATAGAAACATGCAGGATTTTGACATTTTGGATTGACATTTTCTTACAGTAGATGCTTGCATAAAGACTTCGTACGCCTCTCTGTCATCGGCCACCACCTCCTCTGATAGACGAGCAGACGAGGGACAGCTGTTGTCTGGCTTGTTTTTCTTTAATGTAAACCTAAAAAAAAATCCCATCACTTGAGTTTCATTTTCATTGCTCACACAGAAAGACACAAGCAAAGCAATATGACCAAAAACATTTGTAATTATCTGGAGGATTATAGCATCTGCAGTAGATTGTGAGATGAAGCTGTTTGTGTCCTGGAAAGGTACCTTTGTTTTAGCTTGGAGGGCTTCTCCTGGGCGTAATCTTTGTGGTTATTAAATTCATCTCTGTCGGGTCCACTGGGACCATTGGGACCATGAGACTTCAGCAGGACTTCAAAGTCTGACACAGACTCAAAATCGTCCAGCTCCTGTAGAGAGAGAGGGGCAGAATAACGTATCAGAGGACTATAACTATTTCACTCAAATCTGCATTGAATTAGATGCATATTTGTGAGCGACATGAACACATGGAAAACAAATTATTATCCAGCAATTCACTTTAATACAAAATAACAAACTTTGCTGAATAAAATAATTATATTAAACATAAGCCTTTCCTGCTTCACTTCAAACTGTAAAAATGAATATAAAACAAAAAATAAATAGTGCACATTTTTGGTGAAACAGTAAACTTGTAAAAACTTGTAAACATATTTGTGCCCTAAATGCAATGACTGTACTGCCCTGTTGTCTCCCGCTATCTTCTCGGTGAGCAACACTTTGCTCGACCAATGGGAAGACGGGATTCTGTTTTGTTCCATAAATGCTGTCAGCTCATTGGTCAAAACGCAGGACAGGGAAGTTTACCGTAAGTTTTATATCTAACGTGCCCTTGTTCTTCATTTTCCATTAGCTTTTTACTGACTATTTCTTTACTCTCACAGTAATACGGGACAAAGTGCGCTCCTTTTCCACTAAATACGGGACAGGTGCTTCTATTTCTAAATGCGGAACGATTCAGTTTTTAAAGAGACGGTTGGCAACCCTATGAGGAACCGTGATAGCTTGATGTGGAAATGTTCTTAAGAACCAAGCTCTGCACAGTTAACTGATCCAAGCCCGGTCTGGATTGGTTTCAGAGGACTAGTGGCGATGGAGCAAATAACAGCCTTCAGATGAGTACCTGAATAGTGGGAAGGAGTGGTGATAGCAAAGTGAACTAATGTTAGCACCTCCCTGATGTTAATACAGAAAGAGTGTGGCCCAGGCGGGATTTGATCCCCAAACTCCCAGGTGACAGTGATGCACGCTGACCGCGTGTGACTGGACCCCCACACCGTCATGACAGGATCAAAATTGCAGCTTGTATAGAATCTATTCTTTATAGGCTGTTCAGATTTGAACAAAAACATGATAAACTAACAAGCCACGTTCTCTCTGTTGATTTTTCTGTCAGGTTTTAATTGAAGCTCAGCACCAACAAAGACTTTTTGACATCATAATTCCAGATGATGACTCCTTTAAGATGGAAATTAGTAAATATCAAGCTTAAAGAATACAATTCATGTTGATAAACATTTTACAATTTTAATGTGTTAATTTCACACCAAGTTGCCGTAATGAACATGTTTTTAGTGTTATTCAACTTCATGTGAGTTGCACAGATCAGTGCAGTTCTGCGAAGGACCCTTTATATAGAAAAAAGTGCTCTTTGTTAACATGAAGCCTCTATTCAGGAGCGCTGCTGGGGGAGGTATTGGAGCAAGGTACCAAAATTAACAGCTTTTGTTACCACCCAACAGGCAGGGTGTTGGGATCTGGAGATCTGCCACCTTTCTCCAGCAGAGAGCGCACTGGGTCTCCTGAGCTGAAGCCACCTGCACACCTGAGGCTGATTCACCTGATCAGGAGACCAACTATATAAGCAGCGGCTTGACTTCTCTTCAGCGCCGGAGTGTTGACCAGTTTTGGTTAGCGGAACCTGAGCCTCAGCTTGAATTTAGAATCTCTGTCTGCTCTGGAGAGCAACCTGATTTTAATCAGTCTCTGTCTTCTCTGCTCATAGGAAAACCTGATTGAAGTCTGCAGCTCTGGAGGAGCTCATGTTTGGAAACCTGCCTGCCTGCTCAGAGAAGCCAGACCTGAAGATCCTCAGTCTGAATCTCCCAGTTAGTTCTCAGGAGAGAACTAGGAGAACAACTCAAGGTCCGAACCTCGCTAGCCTGAAGCTAAGCTCTGCCGCTGCTGAACTCTCTGCTGTAACCACAGTCTCTGGACCCAACCGGTTCCCTCTCTCCACTGAACTGTCTGAAACTCATCAGGTACAAATCAGAATCAAGACTCTGTCACGACATCACTGCTACCTGGCTAACCAAACAATCCCTCTCTGCAGATTACTCTGTGAAGCCAGTCCTGGACCAGTACCAGAACCAGTGCAATTCTTTATTCTGTGTGTGTTTACCAAATAAACAGTTAAACTTTTACTCTGCTTCCTGTGGTGTTCTGCATGTGGGTTTAATCACAGAGACCCATCATGACACAGGGTGACTCTAAGCAAATGTTGAAGCCACCTTTCTCCTTGGAATACTATGGAGGACTAATATTTACATGTCGTCTTTAATTCCTGTTCCATTTCCACAAGTTTGACATAATTGGAAAACTTGGACGCCTCTCTTTCAGGAACTGATAATGACTCAAAACGGCTCATGGATTTACTACCGCTTGTCATAATTAGACATACTGGTCTACATCGACCAGACGCTGAGCTTGGCCTGTTTTTTAGTGTAGTCCTTGTTTCTCTGACTGTGACTAACTGAGATGTGCGCTCTTCGTCCTCTGACATGGGAGCTGGCTCTCCGGAGCTCATCTGCCTGGCTGTGTGTTTCCTGGACGTAATTGCTTGTGCAGCTGGTTGACAGTTGCCTTTTGTATCTATGCTTCTTTTTCTATGTCTGCTTCTGTCTCCTTGAACCCTCAGTCGGCCCATAGCAGATGGCCGCCACTCTGAGCCTGGTTCTGCTGGAGGTTTCTTCCTGTTAAAGGAATTTTTCCTCCACTGTCGCTACAAGTATTTTTAGTGTGAGGGATTGCAGAAGAATCAACGAAGTGATATGTAATCAGCTGGTTTTCCTTAGATAGAAAACTTTGAACCAATCTGACTGGATGATCTGGTGAACTGGAAAGAGCAGATGAGATGTCATAATGTGAATTGGCGCTATAGAAATAAACTGAATTGAATACTTTAACTTGAGTAGATATTTGACTGAGTAACTTTAACTTGCAGTTGAGTAAGATTTGACAATGAGTTTTAATACTTTTACTAAAGTACTGATGTGAAGTACTTCGTCCACCACTGGAAGGAAGGATCACTATTTGGCCTGAAAATCTGGACTCTGTGGATCCATCCATGGGCGTAGGTTTGTATTACTATAGGGACATGTCCCTACCAAAATTTTGAACCGACCTAATTGTCCCGGCACCAATAATTGGATGTGAGCAACATGTTTATAATTGGCAAATTGCAGTAGTTGCCACAGCAAAAATCGGCCTTTTTCTCCTCTCAAAAGTCCTCCGGCTCGTCTCTAAGTCCTTTCCCGTAGCAAGAAGAGGGAATCAGTGCTTGCTGTTTAACCTGAACACTCATTGGTTGTTCTGCCTTAAGTTCCGGCCTTCTCTCTGATTGGCTGTTTTAGTCCGTGCTTGGAGACAAACATTGAAAAATTTATTCATAACTACAATGCAGCGTTACTATTAATAAATATTAGTTGCCAAACTAAGTCCTTACTAAAAACAATATACCATGTACACAAAACTTTTTTTCTTTTTATAAAACTTAAATATCTCTGAGTCAGCCAGGAGTTCTGAAGATCCTGCTGGAAAAATGGCAAATAAAGGCTGTAGCCATCAACATTTCTGATTCTAGCTGCCACGTCCAAGCGAAATGCGTAGTGTTTCCTTTACCGATATTTAGTTGATATTGCCTGTTTTTCATTTTTTTTGTTTTTATTTTTGCAATTTTGATATAATAACTGATCTAAGTGGGTTGCTCTGTGGGGAAAGGCACATTTTACATTTATATTACTGTATGTTTTAAAGTCTCTATACTCCAGTTAATAATAAATCACTTACTAAATTAGTTGACGATTATTGAAATAATCAATTAATATGATTAATTTTTTTCAGCCCCAGATGAAATACATGATATTGGCTACACAGAGTAACTACAGCCCAGATGTTCAACTTTTATAGTGAAGTTAATATTTTAATGAATGTATTATTTTGCTTGATACAGAGAGAGAATAGTAGGTACAAATATTAGAGTGGGGTTTAACTCTGCACAATTCTATATCTTCAGAAGAAAATACTGTATTTACCTTCTCTCTTAGCCGTTCAAATGAAACCGTTTTCAAAGTGGAAAACAGTCCTAATTCCACATTCATCAGAGCCGGTGATACTTCAAACATTGATAAACAGCATCTAATGAGTGTAGAGCTTATAAAATTTTTATTAATATAGCAAAATGATGCTTTTCTCTTTTAACAATGAATTCCTCTTATCAGTACGGATGCTCACATCGAGCATAAAAAAGGGCATGCATATTGCATAGCACCAATGACACCAGACCAATAGTGTCCCTACCAAAGTTCAAATCAAACCTACGCCCTTGGATCCATCCTACTTTGTTACTGAGGCTGATGATATGGAACATGTGTTGTAAATTGGCGCTATATAAATAAACTGAATTTAAGAGTGAATCGAACTATAGCCAAGGTGAAATTGCCCATCAAGCTAATCTACTTCATGTCTCTAAACCACATGCATGACGTCTTCACTGTATCAAAGGTGGGGAAAATAGCTAATATATGAGGATATTTAAAGCTGAGCAAAACATTGGAAATTAACGATGATCAGAGCATTGATAAGTGAAGAGCCTGATAGATTTTACGGTAGGATCCTTTACCCTCTTCGGTGAGAAAAGGCTGTCGTATGGCGGGGATCTGGATTCGGCGCACTCTATCGGCATGCTAAGTCTGTAGAAGGTAATGTCGTTGTAACTGTTCTGGGAGCCAAACGATCTCTGGGTGACCTTCAGGCAGGGACACGACTCCACGGTTCCATCCATCCTGGAAACCTGTAGCAAACAAAAAGGTTAAGTTAAACAGCTCATTATATATTTATTAGAACGGTTTCTCAGTAGTTGTATCTGTGATTGAAATAAATATCTTCCAGGACTTAGATGATGAAGTTACCATGGAAGAACTGATCAGGCATTACCTGTTGACTATTAAGAAGCCGATATCATCCTGTCATAACTTTGTCAAATAATGATCAAATGTCACCAAATCCACAGGGTTTGTTGCTGATGAAGAGATGAATAAACACAGTAAAAGATTTGCAGGTAAATTAATTTATTCCCATGTTATGGAGGGAGTACGGATTATTTCAGGCAGCTAAAATATCCCTTCTCTCCTCTCCTCCTCCCGTATCTTTGGGAAATAAAAATCGTTGTGTTTGATAGCATGTAGTATACCAAAAATGTCCTTAATCCAGCAATCTGTTATATTTTACATTAGAATAGGATTTACCAGAAAGTCCACACTCTCAGCCTCACCCTCTTACCCTCAGTCAGGCTCTGACTGGTAATCTGTGGGCCGGTCCTAATTGCTCAGAGTTCCGTGCCATTCCAACTTAGTCCCACCCACAACGCTTGAGGTCGGAGTTCGGTCCGGCATTGCTCAACAGTAGCGAGAGTATGCTAGCACAATATCTGGCGGGCCAATCAAATTGTCAGGGCGGGCTTTATACGATGATGGACAGATGATCAACAGTAACGTAATCAACCACGTCACCAATGCGCACTTGGGTGACAACAATAATGGCTGCCGCTGGAGAGTTGAGGTCATTTTCTAGATTCTGTTATTAGGTCTGTTCTAGAAGATATCGACAGCGAATTAATTTTAAAAGAGGAACCAGAGAAACGCGATCAAGCCTCATCTTCTTATTCTAGGCGTGAAACTGCTCGCGCTTTGATTTTTGTTGGCAACTATGCCTGCGCTTAGCATCGTCCACGCCTCCGTTTGCTCTTGTGGTTAGTAGGTCTATCAGTGAGTGCAGAGCATTTTCTAGTTCGTTTAAAACCGTTTATAATCACAGCTCTATGGAGCAGTATCAGACTCATATTCTGACTAGAATTGGTGAGTTCATCAGGCTATTAATTGCCGGTGGGCCGGCCCATAACTTAGATCATACCATTTAGCACTGACTCTCTGAAACATTCCCTACCTGTGACATTAAATAACTCAAGGGAGCTCAAGAAGTAATCCAATTCTGAAGTTTAAAAAAAAGTAGTAATCCAGAAGTAATCCAATGTTAACTCCCTAAATGATGCATGCAGTATATAAAGCCCTTCCTTGTCATGCGCCATCCTTGTGACGGTTGGCTTATAGTGTCATTTTCTATTTCTTCAAACTGTAAAACTCTTGCAACAAACTAACTTATAATAACACTAAAATGCTTTCTTTAAACCAAACTATGATGTTCCTCTTATATTTGGCGAATTTATGTTCAAATATATTTTGCAAAATAATATGTTGCAGTGCATGATGAGGTTTTTGCATCTAAAGGCTAATCATTCTAATGTGAGATTAGCAATGCAAACAGAATCCATTGTTTGCTAGCAGTGCTGTCTGGCTGTTTTAAACCGTTGGATTAAAGTGGAATCTGAAATAAATTGCAACTTGTAAAAAGTCCCAAGATCAAGACAGTGTCAAGGTTGGCCATTTGGCTTTTAATTTTGCCCACTGTGACGTGTTGACTTGGGCTTACAGGTTTTGTTTAAGTAGGTTATCCTCATTTGCGCGAAAAGGTGGGGTTCATTGTGCTTTGTTGACAGACTTTTCATAGTTATATTCCCCTAAAAAAAATTATACTAAAAACTGTGTGTCCGTGCTCATCATGTTTAGCTTTTTTCTAGATGGAGAGTGTTAAATATCACTTTAAACTGTGCTTGTAACCTAGTGGAAGGCTTTGTAAGGCATTCAATAGACTGTGACGGCTGTGTGACAGCTTTTACGATTCACCACTACTACTCTTAATAGTAGTAGTATCAGTAGCACTGCTGGTTTTCTTGATTTTGGTCTGTTGATTGATGGAACCATGGTGTTTACATTATTCCATTTCGTTGCCCACATGCCACCTAGACTGGCAGTGAACGCTGACACACCGCTAAGCTTTCATGGATTCATTCTTGAAGAACTGCCTGTCTGCCTCTATATTGTTTTATGTTGGTGTTTTTACAGCACTTGGGCTTACGTTGTAGATACACAATGTGTATTCGTATTGTTTCACATTTGAGACACACTGTGCTTCTATTTTTATGAAAATTTTTCAATTTTTTGTTTCTTTTAATATGGTGTGCAGGAGGTCAAACAAACATTTGTCATGTTTCCAGTGCCTTAAACATTTGTATAATAAATAAATTGAATAACTAAATGTAAACATTTCTTTCAATATAATTAGCATCACAGCTATAGAGATCAGAGGTCACATCCTGCAGCAGGTCTCAGCGCCGCGCCAGGCAGGTGGCTGCTGTAAACAAAGCGGTGGGTGTGTCTCAGACCATGGATCCCAAAGGGAAAAAGGAAGATAGCTGATGAGAACAGAGTGATTGCAAAAGAAGGATGGAGCGAATTATTTGCTTTCATTACCAATGAGGAAGGATTGCCTGCATGTTTGCTTTGCAATGAGAAGCTGTCAAATAATAAAAGAGGGTGATTAGGAAAGGCATTTCCAGGGAAGGCTAAATCTGCAGCCCACCATCAAGCTGGGAGGGAGAGAAAAAGTTTGATTGCAGAACTTCTGGATAAATTAGAGGAGAGCAAAGATAGATTTAAGAAGTAGATTGCATCTCCTAAAACTACACTACTACTGCTAGTTTGGTTGCAAACATAGAAAACGGTTCATAGATCCAACAGGTAGCGCTTCTGATGCAGGGGGATGGAACTTTTCCCATTTTTCCCCGGTCCTGAAATAAAAGAAAGACTAAGGAACGCTGGTGACGGAGGATGTGGGATTTCAGGGTTAGAGATCTCTGCTCTGATGATGTCACTTCCTGCTCGGTTCCTCATGACTCCATCAGCTCCTCCCAACAGAAACATATAACAATACAATTACTTTATCCTATTTCTATCTTTTCATTAATGCAACAAAACCTATACGGCGTGGTGAATGGCGATGAAGCTGCGCTTGATGTGATCACTGCTCCCCACCTCATGCTGCTATGTGACATTTGCTCCAGGATAAACATTTAATCATGAATGCTTATTATATATTTAAGCCCACATAGTCCTTTTTATAGTGGGATAATACACTTAGAAGACTTTTACATTTTTGCTGCTCCAGACAGATTTATTTTTAAATTTTTTTGGTACAATATGGCTCTTTGAGCAATTTGGGTTACCAACCCCTGGCATAGTTCAATACTTATTTTTTTCACACGACAGAGTCAAACGAGTTTGTCTCTGTGAGAGCTGTGCTCACCTCAATGTGCTGGTGGTTTGGTGGCACAGGCACAAACTGTGGAAGGCTTTTACTGAACCACATGGTGATATCTCGTTTCATGTTTATAGCAAATGGTTCAAAGCCCTCCTGCAGGCCGCAGATGGTGAAGTACTTGAGAGTGCTGACGTCTTTACCGAAATTCATCCTCCCAACCTGACATACTCCCAGACTGCAGACCGGGATAAAGCCTGGGACAGAAACAAGCACTCCACTTACCATGATGTCTATTTTCTATTTCAGTAAGACTTTTTCTTTTCCTTACTGCATGAAAAAGAAGCCGACATTTTACAAAGAATTCTTTTTGGTGCAGAGCCTTCCTGAGTGGAAAGTAAAATTAAAGATCATTCCAAAAGTTAAAAAACAAATCAACTGGACTCTTTGTTTCCAAGTTTGAAGACGTTGCTCTTCCATCCAGGAAGCTTTTGAATTCAAAATGTCAGAAATTATAGCATGTTTTTTTCTCCATACAGTAGCCCAACAAAGTCTTGTTTTTGTTTAGAAAAACATGCAAATAAGAAAGCTTGATGAACGAGGTCCAATTCCCTTTGGAATGGGGGTCATTTTGGTTCCTTTTGTTGGCCTGCAATGCTCCATATTCTCCGCTCTATGTCTCTGAGCAAAACGGGCGTTAAGAGACAGTCAGGTAACGTCTTTAAAACCTGGAAACAAAAGTCCAGTGCGGATTGTTTTCATTTCTTTCCTTGGGAATGACAATGACTGAGAATCTTGAGTGTCCATACAGGGAGGAGAGATTGCTGACACAATTAAGAGCAGATTGATAGAAGGCAGATTTAGTTTTCCTGGAGGAAACACTGTTTTTGCCAAAAGAAGGATGCAGCATTGCCAAGTGGCTAAGTCCGGGCATACACTGTACAATATTTTTCATTGGTTGCATGCAGCTACAGCTCAAACCGCACTATGAAACTGCAGGGTTTAAAAGGTCTCTGAGAGATGGCGCTGCTCAGACTCGTCAATCTGGAAGGAGTAGAACTCCAGGTTCTGGTAAATCGGCTCATAGATCAGCTTCAACAGCAGGATTTGCCCACGACCACTTTACAACGGCCAACTGAATTTCAAACATGTTGGATTTTCTCCCGACCTCACGATTCACGCATGGTGAGGGAGTGTGTCGTTAGAGTAGCTGATCGCCCCTCAAGTACTCCTCCTTCTTGTACACTACACCACGCAGGACGCACTATGAGGCTGAAACTCGGCCTGATCCAACAAATTCCTGCATGACTAGAAAATTGGGCCACCCTGCAAAGGGCAAAAAAACTCTTGTACAGTGTATGCCGTGCCTTTATTGAAGTAGTGAACCTGCTTTCATTTTTGAATTCCCCAACAGATCTGAAAATCTAAAAGTTCTATAGGTGTTCTTGCAAAAACTCCAAAGGCCATCCTTTAGGCCAGTTTTATACTTCTTTTAAAAAAAAAAAAAAACTTGGTCCCAGGGATTTGTTTAATAAGATTACTTCAGCCACCTGGAAGTGCATTTACAAATCCATAGGTCACCATGTGAACCAAAAGGTGAGCAGAACCCTTCCATACAACGAAAATTACTTTGGTTCAGTGTTGATTCAAATGTTAGATTTATTGTACTCACCTTCAGAAACCTCAAAGTCTTTGAAAGCCAGTTCAGATCCAGAATCATCCAGCAGGACTTCTCCGTTCAGAGTGAACATCATGGTGTGCTCGTTCAGATCCACCATGCATCCCACCACATCCCCCGTCTGCCAGACACGACCGAAATGCTCATTTCCCTGATGCCAGCGCTGGACCTACAAATACACACAAATACACACATATATCAGTGCTCTCTGAGAAGCTTGGTAGTTCATTACCGGTAGAGAAAAGAATTAACCTAACAGTCATTCTTAGGGACTGTGAGAAGAAACTGGAGTACCCTGAAAGAATCCACAATCATGCTGGGATTCCAACCCAGGACCTCCAAAAGTCCTGAACTGTATTACCAGGACGTGATTCCAGGAATTATTCTTTATAAGGCAGAGACCCACGCTTCGCTTTTTTTAATAAACGGAGAATAGTTTAAAAAACATCCGACATGAATCTAAACATGAAGAAATAAAGCAAATTGGTGCTCCTGTTCTAGATTATGGATAAATATCTAATTAATAATCATTTCCAGTTTAATGAAACATCTCATAAGAGGTAAACTCAGGTACCTACAGCTAAATAGTCAGAGATATCAGATGATCACCAAGGGCTATCGCCTGTCGTGGGAAAAAACATTCAACTATTCACCCCAGTCAAATGTAAAGTCAGAGACTCGATGGAGTTGGTACTTTTATTTTATCGCTGCAAAGAGTAGGGGCCAGTTTATCATACTCATTGCACGGTGCAATCAGCCCTGTTCCTGATCTGGGCTTTCGCGCTCGCTCCCCCCCTTACTTACAAGCACAATGGAAAGTAGTCAGAGTCAAAACAAATTACAGACACTTTGGTTAAAAACGGGTAAATATGTTACGAATAAACCTTGAGAAAGAATCTGGCTTTTTAGTTATGGAAAGAAAAGATATCTGGTCTACAAACACCCTCACTAGGGGAATTGTGTTAGCCTTCGTGAGACCATCCTGATCTCTCGCCAGCTTTCAAGATTTCACTCGCTAATCAGCCTGGAGACTGCTAAAGAACATTTGGGAGCCATTCACCAAACGAACGCCCAATCAGCGCTGGCTTTGAGGCGGGTTGAGTGTGACGCAAAAGCGTGACAGTTCAGTCTAAGAACATACGCTTCAGCCGATGAAACTAGCGCTAGCGTGGCTATAGAGCAAGTTTTATTGGATTACAGAGTATGTCTTACTGAAAGAAGAGCAAAACACTGCTCTGGAGGCTTTTCTCAGAGGAAAGATTTTTTGCTCTTCTCCCCCACTGGTTTCCGCAAGAGTAGCCTGGCTTGTGGTTGCGTTTTCGTCTCTGCTAGTATGTCATATGCTTCGTTGATCTGATTGGTTTATTTGGCCCGTCTATCACCAACATAGGCCAATCAGCTAACCAGTATTTTCGCCCCTTCCCAAAATTACTTCAACGGAAGGTTTCCAGATGGATATGCGGAGCAAATCCATCTGGTGGAGTCAGGTTGGCATTGTGTGGCCTAGCAGGTGAAACTGACTGAGTGTAAAAATGTAATGGTGAGTAAATAGTATAAATGAATATATATGAAATAAGAGAAATCTAAATTTTCTGACCACACACCAAATGCATTCCAGGGTTATTAGATCCTGCCTGAGATTGCTGGGAAAGGATAGTTTATAAATAGAGATTTTTTTTTTATGCTGGAGGTGTGCCAGGTGTTGAGTTTAAATGTTTGCCTCTTTGCTAAAACAATTTGGACCTACTCTACATTTTTCTGCTCCCAGCAGGCGACACTGACACGTCACCCGCATTGCTTACTGATGGTGGTCAGGGGGCCGGTGGCGCCAGTACGGCAGCCTTGCTTCTGTCAATGAGCCTCAGGGTATCAGTGTGTGCGTGGATGAGTGAATATAGTGTAAAGTCTCCTGACTTGACCAAAGTGCTATATAAGTACAGGGCATTTAACATTCATTGAATCATACTAATCACTACGTTTTGGTCCCATGTGAGGTGACATCATCATCTCCCCCTAGAGGTCTTGAGCACTTTCCTTATCAGAGCTAGTCAGCAGTTTTTCCTTTGCATGTGTTTGGTGATTTAGTGTCATTTTTGTGTTTGTTACTTAAATGTTTTAGTTTGGAAAACTTTTTAGTTTGCTGTAGAGATTGTGTATTCACACAGCCTTTTCACTCCTCAGCCACAGTACTTCCCAGATTAGGACAGACAGATTCAGCTAGCTTAGTAAACTAGCCCCACCCGCCAGCGGCCAAAATCCTTTTCCCCTGCAAGTGGTCTAGCCTCGATCAATGCCCCAGGCCCTAGAACTGGCGGGCCGATCACAACGCAGAGATGTGTTCTAAATGTCTGGATGCAAAGCGGGCGGGGTTCTGAGGGCAGGATGACAAAAGCTGCACGACGCTGGAGAAAACATAACAAGGAGGATGGTAACATCTATTGAACAGTAGCATGATGCACTGCGGCAGTTCTCTTTTCTGTTGCTGTTGTTCGATAAAAGTACGTTTTAAAGTCATTTGAGGCGAAAATATTGTACTTTAAAGCTTCACTATATGGTCCATCTATGGATTTAATGCGCAATTAAAAAAATTTCGAAAACAATTTTCGAAGTTGAGAGAACCGCCGCAACCAGCAGACCACCCCTCGAGACTAACGGCAGCCAGGGCTAAGTCTGTGCAATGTCCATCCATCCATCCATCAATGCATCCATCCATCCATCCATCCATCCATCATCCATCCATCCATCCATCCATCCATCCATCCATCCATCCTGTTACCTTAAAACCATCAAGAGACAAAGGAATACAGTCCTCATCGGATCCAGCTCCTGGTCTGGCAGACGTAGCCTGGCCTCATACAGATAGATTAAATAGAAATGTACACACTTTTAACATGCTATTTGAAAAATAAATGAGAAAACCACGTATCTTTCCCTTTTCATTATAAAGCTATAACTTAGCTCATGACAGGAAATTCACCACTATTCTTTAAAATGTATAACCAACCTACGGTATATATGGTTTAAACTGGTTTCTGTTGGTAACTGTTGGAGAAATGAGCCATTTAATAAACTTAAAGTGAGTATAATGGAGGGTCACAGTTGTTAAATGAGGTATTTTTCATCCCAATTTATAATAATTGAATAGAAAAGCTTTCACTTAAAGACTCATTATTAAACCACAGTTTTATTATCAAGTATTTGTTGTAAATATTTCCATTTCTTTCTGGCAGGTTGGGAAAATAGAATAAATTTAAACAGAGGGATTTTAAGCGCTGAAGTTTGGTTTTGAATATTTTATTTTATCTAAGGTTCTGTTTATTAATATTGGTTAAGTAATCTAAAAATGTCAAATAAATCTTCAGCAGAAACTATTCCCTTACTAATCTTTAATGAAAATGATCCCCTGGTTTATTGATCATCAATTAAATAGAAGCTTGTGGAGAGGAATTATTGATTGAATATCTATTTAAAGAATAGAAACCATCTGTTTATGGTTTGGGGACGATTTTCTGGGAAACTTATCAAAATAAATCATGATTTTAGGGGAGTTTGATCAGCACCACATTTTTGCTCATTTTACTGAACACATGCAGCAATGGATTGTGGGAAATTTACTTCACCAAAGTAGATCAAAGGTGTAGGGGCGGGGCCAAAGACAGTTCCGGAGGATTGGGACAGACTACGCACTGGAACCATTAGCAGGAACGTGTAATTGAACAGAGGTGTCGAGTATCAAAGTACAATTTTCCTTGATAAAGTAGAAATGTTGGATATCTATACTTTGCTGGAGGAATTATTTTTTCAACAACTTTTTCCTTGTACTCTTTACATTTTAAAAATAGACTAGCCTAATCCAAACAATGAATTTCTGTGTGGTTGGACTCGGTGCTGCCCCAACCTGTTGCTCACCACATATCAAAATAAAGTATTTTATCAAGATGATGCAAAGTTAAATGTGACACCATTAGTAATAAATTGAAAATGAAGTCTAAGGAAGTTATCATCCAGAATTGTAGAAAAATGTTCCTTTAATAGGGTAGAGCAGCAGTAAATCTTCTGGCCTTAACAATTTTTCCTGCATTACTTTTACTTTATTCTTTAAGTAGTTTTTAAAATGGTACTTTTACACTTTTACTGGAGTAAAAAAATGAAGTTGATTCTTTAACTTCTACAAAAGTGTTTTTAAACAGCAGGATTTATACTGGAGTAATAAACATGAATACTTTTGACACCTTTGCAATGGAAGCACTCAAAGACAGGATTGTGAGGATTAGGCTCTCCTGAAGGCTCCACTTTTCTGGTCTAAATGCAGCACAGCTAAACCATATGCAAAACATCAATCTGTGTTTGATTGCTTTGGTCTTTCTTAACGACCCCGAATGTGAGGAAAGACAAAAATCTGAATTTCTAGGTTGAAACTGAATTCAAGAGCTAAAAAACTAAATTATGTCAAATGTCAAACTGATTTTTTAATGCTATAAAATACAATTTCAGAGCAATTTTTTTTCAGTTTTTAAATAATTAAATTAAGTTTCACAATACTACACAGTTTCGGTTCAGTGAAGTTGGTGTCAACTTGATGTAACTGAAAATATTATTGAAAATAATTTAAACATAAAGCAACTTCCTGTTGCTTTAGACATACACTGCAAAAAAATGTAAATCTAATTAAGTCATTTTTTCTTAAAATAAGTAAATTTTTTCTTGAATTGAGGGGGTAAGTGAGACATTTTGCCAATGAAACGAGACAATTTCCACTTAAAATAAGAAAAAAGAATTGCATTGTCTTATTTCAAGTGCATATTATCTAATTAACTTATTCTAAGAGTAAAAATACTCATTATATTGGCAAACAATCTTATTTTCCTGCTTTAAATTAAGAGTAAATTCACTTAATTTAAGACATTTTCACTTATTTCTAGATCATTTTTGCAGTGTAGACAGGTATGGGGCATTGCAGGCTAACAAAGAAACCAAAAGACCTCCAGTTCCAAAAGGGGTGGACCCGTTCATCCGTTTCTATTTGCATGTTTTCTAAACCAAATCAAGGCTTTGTTGGGCTGCTATATATAAACCTGGAACTCAACGCTATTTCTGACATTTTGAATTGAAAAAGCTTCCTGGATGGAAGAGAAAACGTCTTTAAAGATGGAAACAAAGTCCAGTGGATTGATTTTCAGTCTTTTGGAATGACTCTGACCTGGATGACTGAAATTCTTCACCAACATAACCTTTGTGTCATTGTGTCTTACCTCTAGTTCAAAATACCACTTCCCAGAGTTAACGCAGTAGGTTTTCTCTGCTCTGAAAATGCGAAACTTCTCTGCGGACATATTGCTGACCATCAGCCTGAGCAGCTGCAGGAGAGATTAAAAAAAAAAAGGACAGGACAGGGAAACCTCCATAAGAAAAAAGGAGAAATAAAACTCAATCTAACACTTTAAAGGTCATACACTATATTGCCAAAAGTATTTGCTCACCTGCCTTGACCTCACATATGAGCTAAGTGACATCCCCGCTCCTAATCCATAGGGTTCAATATGACGCCGGTCCACCCTTTTGCAGCTAGAACAGCTTCAACTCTTCTGGGAAGGCTGTCCACAAGGCTTAGGAGTCTAGTGTGTTTATGGGAATTTTTGACCATTCTTCCAGAAGTTTATTTGTGAGGTCGTACACACTGATGTTGGACCCAGAAGGCCTGGCTCTCAGTCTCCCCGCCTAATTCATCCCAAAGGTGTTCTATCGGGTTGAGGTCAGGACTCTGTGCAGGCCAGTCAAGTTCATCCACACCAGACTCTGTCATCCATGTCTTTCATGGACCTTGCTTTGTGCACTGGTGCACAGTCATGTTGGAAGAGGAAAGGGCCAGCTCCAAACTGTTCCCACAAAGTTGGGAGCATGGAATTGTCCAAAATGTCTTGGTATGCTGAAGCATTCAGAGTTCCTTTCACTGGAACTAAGGGCCAAGCCCAGCTCCCTGAAAAACAACCCCACACCATAATCCCTCCACCAAACTTTACACTTGGCACAATGCAGTCAGACAAGTACCGCTTCTCCTGGCAACCGCCAAACCCAGACCCGCCCATCAGATTGCCAGATGGAGAAGCGCTGATTCGCCACTCCAGAGAACGCTGCTCCACTGCTCTAGAGTCCAGTGGCGGCGTGCTTTACACCACCGCGATCCCGACGCTTTGCATTGCACTTGGTGATGTATGGCTTGGATGCAGCTGCTCGACCATGGAAACCCATTCCATGAAGCTCTCTGCGCACTGTTCTTGAGCTAATCTGAAGGCCACATGAAGTTTGGAGGTCTGTAGTGATTGACTCTGCAGAAAGTTGGCGACCTCTTTCGTCGCATTATGCGCTGCCAGCATCCGCATGCTGACCCCGGCCCCGCCAGTTTACGTGGCCTACCACTTCGCAGGTTGAGTTGCTGTCGCTCCCAAACACTTCCATTTTCTTATAATACAGCTTGACAGTTGACTGTGGAATATTTAGGAGCCGAGGAAATTTCACTGACTGATTTGTTGCACAGGTGGCATCCTATCACAGTTCCACGCTGGAATTCACTGAGCTCCTGAGAGCGACCCATTCTTTCACAAATGTTTGTAAAACAGTCTGCATGCCTAGGTGCTTGAATTTATACACCTGTGGCCATGGAAGTGATTGGAACACCTGATTCCAATAATTTGGATGGGTGAGCAAATACTTTGGCAATATAGTGTAGCTACAACTTTTTCATCAAAACAATTTATTTACATTTTACCTATGTTAAAGTAACACCTAAGTCATTTGTTATTTTAAATTTTAGACAGATCAATAATAAATAAGTATTAACTTCTGGTTTTGATGCAAATGTCGATATGAAAGGTTTCTGCACTGATAGGAATAGCAGGTAGAAGTATATGTGATAAAGCAGAGAAATGGCTTCTTCTCTGTGTCACATTTCGCTGATTTAATCCTCGTTTTAATGGTCTTCATGAAAACATCAGTCAAAGTTTTCAATCAGAGGTTCTAACACATTTCATCCTGTCATCCCAGAAACTAATATTCGGATAATTAATTGGATAAATAAATATCATATAGTAAAATTTAAATATTTAATCTAGAACTTCATATTAAATACATTAAAAAAACACATTTCAAAATAACATAAATTGTTTAATTTAAACTTTTCATTTAAAATTGATATATTTTATTTTTTTAAAGGAAAAGTCCGCTAATATTAAGAATTCAAACTTCTGAAAGTCCTTTAAATACAAAATTATTACATCCTGTTTAATAAATGATGTTTTAATTCAAAGTAATCTTTCATGTGAATGTGCTTTTTACTGGAGGCATCCATGTTTGTCAAAGAACACTACTGCTACACCTACTGGTTGAGCTGGTACGTATCACGGTGCGCGTATCGGCTGTTGATCAAGTCCCAGTGCTGTATCTGGTGTTTGGCACAACGCCGCTATTATCCAAGTCATCTTGAAAACATCCTATGCTTCCAAATGTTGGCTACATATTACGGGTTTTTTCTCTGGACAGAAGTTCGGATGGCAAAATCCTCCCTCTTCAAGTTGGCAATTTAACGACCAACCCGTCCATTTGGAGGGAGGATCAGGAATCAGAAAGGTAAAATAACAATTTTTTTTCCACTTTAACCGATGTATTCCAGCATCCAGCCGCCATGCACGTGGGCATTGTCAGTTTCACTATAGCTCTGGTGAATTTCAATGGTGAAGTCCTCTGGAAATCTTCAATAATTGTTGTTGATTGCAGATGTGTCTAGTAGTTCCCATTGATTTAGCTTGTAAAACGGAGGAGAATGGCGCTTAGGCTTACCGCGACCGCGTGGATCGCCACTGCTGGAAGAAGATGGCAGGAGGGAGGGTGGGTTACTATATTTGGGCAAAAATGGCCGCCCCAGACTCAGTGATTGCTAAGAAAATTATTGTTTTATTTTTTTACTGATTAATGTGTGTAAAATTCATTAAATCACCGCGAACATATTGGTTTTAGGTAAGCAAGTTAATAATCCACTGATTATTCCTGCTGACAGGACTTTTCCTTTTAATAGGGCATTTATTTATCTACCTTATGAATTTTAGTAATTTCCTGGGTATAAAACAGTGAGGAAGTATTTGAACAGCCTGCTATTTTGTAAAAGTTCTCCCACTAAGAAATCAATGAGGAGTCTGAAATTGCCATGGTAGGTGCATGTCCACTGTAAGAGACTCTAAAAAAACTATCCAGAAATCCCAATATATGATTTTTAACTATTTATTTGTATTATATAGCTGTTATACACCTGTCTGTCAGCTGTCCACCTCCACTCCATTTATTATCCCATAATTTTGAATTAAATATATCTTCCCCTCATCTATTATGTTAGTATGTTATGTGGTTGTAAGCGTGGGTTCAGGATGGTACCATGATCCTGGTCCGGAGCTTCCAGGTTGTATCCGTATCCCAGCAGCGTCCTCACTGCCTCTCTCAGGCTGTCTTTATTCGACTTCTTGGTTCTCTCATCAAGCAGGACGTAGGGAACGAGGCGAGGGTTTCTCCGATTCTTTACATCCTGTCATGGAAGAAAACACCTTTAGACAGACACCAGAACTACAGTTTATTTCTGTTTTTACAAATGCAGCAAATTTTCTAGGCCCCCCTTGGCCACACGCTAGAGGGACCGAACCCCCTGGCCTAAGCAGCACAAATTTTTCTCACCAAAACCAGCCTCTCATCCACCCGGCGGTCTGTAAAATCGATCATTTTTTATTCACCCTTCAGAGGGAGTGATTCTGGAAACGCCGCTGTCATCTTTTACACCCTAACCGTGATTTTACACGCGATAAAGTATTTGGCGGAAGGCTCAGCCTCTCAAAAAATCAATTTGCCACACATCACAACAAATAATGGCCATGTCATAAACTTTTATGACCTCCTGTAGGTCATGAGGCAGAATCACACGGATGTGTGACTTCCATCCAGCCAGTTGGTCAATTCACACTATCTTGTTACCTGCATCCTCCCAGACAATGATTACTGGCTCTTCTGTTTTAGGCCCGCCTGTTTGATGTTGTAAACTGTTAATAAAAGGCTTTGCCATGAAGGGATCTGTGGGAGAAGGTGATGGCTTTCCAAGCCAGCATTCTTCTCTCCACCCGGCACACACTGACGTCACAAAATCCTGTCTCTGTGTTGATCATTTTCCTTTTAATCTTTTAAACTCACATTTCTCTGGATTAAAAACCCAACATTTTTGGTGCTGAAACTCCGGGAGTCAAGATCCAATTGTCCAGGACCGTGCGGGACCAAGGCCAAGAAACTGTCAACAGCCGTCCACCCTTTGCCGGACGGAGCCAATAGGTTGGTCCAGCCCTGCCCTGGACATCCTGGTGACGACTCAAGCTGAGGACTGATCTGCACAGAAACGGTACGCCTAAGGTTTTTTATTAAAAGCTGGTCTGGGACCATGTGAAAGCTATAACTAGTTGTAGTCGCTAGAATATTTGACAAACAGGGTTTGTTGTGGGAGATCTGGGATCGGTATTCTATGCGTTTTGGGTCAGGGACCCTCTGTGTGAAAGCTATAACTAGTTGTAGTCGCTAGAATATTTGACAAACAGGGTTTGTTGTGGGAGATCTGGGATCGGTATTCTATGCGTTTGGGTCTGGGACCCTCTGTGTGAAAGCTATAACTAGTTGTAGTCAAACAGAATATTTGACGAAACCAAGTTTTGTTTTACAGGTCTGGGGGACCTGGGTATTCTGTGCGTTTGGGTCTGGGACCCTCTGTGTGAAAGCTATAACTGGTTGTAGTTGCAAGAATATTTGACGAAACGAAGTTTTGTTTACAGGTCTGGGACCTGGGTATTCTGTGCATTCGAGTCTGGGACTCTATGTTGGTTAAAAAATAAAAAATATTAGGCCTTAGGAATAGTGTGTGTGCACTGTGTGAAAGTGTGTGAGGAAACAATCGAACCGCTGTGTACTGGACTAAATTCTTTAAAAATGGGACAAGGCAGTAGTAAGAAGGAAATGCCAGATGATGTTAGATGGATGGTGGCGTGTTGTGGTGGTGACCCAGAGTTTGCCAGAAAGTGGATTGAGAAGGAGGACTGGGATGGAAAGTTGAAAGTTGAGCCGCTGACAAAGATTCAGCAGAAGGTGGAGATGAAGTTGGTGTATAAATCAAAAAGAAAACAAGCTAAATACAGAAAAGAATTAGAAGAGTTAAATAAGTGGATTATGCAAGCAAAAAATAGGGAAAGCCAAATACAACAGAAGAAGGATAGAAAGAAAGCTACAATTGCTGCTGTAAAAGTTAAAGCTGATGAAGAAACTGTTGTATCCCGTATGCTTCCTCAATATCCTGATCCTAATCAAATTCAAGGGGGTGATGGGGTTCAAGCAGTGGCATCAGCTGCACAGGAAGGTGGAGATAAACCCCATCACGGTGAATATGAACACAGCCATGCCACTGTTCCTCCTCCAGTAGCCCCACCATCGTGTGGTGATATTGGAGGAGCAGGAGCAGGCCCCCTGTCCGTGTCGTCCTCTGTGGATGGTATGGAACTCAGTGCCTCTGACTCTTGTGAGCATGAATTAAGAAAATCAGGGGGGGATGTGAAGCTTGATTCGAAGTGTTACAGGGATCATTATCAAGTGGAGGCTTGTGGAAGGGGCCCATCTGCCCCTATTCATCCAAGATTGGCTGAATTAAAAAAACAAGAACAGGACCAAGATCCTGGGGGAGGTGTGAGCATGTGCTTTTCCGGTGTTGGAGGTGGCCAACCCTCATTGTGGTCAACGCACGGGACCCCAAGATGGTGACCCACTGGATTGTGGACCCACTGTTCTTGTGTGTGGGCCATGGACAGATGCAGAGATGCGGACTGCCTGTCGAGGTTTACCTCCAGCCAGACAGAACCCAGTTAAATGGTTCGAGGATGTTAAAAATAGATTGAGAAAATTCATGGCAGAAACAGGAAAGCCATGGGCAGAAAACGAACAAGATGACATTGACCCGTTAACTAAGTGGATGCTGAAGCTTTTCAGCGACAAAACTGTTCGGAAAACATGTAATCTGCCTAGTGCTCCTTTTGTTTCCCCACAGGAAGGCCTGAAGCCTGGAGACCGAGTGCTGATTAAAATCATCAAAAGGAAAACTTGGAAAGCTCCGAGGTGGGAAGGACCCTACATAGTGCAACTAACAACCCCCACTGCTGTGAAAATCCAGGAGAGAGACACTTGGATCCACCAGAGTCATTGTAAACTGATTAAAAACTTTCCACAGCAAGAAGCCCAATTACCTTCACAGGAACCCCATAACTAAGAGCTGATGAAGATAATGATGATGATGAAGTTATGTAATCTTTTACAGGGATAATGGTCGCCTCCTCGGGAGGGGCTGGGTAGGAATTTTTTCTCTATTGGAGAGTTTTTGCCTACTCAAGGGACAGATTATTTTTAAAGTTTTTACATTCTTTTTTACCTTTGTGCTTGAATTTTCCTTTTAATATTGTTGTGTTTTGCATATTAAACTTTGATTACTGAATTCCCTATCTGCAATGCATTCATGATGTATGTAGTGAAAATCTTTTTAGAAGTGCTATATGCTGATGTTTTTATGTATAAGAGGAGGGAAATGTTAGAGTGATAACTATCCTGTGTTTCAACCAGAAGGGTCATAAACTTTTATGACCTCCTGTAGGTCATGAGGCAGAATCACACGGATGTGTGACTTCCATCCAGCCAGTTGGTCAATTCACACTATCTTGTTACCTGCATCCTCCCAGACAATGATTACTGGCTTTTCTGTTTTAGGCCCGCCTGTTTGATGTTGTAAACTGTTAATAAAAGGCTTTGCTTATGAAGGGATCTGTGTGAGAAGCGTGATGGCTTTCCAAGCCAGCATTTTCTCTCTCACCCGCAACACACTGACGTCACAAAACCCTGTCTCTGTGTTGATCATTTTCCTTTTAATCTTTTTAAACTCACATTTCTCTGATTAAAACCCAACATAGACCCATCAGGTTTAGGGGAATTTCAAAAGCACTAAAGCAGAGAATGGGACTCTCTGGACTACACGCCATCTCATGGCACTTTACAGATCACCAGTCAGATTAATTCAAAGTTTTCTTTCTAAGGAAAACCAGCTAATTGCATCAACTCATTGACTCTTCAACAATCCCTCACACTAAGCACATGCTTGTAGCGACAGTGGAGAGGTGAAAAGCTCCCTTTGAACATGAAGAAACCCTCCAGCAGAACCAGGGCTCAGTGTGAGCGGCCATCTGCTGAGGCCGACTGGGGTTCAAGGAGCCAGAAGCAGACATAGAAAAAGAAACTCTACATTTATTCCTCCCAATTTAAACTAAAGCTGTAGGAAGTTAAATGACCGCCCCGTGCAATACTGCATGGCACTATTGGTTCTATGAGGCAGGTCTAAACCAGCTTTTACTGCTAACAGCAGTGGGTGTGGTCTATTTAGCCTACAGACTAAGCCAATAAGAGGGGGGATTTGAGTTGACTCAGCATAGTTATTATTAGTTGATTATCAAAGGGATGGGATTGTTGTGGCCCGAGGAGGAAGGCTTCAAGCTTGTGGCCGGTTTGAGGTTAGTGGATGAGGTCTCCTCCGTCATCCATTTTTATTTAGAGGAGGAAAGCGGGGCTGAAGATGTTGTGGAAGAGGAAGCCAGGCGGTAGAAGCTTGGTTGGTGTGAAGGCTTCCAGCCGCACATGTTTGAACCCTTGCCTCGCAACGCTGCCAGTTCTGTTAGCTCTACGCCTGCTGAACACATCACCAAGCTCAGAGGGGATTTACCATTAGGCAATACTAGGCAGTAAGCCTAGGGCCCCATGGAAGTTCATGGGGCACCATAAAACTCTGTTTACATGCATAGTTAATACAACTATTCCTTTTTCTGCACATTAATTAATTTTTGATAAAAAATCCTTTTGGCTAAAAATGCCATCAGAACGCTTGATAATATTAAGTGTGTCTCAGCCCCCCTTCAGTGTCCACCATATTGGATCAGTCCATTTGCTGCACATGTTCAGAAAGGTCCAAACAGACAGCAGCAAACCATTTGAAAACAAACGATGCAAAGAGCAGTGTTGCCAACTTAGCGCTTTTAGTCGCTATATTTAGCGACTTTTCAGACCCCTCTAGCACTTTGATTTCTAAAAAGCTCCTAGCGCCAAATCTAGAGACTTTTTTCTGCTACTGGAGACTTTTTAGAGACAACATCTAAAAGCAGCTAACTCTGCTCTCCAGAGCGAGTAGATTGGTAACCCGCCCCTGCTCTCCTCTATCTTGTCTGCTGTCATGATTCATGCAGCTATTATTTCATCCAAATGAAAAATGGAGAACAGAGAAGCAGATCATGGCTTGTCTACAGTGACAAGAAGGACTGGGTTATTTACTTTGGCCTTTTTGGAAACACAGGAAGGAGCAATCAGCTAAGTGAGCTTAGTGCTTGGAAAAAATCTTTCATTCCTTTAGAGACAGCATGAAAAGTCAGCTGAGTACAAAACATAGAGAGGAAAACAAGAAGAAAATGGACAAGAAGAGAGGGACACAAACCTAGAACAGATAATGGATGTCTATTCTATTAACATTTCTATCTGTAGAATGGGTCTGTTCTATGTGTTGTCTTCTCCATTCAGAGGGCCCCCTGCCTGTCTTTGCCTCGGGCCCCAAATTTCCTAAATCCACCACTGGCTTTAGCAAAATCAGTGACACTTCAGCCATGCTATCATATCAGCTATATCACTTCCTCTGGCTGGGGCTCATGGAATAAACAGCGGTAGGGCAACATTCTTCTTCCAATGGATTGTAGCAGCTGAAATATTTCCATATTTTCATCCGCAATAAGTTCCATAGCGCAGCACAGCTCACATCCTGAGCGTTCTCTCTGATGTATGTGCAGGAACAGCATTTAGGAAAACTGATGGTTTTGAAACTGTGACTTTTTTCATACCAGGGTTTAACCTGAAACAAGAAGCCGGGCTAGGCCTAGTCTAGCTACACTGCTCTGTGGGAAAGTACTTATATATTACCTGTAGGACCTGTATGTCACAGCCGTTCTCTCAACCTCACCTCTTTCTGAAGGTGCCCAACAAGACTTTATTTCTTTAGTTTTTATAAAGCTGAAGGGAAACAGGTCTGATGATGCCATGGCAGTGTGGGAGAAGGAAGCCCAACTCTCACCTGTTGGATCCCATACGTCCAGCCCTGGCGGATTCTGTCTCTTGCCCAGACATTGTGGGCATTTTCAGCCAGCTTGTCCACCATCGCCTCCTGTGTGGGAGTCAGCTTGATGTGACTCAGGTCCAGAGGAGCAGGTTTGTAGCCACCGGTCAACTCATAACTGCACATATTAGGTTGGAGAACAAAGCTGTTAGGAAACCCAAATAGATCTGAGGTATTTCTTTAAATATTCATTAATTAAACATTAATTTTAATCTGCAGATCATTGGATTCGATTCTAGAATTGCGCTGCTAAAAAAGTTGCAGGTTAGTTTTCTCTATAGGCTCGATTTGAATATTCTCTTATAAAAGAACTGCAGTTCCTCCATTTATGAATCAAAATCTGCTTTTTCTCATATTTTCACCTCTGGTGTTGGATACAGAGCAGCTGGATTGATTTTTGCCAATATCTTTTTATTTTTGGACATTTGTTATGATGTGTAACCATAGCAACCGTTTTAGGTTAATTTTTTTGTTACTGTGAGCAGCTCATTAACATCCAACTGGAACTTAAGCTGGAGTTCAACTTGAGTGAAAAAGGGGATGCTGAGAATGGAGAGTAAGGGGCAAGGAGAAGAAAGAGGAGGAGGAAATCCAAGCCATCTCTTCCATTAATCATTATGGGCAATATGAGATCTTTAGGAAACAAGCCAGAAGAACTTCAAGCCCAAGCAAGGACATAACCAGGATGTGGGGAATGCAGCATTATGTCTAATGAAACATCGCTGCAAGATCATATCCCTGACATCAGTGTCTCTCTACCAGGATTTCTGACCATAAAAGCGTACAGACATTTAAAGATGGCTGAAAAACTCAATGGAGGAACTCCACTAGAACTTCTGGAGATGATTTCACAAAGAGCAATTCTTCATTAAGTGAAGAAAATTATGGAAAAAAAGGAAAGCATCCCCTTTGGAAGACAATAAGTGAGTGTCTTCAATCAACGGCTTCTCCAAATCCAGTCCAAGGCAGACCGTTACAGAAGACGCTTCCTGCCTACAGCTATTAACAACAACTTGGTAAAATAAAATAAAAAACTTGAGTGACTAAAACATTACATTTTCCTTTAAGATAAATAAGGTATTCTTGAGTTGAATCAATTCTATAGTTCTGGATCTATTGGTACGACTCACGTTGGAGACAGCTTCATGCTCTTTACTTTTTCAACAGCATGTTCATCCGCTAGTCCAACATGGCAGCCCAGTGCAAGCAGAGTCCTGAGAACATAGAACTACAATCAATAGAACTTTTCCAGTAGATCAGAAACCTTAAATTAGTTTGGTGTGGATTAACACAAGCAACCATTTCTCTTGACAATTCATGACAATAGTAAGAAGAAGAAGAAAGGAATGTGAGTTTTAATCTTTGAATTAACCACCTACATTTGTAAAAAAAACATGTCTGTTATTACATCAATAATTCAAGTTTAAGAACATGTAGCACTAGAACTAAAGGCTTCATGAGTTTATCCTGCAACCCAACATTGTATGGAGTGCCGTTTGTGAAGTTAAGCAGTCAAAAATTAGGAGCATTATTTATGATTATTTAGCATGTTTTAAGAGAAAAACAAGGAGTTTATTTTTTCCCAATTCATTTTTTCACTGTCATTTATAAAAATCTTACTTTGCTAAATAAATATTTAGTTTGTTGAATACATTTTTAGCTCCACCAAGCACCAAGCTAGCTAAATAAGCAGAAGTAAACTACCAAATTGAAAGCCTTGGAATATCTATACGACTCCTACGGCATCTTTTTCACATTTATGAAAAAAACATAATTAATTCCAAAATGGAAGGTCCTCTTTGAAATACTTTTATTTGACTGTATACGTTTGTTTTAGGAAATGGGCAAATGTTTAATGTTATGCTAACCTGCATCGGAAAGCTATAGTCACACATGGGGCGTCACTATGTTGCCATAGCAACGACTGCTCCAGCAAAGTTTGCTTCAAGATTTTGGCATTTGACCAATTAGATGGCAGATGCTTGAATGATATATTACCTACTGCAAATTAACTTGAAAAAAAAGTTAACAAGTCAAGAAAAAAAGTAAAAAGCTAATTGAAAACTTAAAAACTAAAGTTAAAAAGTGAATAAGCCTAGTTAACAATTCTATTTAGGTTCATAAACTAAAAAATGTCAGTGCCAGTATCAGCATTAATGCCTCTAAGGTTATGTTGGACAAAAAAAAATGTGTTTCTTTCACTCTGCGTGTTTTTCATGAATTTCTTCTTAAAGCATTTTTGTTATTTTTCTTAATATATTCGGGGAAGTTGGCGTTTCTTTTTATTTTTACCATCAAAATATCCATATTTTTTTAATGTTACAAAGGTAATAAAGTCTGAATTCCAATAACACTATTGGCTTCAAATTTGGATTTTTAAAGTATTTCAATGAGTTCCATATCAAGGATTAACAAACTAAATATTTAATTTGGAGCTTAATATTTATTTAATAAACTAAATATGTAGTTTGGAGCTAAATACTTAACAAGCTAAATATTTAGTTACAAACTGAATATTTATTTAACAAAGTAAGATTTTATAAATGAATGAATGACGTAGTGAAAAAAGGATTTGGAAAAAAAATAAACCCCTTATTTTTCTCCTAAAACACGCTAAATAACCATAAATATTGCTCCTAATTTTTGACTGCTTAACTTTACAAACGGCGCCCAGGTGGTAAGGAAGCACAAGAACCTCCAATGCACTCAGATAGAAAAATCCCAGCAATGAGCGACACCCTAGTGTTTCTACAAGAACAGTTTATCCAAAAAGCTGTAGAGACACCTCTACCAGGAGTGACAATAAAGATGAAGGCTGCAGCATAAACACACACATGCAATATTTTCACAAAATGTACTTGTTTTTCTGTATTCACTACGCCTGCCAGAACCTGGTATCACTCAAATATATTTGATCTAAAGCAGCATCTTCAGCTGCTTCACTACATTTCTGCTTTACTTCAGAGTTTCTAAAGACATCTGCAGGTTGTAGCTCCGCTCCTGTTCAGGAAGCTTCGAGAACTCCACCAGGCAGGGGTGCTGTCGCTTGTTATCGTCTCTCACCTGCAACACACACACCCAACACATGACATCAGTTTATCATCAGATCAAAAACAGCCTTGCTATGCATATAAGCCTGGAATATATTGGAGCCAAATGTTGAACAGAATGTTACTGGGTCTGATATCTTCAGGGCTGCAAACGTTTCACCAAACCTGGGAGTGAGATTTTGTACTAGTGTGGAACGGCCACCCCTGTCAGGGTTAGTTTGAAACGCTCTCAGGTGCAGCTCTAGGTTGGAGGTTTTCAGAGGATTTCACTGAAACTAAGCAGCAAAATGGGTAATTTTTACTGCACAGTAAATGTTACTGAATGACAATAACGGATCTGTAGTTATGTGGAACATTTTCACACAACATATGTTATTTTCTACATTCTGGTGATTTTCAGAGAATAGAAATAAAGAAGAACGGCTTCTACTAAAACACTTGCATCTTAAATATACTTTAAACTAAGAATTTCACAACTTTGTTCATTAATTATTCTGTACAGTTAAAGTAAATTAAACAATGGGGAGCTAATAAGTTATTACTGGATTACTGGCACTGATACAGGAACCAGTGCAATGGAAACCTGTGCAAACTACTCTGTGTAGGAATATTTGCTAATAGGCTAAGGATTAAAAACCTTAACTCATTATTCTATTATCTTGTTAATTTTTTCTTCAATTGACGAAACAGCTAAACAATTCAGAGCTTCTAGGAGGCTGTAGATTCCATAAAAAATCTCCATGACCAGACAGCATTTCTCTGGATGTTTCATTTTGGTAAATGTGTTGGAAATTAAGTTTTTAAACATATTCAATGGACCAAAATAAGGATAAATGAATAAGATAATTAATGATAAAATGAGAACATCCCTGCGGTTCCTCTGAGTTGTTCTGCACATCCTCTCTGGATGTGGTTGGTCTTTTCTTGGGTGGCTGATCTTTAAAAAATAAAATGCATTGATTCTTTTCTTTATCGTCGACCTCCTGCGGCTTTGTGAGGCAAAAACCTGCAAGCTTTAAGAATGTAGAGATTTGTGTTGCTTAAATTAGTCCTATAATCCAATGTGGGATTATTTAACTAAACTGAGCAATAATTATTTAACTGGTGAGCAAAACATGGACTAAATAATTATCGGCAATTGGAGTCTTTATAAAATTAATCAGAAGAAGCTCCAGCTCCATTAAGAAAGATGGAAAATAAAATTTTATTTTTTTAATCTTTGCCGTCAATTATTTTCAATAAAAGGGGCCCACGTATGCCTAGAATGGACAACCGTGCGACATTTGTGGATCAAACGTACGGTGGGAAAAGCAAAATTCTTAATATGGTCATTATCACAAAAACATAGATAGAGAACTTTTATGATACCAGGTGTCATCATTTCACTGGTTTCATTGTTTTGTTGAATAAACAAAACAAAAAAAGAACTGATGTCCATGAAACTAGTAATGACTGAAAAATTATTTGTCAGAACGGCGAATGTACAATGTATGGCAACAGGTAAAGACCATATGGCAGGTTATTAAAGGAAAAGTTTGGTCATATTCGTGGGATACACCATGGACTCCTGGAAGGCTTGGAGGATGGTGTGTTTAACAATGCTGTCACTGGAGGATACCGAAGATGTGTGGATATTTGGTTTTTATACTTGGATTTCTCCTGTTTAGATTTGGAGGATACCTGATGTATCTACAATTACAGAGAATGTTGGCGGCAATTTGGGCATTAATCAGGCTGCCGGCAGTGATTGACGCCCTAACAAAGGCTGTGAACGAGCAAGATCGGGAGCTGACCTGCATGCTGGGTGCGATTGAACACAGGCTGGCTGCAGTGGTTAAACTCAAAGGTGAGATGGGATAACATCTTGGACGGACATGCTCGCTTTAAGGCGGAAAAGCCCAACACATTTGGAATATTGGATTCACCTTGAAAGAGCCAGCAAGAACAAGACTCAAGGCTGCAGGAAATACCTGTGCAGCCTGCTCTCAAAACAATAACGGTTGTTCTGGATTCAACCTCTCTATCTAATCTCCCCTGGATGTTATGGCGAAAGGGCACAGAAGAACTGCTCCCCCCCTCCCCTACCCGTGAAACATCTGTGGATGCGCTCAGTGACTGTAGATAAACTTCTATCTCATCAAGGACAATGGCCTGTGGTCAGCGTTCACGGACATATTGAATGCACTCATCATACACACACAACTAATGTCCCAATATCTCAGATTGACTTCATGTGACTCCGCCTCCGATGTGACCCTCTGCTGAAATGTCTCTCGTGTTACATGTGCTTTTCTTGTGCAGAGGTTTTTTTTATATCACAAACTGTATCCTGTCAAGGATAAAGTGTGAAATGTGCGTTTTTTACCCTCTCTTCCCCAATGTGGCTCCTATCTTTCCACAGAGATAAAAAGGCAGCGCTATAGGGAACCGCCTGGGACCTGGGCAACCAGGTAACTGGTGGGAACCTGGCAAGCCATAAGAACGCGTCAATGGCACTTTAATCAATCAATAAAGATTGGTTGATTAAATTGTTGGTTCCTGATTTACCAAAGCAGAAAGTGTCAGAAGAACACAGAGGTTACTGCTTTCATTCTGGACAATTAACTTTTTTAGTTGCTAATGCTAAGACCTGGCAATAGGCTGAAAAACAGCATGGACTAATAGAGGGCAAGAGCAAGTCTGCCACCTACTGGCTAGAAGGAGTTAAAGGAAAAGTCCACTCATATTTAGAATTCAAATTTCTGAAAGTACTTTAAATATAAAATTACTACATACTGTTGAATAAATTATGTGTTTTTAATTCAGAGTTATTTTCATTTGAATGTGCTTTTTACTGGAGGCATCCATGTTTGTCAAAGAACCACGACTGCTACCCACCCGATTTTTGGCGTGACAGTGCGCGATATCGGCTGTTGATCAAGTCCCAGTGCTGTATCTGGTGTTTGTCACAGCACGCTATTATCCAAGTCATCTTGAAAACATTCTTCTTCCAAATGTTGCCAGACTCCCAGACTCATAGATCGTGACGAAAATTGTTGTTTTTACTGATTAATGCTAAATTCATTCAATCACAGCAATCGCAGTAGTTTTAGGTATAAAAAATAATGATCCATTGGTTATTCCTTGATGACTGGAGTTTTCCTTTAATGAGAAAAACAAATGGCTCAGTACTTACTGCACCGTACGTCCAGCCCAGTTCGATTTTATTCATCACCCACAATTCATGAATGTTTTCTGCAAGTTTCTCCCTTATTCTATCCAAGTGAGATGGCAGAACAACCTGAACACACATAGAAGACAGAGTTCTGTACCGGAACCTCTCCGATAATTTACCCTTCAAGTTGAGCTTTAAAACGTTCCTCTATTTTTACCTGGCTGGTGTCCACAGGTGTGGGAGTAAATGCTGCCTGGCTCAAAGTGATGGTAGGTCCCAGCAGGTCTTTGGCTACAGTCTGGTCTTGGCTGGCCTCCAGCTTGAGCTTCTCCCTGGGCAACACTGCCTCGTAGCAAGGAGCATAGCCTGAAGGAGGCAGGAATTTGAACTCTCCATGACGGCCCCCGAGGAGGAAACGCACCCTGCAGTGTCACGAAAGGAGAAACAATTACAAACTAGAAAAAGAAATCACAAATATCAACAGGTTATTTATAATATTAAAACCCCAGCTCTAACTTTCTATAACATTCCAGAAAAACAGATAGCATTTTTTGCTAAGTCCAAGTCTACTGCAGTGACAAGACTTTTCAGTAAAACACTAACTTGACCCCTGCAGAAAAACTGGCCACGGGGAAAAAAAGGCCCTCGGAGTTGAAGTTCTCAAACATTCCCTGAACTGGCTGGCCGTTGATCCTGAAGGAGATGCTGGGGACGCTCAGGTCCAGGCAGCAGCTCACCACGTCTTCTGAACGCAGAAGGTGCTGGTTGGGAGATGTAACGGTCCGAGCAATGCAGCCTGCACAGGGTTGGAGGAGAGACAAAGATCTCTGCATGTTATTTCAGTTTACCATCTAAAGACTTCAGAGCAGCACTGTCTGGCTCATCAACAGGATCCTCCTATAATTAGTTGGCTGAAAACTAACCAGATGTGCCCTCCTATGGGCATTACTTTGAGTTCTTGTTAGGTTGTCCTGTCTTTATTAAAACCTCTGGTTTTATATTTGATGTTTTTATTATCATTAGTGGTGGGCCATTATCGGACTTAACATGCTGCAACCTGTGGTTGTTGGGCTTCTCTTGTTACCCTGCAATGCCCCATACCTGCTTATGTCTCTGGGGTATTACAGGCTAACAACAGACGCCAAACGACCCCCATTCCAAAGGGTTGGGTCCGTTTGTCCATTTTAACTTGCATGTATTCTAAACAAAAACAAGGATTTGTTGGGCTACTGTTTAAAGTCGTATGGAAGCGGCCATTCCAACCGATGCATTTCCGAATTCTCCTGAGTGGTGCGCAACTTTACACAAGTGAATAAGGTGAATGTGATTGGTCGTTTATTAAGGGGGTGGGATTGGTGTGGTGGAAGGTTCACAAGTAAGTTTGATTGTAGGCGATTTGTCAGAAGCATCTTGCTAACCAGTTAGCAACTTAGTGCTAGTAAGTTCCCAATGGGAAATTCCATTGGGACCAAGTAGCCACTAAATTGAAGTGACTTAGAAACAACACTGTCAAGGAACGCCATGGACAGAGGAAACAATGCAAGAGGAGGAGAGTTTAGTAAGTGCGGTGAGAAGGTGGATGAGTCTCCTCCATCATCCATTTTTTATTTAGAGGAGGAAAGGGGGGTAAGAAGATGTTGTGGAAGAGGACGCCAGGGCGGCAGAAGCTTGATTTGGTGTAGAAGGCTTCCAGCCGCATAGCGTGCTGAGCCCTTGCACTGGCTTTGCTGCTGCCAGTTCTGTTAAAGCTCTACGCCTGCTGAAGACGCATGAGCGTCCATCCCCACGTGAACACTGGGGACTGAAGCTCAACTGGGATGGGAAAATGATTCTGATTTCTTATTTCAACCGTTGCGTATATTAGCTGCGATATATGAATCAAGATGCTATGACCAAAAAACATCTGATTAACAGATGACCGTTGATCCATATGATTGGCTGAATTTAGGTGTTCAAGCTGATGTATAACTAACTGGCCTGAGTAAAATAACGAAAAAAACACATTTTGAAAATAAAAGTTTTCTAAATTTTGGGGATAATATGGTCTGATAAAGAGTACATTTATATACATGTTTAAGCCAGAATGATTTGACATTTAGATATTATTTCCCTACAACTTTAAACCCTTCAAACTAAAACGCTAATCCAGACATTTTGAATTGAAAAAGCTTCCTGGATGGGAAGCGAAACGTCTTCAAACATTGTAAACAAAGTCCATTGGATGTTTTTAACTATTTTGGATTGACTATGACCTGGATGACTAAGAATCTTCACCAACCTAAGTAAAAAATATTAGAGCTGAATGATTTTTGTTAATAAATTCTTATATTTTTAATCAATGTTGCTGTTAATTTATTTCATATATGTGCAGTGTTAACAGTTTGACCATGATCTAAGCTAGATTCACCCATTCATCTGTTTTCCTAACACAGAGCCAGTTGGGAGTGGGGCCACAGAGAAACATGACTCCTAAAGTTATTTGATTGAATTACATATTTGCCAGCCGTCTCCACTGAGGTGGGCATGAAGACCAACAGGTAACAATAAGTTTGTCAAGGTGCAGTTTGTTTAGGAAGCTTACCTGACCAAAGATGGAGTCCATCAAAGCCATAGGAATAGAGATCATCACCAACGCCATTGCCCCCCCAGCCCTCCCCTCCACTGGGGAAGGGCGCATAGCCACTGGTGTTGGCCCAGCCAACCCTGAGGTGAGTGGGCTCAGCTGTGACAAATGGCACCGTCTGATCCACAATAAGCTCATAGTACCACTTTTTGTACTGGGCAGAGCCGTCGCTGACCCCCAGGAAGATATTTGGGCGCATACTGTTGAGAAAGACAAAGCAGACAGTAAGCCGTCATGGTGACAGCATGACGCCATTGATGATATGAGGCTGTTTGGCCGGTGAAGGTAGTACAGGATTTATTTGTTTAACTTCCACAATAAAACGACTGTCAGAGTTTCGGGTCACAGGAGTCAGTTCATTTTGTTCATCAAACATAGATGCTGCTTATTTTTAATTTAGGAAATTTATGGCCCTAGGCAAAGACAGGCAAGGGGGCCTCTGAATTGAGAAGACAACACAGAGAACAGACCCATTATACAGATAGAGAAATGTTAATAGAATAGACATCCATTATTTGTTCTAGGTTTTGTCCGTCTCTTCTATACCCATTTCTTGTTGTTTTTTCCTCTTTATGTTTTTTGACCCCTCTAGCACTTTTAATTTCCAAAAAGCACTCCTAGCGCCAAATCTAGTAACAACTTTTTCTGCTTCTGGAGACTTTGGAGACAACATCTAAAAGCAGCTTAACTCTGCTCTCCAGAGCGCAGTAGATTGGTAACCCTGCCTCCTGCTCTCCTCTATCTTGTCTGCTGTCATGATTCATGCAGCTATTATTTCATCCAAATGAAAAAATGGAGAACAGAGAAGCAGATCATGGCTTGTCTACAGTGAAAGAAGGACTGGGTTATTTACTTTGGCCTTTTTGGGCATACAGGAAGGGGCAATCAGCTAAGTGAGCTTAGTGCTTGGAAAAATCAACATTCCTTTAGAGACAGCACTTGAAAAGTCAGCTGAGTACAGAAACTGCATAGAGAAGGAAAACAAAAGAAGAAAAGGGACAAAGAAGAGAGAGGGACACAACCTAAACAGATTAAGAGTCCACTGGCTTTTGAAGGACATCTCTATCATCATGGGAATTGGGTCTGTTTTATGTGTTGTGTTCTCAGTTCAGAGGGCCCCCTGCCTGTCTTTTCCTAGGGCCCCACATTTCCTGAAATCCACCCCTGGTTAGGTGCATTGTCTGGGTTATGCTTGCTTTATAAACTGAATGTAAGTCAGCGAAACGTCCCCATATGTCATGAAAACTGCCAGCTGTGTGTGTGTCAGTGTGTGTATACCTGCTTACGTGGTTGATGAGGCGGGTCTGCAGGAGCAGATCTCTTCCTGGCAATAGGTTGTCACAGATCAGGTGTTGGTTGGAGCGCACCGCCACACCATTACATACACAAAGTGAACACAACACGTCTAGGACCTAGAAATCCCAACAGAACGGCGAAGCTGTTACAGCCTGAAAACAGTCATTCAAAACCTCAGGCTGATTAAGGCTAAATAAAACTTTTCTCTTTTTTACACATCAATGTAAATCTTTGAAATTTGAATCAATTATTATTTATTCTTTTAGCTTTTTATCTTATTTGAATCTATGTATTATTCTTTGATTTGTGTTTTTAAATTGAAACAAAGAGGAATCATAATATGTTTGTTTTTTCTAAATAAGTTTAATAAAATTATAAAGATAAAAGAAAAGATATACTCTTCACTCCTCTTATGCCATAAACTATGATAATAATTTGGGAAATTGGGAACAAATGTCCATATTTTAACCACTGAACATACCGGCTGCGTACCACTTTTTAATCTCCGATTTGTTTCCATGTCACACTGACGGCACATAGAGAGGCTCTGACTAGGCAGGGTGAGCAGATCAGTGCAGAATTATTTCTTGTATGAACGCCCTGATCTGTGGGCTGCTGCGAGTACATCTAATATAGCTACTAAGTGTGACTTTACGAGCTTGACTGAGTCAATGATTGCCTTCCATGGAGTAAAAGTACCTTATGATTGCGTCCGTGCTTATCCAGAAGGGAGATGATAGATTTGATGTGTCCCTCCTTGATTATGTTGAGGGCCTCGGGGCTTTCCACCAGCACACAATGAAGCACCTCCAGGATCCCTGCAAAAATCATCATTAATTTATCATTAATGAGGCAATTAGTCAGTCAGTGAATCAATCAATCAGAATGGACCTGCCTAACTGACGTAACATTTATAAATTATATTTCTAACTTTTTCCTACTTCTGTTTCATAATATGTATTACTCGAAAACTAAAAATTACCCAAATTCCCTGCCCAAAATGGATGCAGGAAAGCAGTTCTTCATTGGCTTCCCTGTTAAATCCAGAATAGAATTTAAAATCACTCCTTCTCACATATAAAAGTCTATAAATGGCCAAGCTCCATCTGATATCAGAGATATCTGATTGTTCCCTTATGTTCCTAACAGAGCACTTAAGCTCTCAATCTGCAGGTTTACCTAGTTGGTTCCTAGAATTTCTTAAAAAGTAGAATGGGAGGCAGATCTTTTAGTTATCAGGCTCCTCTCCTGTGGAACCAACTACCAGTTTTAGTCCGTGAGGCAGACCACCCTGTCTAATGCCTTTTCAAGGCTAGGCTTAAAACTTTCCCCTTTTACAAAGCTTATAGTTAGAGTGCCTTTTTCATCATTCTGCTTCATTCTATCTCTATTTTCTTCCCACTCTGCAGAATCTAGTAGGTTCAATTAGCTCCCTCTGCTCTCTGCTTTTTTTCTTAATGAGTTTTTCCTCTCTCCACTGTCGCTACAAGCATGCTTGCGTGTGAGGGATTGCTAAGAGTCAACGAAGTCGATGCACTCAATTGGTTTTCTCTTAGATAGAAAACTGAGCCAATCTGATTGGATGATCTGGTTAAATAATCTCTGTAAAGTGACTTGAGGTGATGTGATGTGAATTGGAGCAATAGAATTAAACTGAATTGAACTGTATTGATACTCTAATTGTTAAATCCTTATCTTATTTTCTTAGTAGTGATGTCGCTACAAGCCACGTAGTATATCTTTCTTTTCCTCCTACATGAATCCCCCCATCAAAGCAAACACATTTCCATGTTTTGCAGGCGAATAAACTAACATACCAGAGGAAGCTTCCAGTCGTTCCAGTCTGCTGATCAGCCAGTCCAGAGAGCCAGAAAACTGAGCGCAGTTTTTCCTGTTTCCTCGGATCAGCGCAGCTTTAAAATGACACAGGAGGAAGGATTAGATGGGAGATCACCAGGAGCCGCTGAGTGAAACCTGTCCACATCTGAACACGTGTATAAAGCGTGTACCCAGCAGCTGATATAAGGAGTTCAGGATGGAGCTCCAGGCTTCTGCAGCTTCCCTTCCAACCACCTCAGCAAAGTGAGCTGCACTGCTGTAGACATGGAGACGATCGATGCACTCCAGCACCAGGCTGATCATCCCCTGCAGAAACACAACCAGTTCATTTTTCACCAAACACATCAGGCACTGCTGATGGTTCCACTGCTCTGCAACTGCAGATTTCTTTGTTGAAAGATGGATAAAATACATTTGCTTTCTAGAATTTAATATTATGAGGCCTTCTGTTGTAGTGAAAACATTAAAACTGGGGATAGGACATGCAATAGGAGCTAAACAGAATAATGCATCATCACTACTTTTAGGTCTACAGGGATAAAGAGAGCGCTGAGCCAGAAAGGAAGGCTCATATACGTCTTTACCACAACTTGTGGTAAAGAGTTATGGATCATGACCAAAAGAATAAGTTCAAAATAAAACTGAGCTTCCTCCATCCAGGAGCGTCTGATCAGCGTCTGATCAGGATAACCCCGTTTTCCTTCTTAACCGTTTCCCATCTAACCCTGTTTGGGATAAGGAGGATCAGAACTTTAAGCAATAGCATCAAATGAGGCCACCTTGGCTCTACCTTTCTTTTACTATACTGGATCCAAAATAGTTGGGTTGTCCTGAGCTATCTCTATAGTCATACTGCTATAGGTTTAGACTGCTGGAGGACATAGGGACCCCTTTTTTTATCATTCTGCTTCATTCTATCTCTATTCTCCCACTCTGCAGAATCTGTTAGTTCAATCTCTAACGCTCTGCTCTCTCTGCTTTTTCTCATAGTAGCTTCATCTGGTCTGTCCCTGTTTGGCTGTGACTCCATCCTGGAGAGAAATATCAGCTGTGCTGCTGCCATCTACACCTATGTTTCTAGATGCTGGAGATCGGCCTGTTTTCAGTGTAGTCCTGTTTCTCTGACTGTGACTAACTGGATGTGCTCTTCTTCATCCTCTGACATGGGAGCTGGCTCGGAGCTCGCCTGCCTGGCTGTGTGTTTTCCTGGACGGGCCGCCTGTGGAGCTGGTTGACAGTTGCCTTTTTGTATCTATGCTTCTTTTTCTATGTCTACTTCTGCCTCCTTGAACCCCAGTCGCCTCAGCAGATGGGCGCCACACTGAGCCTGGTTCTGCTGGAGGTTTCTTCCTGTTAAAGGGAGTTTTTCCTCTCCACTGTCACTACAAGCATGCTTAGTGTGAGGGATTGCTGAAGAATCAATGAGTCGATGATGCAATCAGCTGGTTTTCATTAGATAGAAAACTTTTGAATCAATCTGACTGGATGATCTGGTGAACTGTCTCTCTAAAGAGACCTCGCGATGACATGATGTAAATTATAGCTATAGAAATAAACTGCATAGAATTGAATGTTCAGGTTACTGTTCTGTGCTTCGTCAAAACAGTGACTGATCTTCTCCCCCAGCTCCTCTGGTGAATCAGAATAAGTTTGGAGTCATGTGACAGAAGCAGCATCAGGTGAGGAGACCCTGCGGTTCATGCCAGCCCTCAGGGACTAATGGCCCGACTTTGCTTTGAGTGAGAAACAACGACTCCCTACCTCCTCTTGGAAGAGGTTCTGTCGGTTTTTCAGAGCTCTCAGCCGGTTCTGCTTGTCTTCGTGGTCCAGGTGATCCGCAGGTGGTTGGAAGTAGCCCATCAGATCCTGGAGACTTAAACTGACTGAGTCTATTGGAAGGTTTAAAGTAGAACTTTTCCCCTTCTTTCTCACTGTGTCCAGCCCTCTGCAGATGATATAGAGCAGAATGATCACCGTCTGACCAAACCTTTCATGTACAGAGTTAGTTCAACAAAATATTTCATTTAGGGCTTTCTGTCCCTTCAGATTGCTTCTACAAACACTTGTGAAAGAAAAGATCTATGTAAAGGTAAAGGTAAGTAATCCTGTTGATGTAGCATGTGATATGGGACTCAGCAGGGGATTGACCATTAGGCAATACCAGGCAGTGGCCTGTACAGGTGTACATCTGTAAAGTAGATTTTGGTCATACTCAGTTTCTCCTCCAACTTATAATTTCAGTAAAGTAATGGACTTTAACGACTTAAAGCTTCAGTTGACGTGAGGACCAGATAACAGGGAGGCCAAGCAGCATAAGCGTCGTTAGACCTATTTAAGGGTGGCTTCAGTCACCCTTTCTTTGGCATTAGCCACCCTATAATTATTTTGCTATTTTAAAAAATATATTTTTTTCTGTATTTATTTTTTCCTCCTATTTTCCCAAAACAAATATAGTAAAGCAACCCAATCAAAAAGCCATAAAGAAGACAAGTTAATCTGAACAATCATAGGCGTAAATCTAACTTAAGGACTGGTGTGGACATGTCCCCTACCAATATTATTTACACGTATTTTGCTTTCGTTGCTGTGTATATCTGATTAAAAACCCCATTCATGCCGCTCCTCAGAAAGAAAATAAAAAAAGTTCTCCCCGCTGCTCACCGTCTCCACAAGCCCCGACAAAAAACTCAGAAAAAGAATCTGTTTATCACTCAAGCTTTGCTCCTTATCAATACCCTAAGCCCTCTCCCCATAACATTTGAATAAAGAAGATATCTGCAGGTGTGACGGGTCTGGTTCGGTAGTCTATCCTAACGGGGTCTCAAGGGAAAGTGCCGTTGCAGTAAAACTCGACCCATGCAGGTCTCTAAGCTACACTACATTCAGTCAGTATCAAGTGCCATAGAAACAGACAACAGTGCCAATATATCAGAATTATACTAAAACACACGCAAATAATTTCCCACATAAAAAACAGGACTTTCAGTCCATTACAGTTTTCCGTTTTTTAGAGGGTTGTTTATTTTTCGTTTATTAAGTGATGGCTGTGGTATATTAGCTTTCACTGCTATAAGCTTTCGCAGCAGTGATTGATTAATTTTAAACACCTGCTCTACTGATGGTCTATCGGAGGTTGGTGTTTAGGTTGAACATAATAAAGAACACCTTTTTATTTGGAAGCTTCTTGTAGCTACTGTTTTAATCCGGCTTTACTACAAAACTTTTTCTCTGACTTTGATAGTGTTGCCATTCAGTAGCAAGCGCACTGCAGCCCCTTTTTCTTTTATATGTCACGTACATTTTAAGATTTAGCGTGTTAAATTGACAACTCAGGAGCAAGCTGCTTTTTGCAATCTAGCAGGAAGGTAAGGATAGGATCTTGCAGTGTGTGACATCACTCTGCAGGGGGTCCAAAGATAAAAGATTTAAACAATTTTTGGCATTGGAATTTCAGATTTAGGGGAGTTAGAAAGTTCACTTAGTAAAAGTGCAAATAATAAATCTGATTACCGATTACTTTTAAGCTGGTTGAACATACTGCGACAGACTGGTGACCTGTCCAGGGTGATCCCACCTCTCACCCAGAGCATTGGCTAGAGATATGCATTCAGCACCTCCTGATCCCACTGAGGGATATAAGGTTAAAGAGAAATGGATGGTTGAACAGGCGCCGCTCTCCCAGATTCTATCAAATCAGTATTGATACCCTCAGGGGCGGATTTAGGAAATTTGGGGCCCTAGGCAAAGACAGGCAGGGGCCCCCTGAGGAAGTAAACCCATATAACAGACCCCATTCTACAGATAGAGAAATGTTAATAGAATAGACATCCATTATTTGTTCTAGGTTTTGTCTCTCTCTTCTTGTCCCTTTTTCCTCTCTATTTATCAGCCTTCTGGTGGCATTTTAGCCAAAGGATTTTATCAAAAACATGATTAATGTGCAAATAGGATTAGTATTAACCTAGTACATGGAACAGCAGAGTTTTGTGGGGTATTTAACTTTGGGGCCCCTAGGCAACTACAATGTATTGCCTAATGGTAAATCCCCCTGGATACCCTGCTGGTGGATGTTCTTGACAGAAAGATGGAGTTGCTTAATCATATTCTGCTTAGGCCCCATAAGATCTTGTCAGAGTCCTGGTTTAAAAGTAAATTAATTTTTAAAAAGTGACCATTGACTGTCAATAAATGTTCTACAAAATTAATATTTATTTTGATTTCATTTACTTTGATTTGTACTGTCTGTTTTAGATTTATGTGATATTTTTGCACAAAATATATAAGTGAATATTGTAACAGTTATGTTTTCAACTGTAGCATTAAATTGATAAATGTTATTAGCATTTTTTTTGGCTTTATCCTTTCAACAAAAAGCGTCAGCATGGGTAGCTCCGCTTTCCTTATGAGCCGTCCCCACCAACTTTCAACACAAAGTTACACCCTTGTCTTAGACAACTGCCTTAGCAGGTGCACTGAAAAAATTCGGCGCACTATAGCGCGCACTGCGCATTATCTTCTAGGGGCTGAGCCACCCCTGTCTCTTAAACCTAGAGACAGCCCTGCCAAGCAGTCAAACAAACAACATTTTTTATTAATAATTAATTATCGGGCTACTTTTATTAAAGCCTTAAACGACATATCGCTGACGTCATGTTTCTCAATAAATACGTCTGAAAGAGTCATTTTTGTCAAAGTGAGAAATGAGCGTCCTTCTTAGCGCTGCTGCTCGTCTGATTGATCAATGAAAAGGTGGGAGTTTAGCTCCGTCCCTGATAGCGCTGAGGTCTGACATCTCTCTTTAAGACGGGCGTACTGTACGTAAAACTGACAGACCGTAGTAGCCACGTTTTTGTCCGCCATGTCTTTGTCCAAATACATCGTCGCCTTTTCTTTTTAGGGCTTTCAGCACAAAATTGCCCAAATTGCCAAGGCAGCATGTTTTCACTCTAGTGAGCTTCATATTCCTCTGCTACTGGTTTGGCTTCAGGATAGAGCGAGTCCGAGTAGCGCCATCTCACTGTGGAGCTGAGTCCCACCTGGTTTTTAGACGTACAGTGTGAGCAGGTAGATCGCATCGAAGCATCGGGTCGCACAGTGAGAACAAACATGTTGAGCTGTGAACTTTTAAACCCTGCAGTTTCGTCGTACAGTTTGAGCTGTAGCTGCGTGCAACGATTGAAAATATCGTACAGTGTATACCCAGCTTTAGGTGCAGCTCTGCACCAGAGCTAAAACCAGGAGGGTGAGAGGGTGTGGCCTAAAGCACCTGATGAAAATGTTGAAGAGGAAGACAGTGCTGCGGATGACCCGGGCAGTGCGGCTCTCTTCATGTTGGGAGCGAGACAGCGTGAGCCCGTCGTCCATGTGGCCCTCATGGTGCATGATGGCCTGAGAAAAGAAAAGAAAAATGATTTCCTGAAACATTTTCAATCTTGTTCAGTTGGAAAGTTGTTCCTGAGACTCTGTGTGCCGTTTTCACTGTGGTGAAGGTGAAATGAGGTCAGGAGACGTCAGCAGCTCCTCTGAAAAGTTCCATCTGTGGAGGAACAGGCTGAACGGTTCCACATTTAAACAGCTACACACTCAGCTGGGAATAAAAGCAGGAAGGCTGCTGTTAGAGATGCTAACGGTGCTAAAAGCACAGCCTGCAGCCTGCAGTGGGGCTGTTTAAACTGGTGATAGAATGCAGAGTTTCCATTGTCAGATGAATAACGATAGCTCAGTGGGTGAAATGGATGTACAGAGAAGTTCAAACTCCATCAACACCTCCTTTCTCTGCAAATCTAACTATTCTAAACTTCCACCATAAAACAGTGAATCCAAACGAAGCACCGAGTCGACGTAAACTCTGGGATGTTGCCTTATTTGTTTTTTGCCCTGTACTTTTGTCATGCACCGAAATTGTCACTCAGACCAGCCCACTGGTTCTTGGAACCTCGATTCATGTTCCAAGAACATGAATAGAGGTAAATGGAAGACAGCAGTTTAGATGTTTAGCCCACAGTTGGGTTTACTTCTACAAGAATTACAAAGCAGGAAGTTTCTCTATTGAAAATGAGCCAGAACCACGGGAGGAAACGCAGCGTTTCAGGCTGACCGGAGAAAGGGTAACATTTTCACAGTTTTCCCAAGGATCCAAAGACTCCACAGGCATGGATTATTTCAGTCTATCAGAAGATCCCTGCAAAGTTTGATGCTCAGCTGTTCATTTGCTCGAAGCATTTTATTAAAGACAGCTTTCACAATCTTGGACAGTTCAAAGCAGGATCTGCTAAACTTCTTTTACTGAAACGAGGGGCTGTTCCCACCGTAAGGCCATCACAACCGCAGGCTGGAAGGATGATTCTGTCACTAAGCTGTTGATAGCAATGCTGTGAATATGGTCACCAGATTTGGGTGAACAGTTTTTTTGGGGGGGGTATGAAGTGTCAACTGCTGGACTCTCAGCAGAGGGCCATGAGCCGCCCGTCCTCAGCCGTAGAAGGGGGGCTGGGTGCAGCTAAAGGCAGGGACCGCCATTGTCCAGACTACCGTCACCGGGTCGGGTTTGGTCGCTCCTTCCCCTGTCCTGTAACGCAGTACGAGGGACCATGAGCCGGTTCAGGTCCTTAGACCCTCAGCCTCCCAGAGGGGGATGAGGACACAACAAGTCTCTAATGTAGGAGGGAGCCTGACTGTGGAAGGCTCTGAAGGTCAGCACCAGGATTTTAAACTGGAACTGAAAACAGAGACTGGGAGCCGATGAAGAGCTTTTAGAATCAGTGTGTAACATGAGCCCTTCTGTTGGTACGAGTCTGTGACCCTGAACCCACTGAAGACTCCAGACAACTCCTTTTCCTTTAGACATGAGAATAGACTGTTACAATAGTCTAAACGAGAAGATTCTGTACAAATAATCATTTCAAGATCATCTCTGGACACAATTGTTCTAAGTTTAGAGATTTTCCTCAGTGGCAGTAAAAGCAGTTTGTTGTCAGCAGCTTTGAGTGCTCTAAGGACAATGTTCTGTTAAAAATAAGGCCTCGGTTTCTAAGGCTTGGATTAGCAGACAACCTCAAGTCGCCCAGATCCTGGTGGATACCTGGAACAGCGTCATCAGGGGGAATCACCAGCACCTCTGTTTAGGTCTCTTTAGAGCTTCTGAGTTTCAGTCCCACTCCACAGCCTTCCCTCTGGGTCCCTGAGCAAGACCCTGAACCCCACACTGCTCCCCAGGCGCCGCACAATGGCAGCCCACTGCTCCCCAAGTGGATGGGTTAAATGCAGAGAGGAAATTTCATTGCTCTGTACTTGAGACAGTGTAATGGCAACAAAAGCTGGGGAAAAAAGACTAAGGCCTCCATATATGGGTGATGCGTGCTAACCACTGTGCCACCGAAGCACGCCAAAAATACTTTTTTTATAGACTTAGACAAACTTTTTATAGTTATTTTGTACACAGAGGGCGGGATTTATCAAGATCCAATTTTGCGCAAGCAGTAATTTGCGCGCCGCGAAACTGGAATTTTGGCGCGAGGGGCTGAACCATGGTTTGCTGGGTGATTTAACAAGAGTGATTGGCGTAACTGGTGGCAGGTGCAAAACTGTTGGAGACGCCCTATTTAAATGATGGTTTCCTTTTGCGCGTTTTGTGGTTTGCGCAAAGTAGTTTGTAGTTTGTACAAACTAGTGCATTAAGAAATTTAAATCTTACAGTGACACCCAACAACAACAAAAAAACTAGAAAAAAGCTGCTTCGGGAGAAACAGCAAAGTGGGAATGCTTTTTTTGCTGAATGAAAAAAGCTGAAATTACCTGAAGAACATATGAAAATGAGATAGGAAGTCATCAGAAACTTCAAACTGCAGAAAACAATTGAATCATCTGGAAGATTTTGTAGGGTAGAATCATTTGGCAGTAAAATGGCAGAAACAAACTCATCTTAAAAAGCTGCACAGCCAAACCATACATGATATCAAAAAATGTCTTGAATGTGGGCACTAGAAGGGTCTTAATATAATGTCTCCAAAGTTTCTAGAAAAATGTATAAAGAAATTTTGAAGGGGGTTTACCTACTTTCCAGAAACATGTCAGGCGTGTTATGAATTAGCAGCAAACAGAAAAGCTTAATTCCTGTCCAGAAAGAGAGCAGAATGAAGCCAAAGTTCACAACATAGGCTGAAAAGTATGAAATTAGCTGAAGTAGAAAATAAATTACAAAGAAAAACTTTAATCTTATCTGGTTGAAGAAAAAATTAGTAGCTTAAGGATGGGATGTAAAATGTTGAGGACGATGGTATTGAATAAGTATTAACATTTTAAAATCATATGTGGAAATGTCAAGACTTGGCAAAACAATTGGAAAATTATTTAAAATGTGTCGGTTGATCAGCATAAAGAAAACAGTGTCATCCTTAGAGGATTGAAAATCTACAAACCTATGTGCAAGACTGACCATGAGAAGCAGAGGAAGGACAGAGAGAGAAGCTTATAGAAAGAGAGCTAATACCACTTAAGGAGCTGAATTTATCAAAAATTTGAACCTGCATGTTACGAGCCGCTGTGGTGATGAAAGCACCGCTGGCAGGCTTAGGCTGCATGTTACAAGGTTAGCAGATGCTTAATTACAGTGTAAATCTTAGAACCTGATTAAGAAATATGCACTGAGGTGTGTGTCGTAAACAGGCCTTGGTAGTGTAATTTGAAGAAATTGGTTGACTTTGGGTCATAGCTACAAGCCACACGGCACAATGAATGAGTGTGCGTAAGGAAGAGGCTTTTATTTTGTAGGTTCCCTTTAGTCTTATTTTGAAAGTCTTTCATGGATGTGTGTCAAGGGAAGGGTCATGCCCAGCAGTGATATAGAATCCATTTCTAAATATGAAATCACTGGTTTTCAAAGTTATTGGGTGAATAGATGCTGTATTAGAGCGTAAATGGGAGACTTTTATTGTGAAATTTGCTCTGGGGTATGTTTTGAAAAGATCCCTAGAGTCTAATAGAAACAAGCTGGTAGAGTTTGGGTCATAATGCTGAGCCATTTGCATCAATTAATAGGCGAGTATAATATAGAGGCTCTTATTGTGTAGGGTCACTGGAGTCTTATTTTGAAAGTCTAGCAGGGTTGTGTGTTGAGAAAAGGGTCAGACCCAGCAGTGATACTTGATGACTTTCCAATCGTTAAATCACTCTTTTTTCCCTTGTTATTAGGGCAGTAGATAAAGTGGCAATGGGAGGCTTTTATTTTGAAATTTTCTGTGGGGTGTGTTTTGAAAACCCCCTAGAGTCTCATTTTTAAAAAAGTGGTTGAGTTTGGGTCATAATGTTGAGCCATATGCTGGGAAAAAAATATGAGTTTAATTTAGGGGCTTTTATTTTGAAGGGTCCCCGGAGTCTTATTTTGAAAGTCTATCAGGGTTGCGTGTGAAGGGAAGGGTCTTGGCCAGTAGTCATATTGTATCCACTTCCTAATGTTAAATCAGTGTTGTCTCCCTCCATTAGATTAAAATGTGCTGTTTAAAGTGGTGGAGGTAAAATCTCTTTGAAGCACGGTTACCTTGACGACGTTAACGAGCCTGTCAGTGAGAGAGAGAAACGCGCTTCACTTTCGTTCCTTAGTTCTCAGGCTTTTTTGAATGGGATTATCAGCTCCGAACAAACGAGTGCTGAAGACAAACCGTAAATGGTATCCAAAAAATTCTTTCAGTCTAAGCGACAGCTATCCTTTGTCTCCAATTGGGGTAACTTTCATGGCTGTAGCTCATTCATAACCTTAATGGGAAGGAGGAATAAAAAGGTTTGAGAAATCCTGCTGGTCTCATTGAATAACATGGAGTTCCATGGTAGAGCAGAACTCTCAAAAGCAAAACTTTCCCTCCGAACAAACGAGCAGTGAGCCAAAACCGTAATAGGTATTCAAAAAATTCTTTCACCGTGAGCGTCAGCCATCTTTGGACTATAACTGGTGTAACATTCATATTTCTACAATATTTGGTCTAGGCGTGGTGACGATGTAAAAAAGTGTATAATTGTCAAAATCTTGATTTTGGGGTTCGGACAGATTTGTTACCCCCGAACAAACCTTTTTCCTAGCTAAACGATAAAAGATATCGACACACTTCCTTCAATGTGAGTGCTAGGAAGGTCTGAGGAACAACTTCAGCAAGGCTCATGTTGCTACGTCGAACGGTTCCCCAAATGGGAGCTGCGGCGTACGAAAAAGTCTGTTGTTTTGAATTTTCAGTTCGGATTTTCAGAGAGCTCTCATTGGATTTCTATTGGGAAGTGTGGGACTTCTTCGGTGGTCTGGGCCAAACTGTTTGGAAAAGCAGTGAAATGCCACACAAAATGAGGTGGGTTGGAGATTTCCTGAATCCTGACAAAAATCCCTACGCTTTGATGTATAATTTCATTTCAATTGAGTTAAAAATGAGAGGGACTGAGAACAATTTGTTCGGAAAAACCAGAACAGCTCAAAAGCCAGAGAGTGGCGCACTCTGGCAGTTGAAGAATTCCGCCCATAGACTTCCATTATAAATCTGAAAATCTTTAAAAATTCTCTTTTAAAGTTTGAAGCTTCACTGAAGGAAAACTGTAAAAGTTAGCAAAAAGTTGAGTTAAACAGTAATAGCAGAAAAAACACCGGAAACATTTTAAATAACACTAGCCATGTTTCAAAGCTGAACGTTTGGTACCAATTTGGGCAAAATCAGCTGAAAAGGCTTCATTTGAACTTCAAGCAGAAAGAAAGCTTCACCGAAAGTGGAATAGCCAATAATACTAAGAAAAAGCTGGGCAGGAGAAATATCCAAAGTAAAGAATCTTTGCTGGATAAGCTATGAGAGCCACCTGAGAAGAGGAGCATATGAAAATGTATTAGGGAAGTCATCAGAAAACTCAGGCTGCAGCTGAGACAATTGAATCATACGCGGGAATTGTAGGGTAGAATCATTTTGGCAGCGAAGCGGCAGAAACAAACTCATGTATAAAAATAATATATATCTTTTAATATTATTACGCATTAGAGGTTTTTAATATATAATGTCGTAGTTTCCCAAGAAAAAAGAAGGATTCCTAAAAATTTTTAAAAGCGGGGTTTTACCTACTTTCCAAAGAGAGAAACATGTGTCCTAGGTGTGTGTTATGAATTAGCAGCAAACAAGAAAAAGCTTAATTCATGTCAGAAGAGAGCAGGAATATGAAGCCAAAGTTCTCACAGCATAGGCTAGCGAAGGTATTAAATCCAACTGAATCAGAAGAAATTAAAAAACTTGAAGATCTTATCTGGTTGAAGAAGAAAAAAAAGCAAATTTTCATTTAGCGTCTTCAGCAAAAAGTTAGTGAACAAGATGAATTATTGAATAAGTATCAAGAATTTAGAAATTGTAAAAATGTCAAGACTTAGCAAAACAATTTGAAAATTATTTAAAATATTATTAGGTTGATAAGCATAAAAGAAAACAATTAATACTCATGAAGAGGATTGAAAATTTACAAACCTATGTGCAAGACTGACCATGAGAAGCAGAGGAAGGACAGAGAAACATAGAAAAGAGCTGAAATACCATAAGGAGCTGAATTTAAAAGGTGAACCTGCATGATCACGAGCACGCTGTGTTGATGAAAACACCGTTGGCGAGCTTAGGCTGCATGTTACGAGGTTAGCAGATGCTTTTATTACAGTGTAAATCTTAGAGCCTTATTAAAAATGTAAACTGAGGTGTGTGTGGGGTCAACAGTGTGGAGTGTAATTTGAAGAAATTGGTTGAGTTTGGGTCATAGCCTTCAAACCATGCTGCACAATGAATGAAGGTGCATAAGTAAGAGCTTTTTATTTTGGGATCAGTGCTTATTTGGTAAAAGTCCTATCATGGATGTGTTGGAAGGGAAGGGTCATGCCCAACAGTGATATAGAATCCAATTTCCAAATATGAAATCACTGGTTTTCCATGTGTTTGGGTGAATAGATGCTGTATTAAGTAAATGGGAGACTTTTATTGTGAAATTTGCTCTGGGGTATGTTTTGCAAAAGGTCCTAGAGTCTAATAGAAACAAGCTGGTAGGGTTTGGGTCATAATGCTGAGCCATTTCCATCAATTAATACACGAGTAAATGGAGGCTTTTATTTTGAAGAGTCACTTGAGTCATCTTATTATTTTGAAAGGGGTCCTGGCACCAGGGGCTGTGTGTGTTGAGAAAGGGTCCAGACCAAGAAGCGGTGATACTTGATGACTTTCATCGTTAAATCACTCTTTTTTCCCTGTTATTACAGGGCAGTAGAGGAAGTGGCAATGGGAGGCTTTTATTTTAAAATTTGCTGTGGGGTGTGTTTTGAAAAACCCCTAGNTATATACAGTTTGCAAGGATACAGTATGCAGGGATACATTTCTCTATTGTGCTAAACTGCTTGGTTTGCCAGTGAAATTACAATATTAGACAAAGGAATTCTTAATTTCCTTTTTTTGTTTACCATTTTTACAGGATACAGCCCAGTCAGCAGGTTTCCACCCATCAGGAGCTGTGGTTGCAGTAGGAACCCAAACTGGCAGGTACATATGCATTACTGAACTATTAGATTCCTGCATGATTTGGTTCAAAAAGATAATTTCATAGTGACAGCGATAGGAAACCTCAGTGTCTCTGATTTTGCAGGTGGCTGGTGCTGGATACAGATTCCAAGGATTTGGTTACGGTTCACACAGACGGGAATGAGCAGCTGTCAGTGATGCGCTACGGGCCTGGTGGGTTGTTTCTCTGGAAGGTCCTGTTAGTAGTTTAAAGAACTTGTACACAGGTGGACAAAATCGAGGGTATCTCTCGTTATATTAAAGAAAAACCCATAATGGTCACATAAATAACTTGAATCTGACAAAAATAATGTTAAATTAAAAACTCCATGAAAATGAGCATATAAAAGCAAAACATTGCTTTTCAACCACTCTTCCTGAATAAATTGATTAAAATACTGAAAGTGATGTGACCAAAGGGACATGTTAAATAAAGGTGTGTCAATAATTAGCATCACAGGTTTACAATCTCCTAATCAGTCAGCTAGACTAGGCTGATATATCAATACAACTTTCTTTTATATCCAGTCCATAATTTAACATCCTAAACATGGTTTTTCCTTAGATGGTAACTTCATGGCTATCGGTTCCCACGACAACTATATTTACATTTACGCTGTGGCAGAAAATGGGAGGAAGTACAGTCGGGTTGGAAAGTGCTCGGTGAGCCCCCTCCTCTTCACACCTCCTCCCTCATCTTCTGCTCTCACTGACTCTGAGTTTTTAGATAAACACATTTTTACTGGACTGAACATCTGAGACCAGAATTATGTGAAGTTTCTCTGACATTTCTTTTGTATTTCAATCAAGGGTCACTCCAGTTTCATCACCCATTTGGATTGGTCTGTGGACTCTCAGTACCTGGTCTCAAATTCAGGCGACTATGAGATTCTCTACTGTAAGTATAACCGTTTAGCCACACTATGCTGAAAGGTCTCCTCAGATGTGACCCCTGACCTGATTTTTAAAACCATCACTAATATTCCAGTATAAGAGCTTAAGACTTTCTGCTTTAACTGATATTAAGCTGAAAGTTTCAGCAACTGAAAAATGTAAGAAAGTGAATTAAGGCATAATTAGTTGCGCTTTAATTTCATTGGAATTGTGTCACACTCAGTCTGAATTTGGTGAAGTTTGTTTTTAATGATTGTGGACTTTATGCTGATTTAATAATCCTGCTAGTTAAAGCAGTAGGTGGGATTAATTCTAGCATTCCTCAGAGCTTTGGTCCAAACCGGTACAATGAAGGCTTTTACTGCTGTTATCAAGGAGCTGTAAGAGGTCGATCAGAGTTCATCTCTGCTATGAAACAAGCAGTTGTTTATCAGGAAATAGTAAGAATAATACTTTCCATTTTCAAACTGAGATATTTATAGAATTGCTCTGTTGTTGCAGAGTTTCCATGCCTGGTCTTGCTGTAACATATTTTCTGTCCTCTGTTATTTTCCTCCACAGGGATCCCATCAGTGTGTAAACAGGTCGTCAGCGTGGAAACCACTAGAGACATCGAATGGTTCACTCACACTTGCACTCTGGGCTTTCAGGTGTTTGGTAAGACGCTGCTTCCTCATCTCTCTCTACATCCATTTACATTCACCAACCACTTTATTAGTTACAAACTGAAATTTAGCAATGCCTTAAGTCTCCATAATAATGATTAGAGTTGCACCGATCTGAACCCTGGAGCAGATATCAGCTCCGATATTGACTAAATAGCTGGATCATATCAATGATTTTATATCGGAGATGAAAGTGCATGTTACATAGAAATGTTATTTATTTTTGCTATTTATTTGTTTATAATTAATATAAAATTACATTTATATGTTAATTTGGTACATTTTTTAAACAATGTTTATGCCAATGCTAAAGCCAGTTGAATCGAATATCGACTGATAAGCTCAGCCCAGTATCGGATTGGAATGGAAAAAACTGGATCAATGCTTCTCTAATATTGATGGGATAAGATGACTGGATCATTTTTCTGAGATTTGGGTCCATATTGACAAGATGGTATCCCTCACTTGATTTCCTTTTCCGCTGCATTGAGATCTAGAGACTGTGGAGGCTACTGGGGTCCAGAGGACTCTATGTCTTGTTCTATAGTGGGGTCATGATGGGAACCACCGTTATACCTGTATTACAAGGATAGATCATTGATAAAAGACAGGATTGAGGAATCCTTTTGTCTCTTTGTTATTTTTTTGTATTTTGTATTATGTTTACACCAAGGTCTGGCCTTAAAGCTGAAATCAAACTAGCAGAAGATGCTTTTTAAGTTTTTAAGTTTTTATTGAATTTAAAGTGAGCCTGTATTATTAACTGAAGATGCTTTCTAAGCCAGTAGAATGGGGGTTTTCTGCTGCTGCAGCTCATCAGCCTATAAGCTGGTGGAACTTTTCAGACATGATTTCCTGCAGACTTTGTTTCTAACGATCCTCTTAAAGGGGAACACCATGTTTTTACATTGGCCCCTTGATTACATGCTGATATTATTACATCATATTTCTACTCACCCATATGAGTTTTGTGTCATTTTAGGCGTTCTGAAGATATTCCGTTAGGTTATATCAAGTAGCATCTTCCTATGAGATAACGACTTGAAAGGCACAAACTAATCTGTTCATAATTTATCATTTATATGGTATGCCAGCATTCACTTAACATGTACTGTAAAGTAGAATCTGTCCCCTGGACATCAGTTTATATTTTTTATATTTATATTTCTTTTTAAAAGCGAAGCCGGTAGTGACAGCCAATCCAGGCCACGAAGCTGATTCACGCTCTACCCCTTCTATTCATTCGGCTAGCTAATCTGAATCATCTCAATTCCATTTTGAGGTGAGATCCATCTGTGGTAGTAGCACTAGACATATTCCAGGCATGGCGGTAAAACTAGCGGCAGTTCAGCCGGACAGGAAGAATGAAGCGGCGCAGATTAGGCGTGGATGGCGTCATACACATCAAAGCTTTGTTTTAAAACATATAAATATTAAAAAATATAACTGTGGAAGTCACAGGGGAACAGTGAATTGCCTACATATTATGCAGATACTGGCATACCAGAAAAGAGGAATCGTTATGAACAGTTTTAGTTTCGTTTGCCTCCAAATCGTTGCCCATAGGAAGGCGTTACTTGGATATAACCTAACGGAATATCTTTAAGAACAGCTCCAAATGACACAAAACTCATATGGTGAGTAGAACATGATGAAATAACATAAAATCAAGGGCCCAATGCAACTTGGTGTTTCCCCTTTAAGCAATCAATCCATTCCTCTCTAAATGCTGACATTCATAAGTGTTTTTCAAATTAAACCTGAGAGGGTTCCATCTAAAGAACCCATTCAGCCCAGCAGTGCATGAAACGTAGATGAAAAATCTTAGAGCAGGTTCATTAAATATTACTTCACTCTCCTTTCAGTTTCCTTCTGATGCCTCGTTTGATCTTCAAGTCAATTTAGGTTCCTAAATGGTTGAGTTCCTGCCATATGACTGGCTGTTGAAGTGGGCCAGTGAGTGCATGTTTAGGTTGAAGCTCTGAGAGGTTTTTGCTGCTCTGTTCTTCTCAGGGCTGTGGCCTGATGGCTCAGATGGCACCGATATCAACGCGGCATGCAGGTCCAATGACAAGAGCCTCCTGGTAACTGGGAGATGATTTCGGGAAGGTATGCTTTTCTCATACCCACTGTTCGCAGTTCAGGGTATGATGCTATACTTTGAACAGTGGTGGTTATTGACATGGAGGATATGGCTCTTTGCCTGGGGTTGTATAGCAATAAATATAAATGTATAAATGCATCAATATACACCTCAAACAAGACAGTAAGGAGCAGCACCCAAGTTTGTACTGCATTTTTTATACAATTTGTAAAACTACTTGTGTTTCTTACCTGGTTTATGACTTTGAAGTTGATGTCTAATCTATAGCTTCCCTCTTATGCTCAATTAAAGGGATAGTAAATTATTGTCCAAGAAATCTGGCCCACATGAGAACATTATTAGCTAGAAAATTATCCCAAAAAAAATTAAGCTGCTTAGAAAAGTCTGAATAGATCACATATTCAAATGTATTTGTACGTTTTTCAGAATTATGTTCATAGGAGGGAGAGGGGGTGGGTTTAGGTATTTATTGATATGAGGGAGCAGAAGGGGGGCTTGCCTACGGCTACATTTATGCAATAACCACCACTGGGTTTCAATATGAGCATTACCATCTGTTTTATTCAGAACTATTTGAAGAAATGTGTTTTTTTTTTCTTTCCAGGCTCCGAGCCATGTTTACCGTGGCCACAGCAGCCATGTAACAAATGTGAGCTTCCTGTATGACGACAGCTACTTGGTGTCGACCGGCGGGAAGGATATGAGTGTCCTGCAGTGGAGAATAGTCTGAGCAGACGGACATTCAGAGAAACAGCTGGTGCCTCAGAGCTGCAGAAGCAAACTGAGCAGATATGCACTAAAATGAACCAAACTAAAAATCACTCCAAATAAAAGGTGGATTTGAGGGATGGGAGGGGCGATTAAACAGAAGCTATCCTGCAGGTTCCCTCTTCTTCTGCTGACGGATGAAAGGAAAGGCAGGAAATGTAAGAAGCAGCTGCTTGAAGTGAAGAACTTTTCCCTTTATGCTTTTTTTAGCCACACTACATGAACAGGATAGAAAAAAAAAACTCACTGATTTCAGCCTTGTCTATAAAGACACAAAACGGAACGAGTCCAACTGAACAGAACCAAAGGCTCTGACTTTCTGTCTGCACTAACACAGTTTGGATGTCACTGTTCTTCTTCCTGTGCAGGTTCTGCTCTCAGGAAGACCTGAACCGTTCCACATGAATGGAGCTCCAAAAAACTGAAACATTGGGATTCTTTTTACTGCTCTTGTACTTTTATTTTGTATTTAACAACTCAGGAAAGCACTAATGAAGCAAGTCCCCTTCCAACCTGGCACATCAGGAAGAACCTCTGGCAGCCCTAAAAACATCCAACAATTAATGCTGAACAACAAAAATACTGAACTTCATGACATTTTGTCAAATTACTACCACAGACTCTGATGGATTTAACTGGATTTATACGAGATAGACCAACACAAAGGCACGCATTATTATAAAATGGAAAGAAATTATGTTTCTTTTTTAAAAGTGTTTCTTTCCTCTTTTTATCAAACATGAATGACTTTCTTTGCATTCATTCACTTTGTGTTGGTCTGTCACATATATTGCCCAGAAAATGCATAAATGTTTGATGCTGTAATGAGACAAAAGGATAGTAGAAGTATAATTAGAGAGAGGAGTGATATCACATTAATGTAATTAGAAGCAGCAAACAAGGTTTCAGCCTGATTTAAAATATTCCCTCCACAAGTCTGAATTTTTTTATATATATATTTATTAATTTGAAGCCAAATGTTCCACTGCCAGTTGTTTCACCTTGAAGTTTTCCCCTTGTTTGGTTCTGAGTGGTTGAATATGTACCCCAATTTCAACACAGAGCCAGATAGACTTTAGTGAGAACCTCTCTCATGATGTGTGTGATGATTGTTGTTTGAAGATGCTGTGTTTTCAGTAAAGCCTCCTAACTTCATCCACATGGATGTAACTTAACCTGTCCCACCATTTAACACCTGAAGCTGCTGATTTCTTCCCATTAAATACCTAACATCTGACTGAAAGCAAATGAAACCTAAACATTTGTTCTTGTCTTTTTATTTCCACATGATTGCATGAACTAAACCAAATATCATAGCAGAAAAACATAAAACAATATAAACTGCAAAATTGTTAATTAGCACAAAATAAAGAGACAAAAAATGAAAGCAATGTTTTTAACAGTGAAGGTGCTTCTAAGTTTCCTCTGGCAGTTTTTTTCCTTTTTTTTTCATTTTAGATACATGCTTTTTGTGTTTATTTTTTCCATTTTATCAACTTGTTTTAATATTTTGGTTTTTATTTGTTTTCTATAGTGTTTCTGTTGTTTTGTGGAGTTCTGTTATATTTCTCTGTCTGTCTTTCTGTCTGTTTTTTCATGTTTACTTGATATTCATCCCAGAAATAGAATGAGTAGTTCACTGAATTTACCCCAAACATTCATACCACAGCCCGAACCGTAAGTCCTTCATTTTTTAAGGTAAGTGAGCAAAGTACCAATATCCCACCTTTCTTAAACATTTCAGCTTCTGACTCACATCAATTCCTTTTTGGGTTTTTTTCGTGTTTTTTTTTATACAATCGCACTGATAGGTTAAAGCTGACCATATTTTGGAAGAAAAACAGTCAGCAAGTAAGCCTAACGATGTACCGATATGTCAGTTTTGACCAATGTCAATATCTAAAATCATATTTTTTAAGGAAATCAAAAGTGACCACACCAATGCTTCTTTGATTCAATAAAACTACTCAAATCCCTTCAAACCCACAAACTTTGGTTACTTATATTGACTCAGTTTAATTTAACAGAGCAAAACAGATATACTAAAAGAAAAAAGAAACAATGGTTCATATCTGTCTTAATGCATAT
>JAGKQL010000008.1:29357615-29496596 GCA_018398635.1 Cyprinodon brontotheroides | reverse complement strand
ATATATATATATATATATATACTGGTGTGATAACTTAGTATACGTTTGGAGCTAAAGATTTCATGTATCAGAAATAACAATTTTGAAGTTAATAGGAAAAAGAGAACATATTTCAGCAAACATTTTTATCTAGCCGTGGATTCCTTTCAGGGCCTCTTCATCCCAGGAACATGTCTGTGCCTCTAACAAACTCACCCCTTCAGCCTTCTCCTGGGTGTTGGCCAGCATCTCCTGAAGGGCTCGTACTGACAGAGACTGCTCCAGCACAAAGGTGCAGATGGAGAGATCTGGAGGCACATTCTGGAAGGAGGACACAGAGTGAAGGATGGATGTTTGTGGGAAACAGCCAGACAAACAGTCAGTCTCTAAAATATCTGAAACAATGGATGGCAGAGGCTTTTCCTTCCTGCCTTTATTACGATACAGTTTTATCTGTATTGATCCATCCATTTTCCATCACGCTGCCCGGCCAGCGGGATACCACGCTCCAGCTTGCTTGACGTTGCCATGACAACGTAACTTATGTTGATTAGGCCTCAAAATAACTAAATTAAAATCCAAATACATGTAATAATACATTTTAAAAAGGCAAAATCATTTCCCAAAATATTAATACATTTTGCAAAGTATTTTCAATATATTTTTTTTCTAATCTCCCTCTCACCACTAGGTTGCGCTGCAGCATCCCCAGCACCCCAACTTCCCACGGCCATGCATAAAGCTGATGTTGTGGATCGATATTTAATTCTGCAGCGATGGAATTGGGTGTTAATAATTTAACCGATATATGATCAGTATGGATTAATGTATCGTTAATCTGTTAATCTAAATGGTTCAGTCTCACTGTCTATTATTAGATTTAGTTTTCAATTGTTCACCATGTGAAATAATTCAGCTGATATCAAAATTATAACTGTATCAGTCAATCTATCAGTTGTTGATTTTAATCATAATTAATCAGATTGTTCCGTGCATTAAAGTCTCTCTATGTACCCAGAATCTGCAGTTTAAGCTAAAAGGCTGTGCAGGCAGCGTCCGCTCTGTTAGCTGTAGTTTAGGTCACTTTAATCATTTGTTTCTGCTGCATACATCCCACCGCAAACCACCGAGCACAAACACAGAACTACATCCTGGAAGAACGCTGCATTTAAAATATGTAAATATTTACTTTTACACAGAATAACAGTTTGGATGCCTTTAAATCATCTTAAAACTTTTTCTACCAGAACTTCTATGATTATTTTTACAAGCCCGAAGGCTTCATCCTTTAACCTGCTGATCCCTTTAAATGCCATTAGTTATTCTATTCTATTTTGTTTATTTCTATAGCTCCAATTCACATCATGTCATCTCAAGTCACTTTTCAGTTCAACCAGATCATATAGTCAAATTGATTCAAAGTTTTATATCTAAGGAAAACCAGCTGATTGCATCGACTCATTGACTCAAAGGCAAATCCTTCCCTATTCTATTCTATTCTATTCTATTCTATTCTATTCTATTCTATTCTATTTTAGTTTATAATATTTTGTTTTATCCTATTTTAGTTTATAATATTTTATTTTATTCTATTTAATTTAGTTTAATTTAATCCATACACTTTTTCCATCACACTTATCCCAGCTGGGGTCGTGAGGGTATAAAGGGTTATTTGTTTTCAAAACTATTTGTGCATTGTAAGTGTGAATTCGAATTTGTAGAGAGAGTGACTTCATATCATTTGTAGTAGTAAGAACTACATTTTAGATATCTGAAATGTTCATTTTGACCTGGAGGAAATTCATTTGAGACACCTGGATTACATATTCGGTCAGCTAATAAATGCCAAATTGGCCTGCCATATTTTCCTCGGAACGCAACAGGGCAGTTGGCCAAATAAGTATTTCAGGTTGGTAAAGACTGACCAAGCAGCGCCCCCTGCTTTCCGATCAAGGGTACTACCCACAAGTCACAGATCATTTTTAGCGGTGTGACATTTGGGTCAAAAGTGAAAATGAAGGCGTAACTTATAAAGTTGAATTTCTGACTCACAGCAGCAGATTTGTGCTGTTGTATTCATTGATTTGTATTTGTGTTAAGGAAAAAATATATGTATATACATATATTTTTTGAAGATTTGAATACATGTGTTTGAATTTGTTTTGCACCATTTGTTTTAGATCAACTGTAGCAAAATTGAACTGACAATTGTTTAGTAATTGTGACAGATTAAAAAAACCTACAATTACAAAACACCAAAGTTACAATGCACAAATAGTTTGGCAAATATAATTCTTGACCATTTGGAGCAAAACTTAGAATCTCAGAGTTTTATGATTTGCAACTTGTAGAACAGAATTTGTGTACTTGTACTTAAAATTCAACAGGTGGGGAAAAAATTTGTACTTGGGATTTTTAAAAATTTTTTATTCTGCAAATACAAAACTTAGACCGTAAGTCTCTCTACAACTTCAAATTCACACTTACAATGCACATATAGATTTTAAACAACTTTATAGAGGGGTGCTGGTGCCTATCTCCAGCTGTCGATGGGCGAGAGGCGGGGTCCACCATAGACAGGTTGCCAGTCCATCTCAGGGCAACACGGCTTCTCCTCCAGAGTACCCAGAGAGAACCCATGAATGCACAGGGAGAACATGGAAACTCCATGCAGAAAGACCCCGGGCCGGGAATCAAACCCAGCAGTGCTACTTACTGCCACTGAGCAGCCCATAATTTATTTGCAATATTCTATTATATTATATCTGTTTTATTCTAATCTATTGTCAGAAGATAATCACACTAAACCCACCAATTAGTACAGCGGTTCCTAGAGAGGGGTTTGGACTCTGATATATAAGGAGGACTGAACTATAACTTTAAATATGTAAATTTGAACTTTCTCATTAAGGCCTTTTTCTCTAGTTTAGCAGCGTTAGCTTTGGATTCCCAGGCTGAGATGTTCTCCCTGAATCAGAAGCTCATTCAGACAATCGTCTCCCTGCATCGCTGCACTGATGCAGTCATTCATGGAGACATATGACGCACAACAGGAACCATTCATTAAGCTGACTTTTCTGTGTCAAATATTGTGATTTTATTTGTCACTGAAACTTTCTAAAAAATAAGTCATTATTCTAAAAACATTAAAGAATCAAACAGATAAAATAGAAAGTATTTTAATATTAAAACATGAGTTTAACCTAAATAAACTTTGTATTTGCTAATATAAAAACTTCTTTGTTGGTGATTGTGGGAAGTACTGCAGATCATGTTCAGTACCTTGGAGTTAGAGATGGACTCTAAGAAGCAGAGTCTGTTTCCGAAGCCCTCCGCTGCCAGGCAGAGCTTCTGCTGCTCCTTTTGGATGGTAGCCGAGCACTGAAGGACCACTTTCATTTCCATCCTGAACACACAGAAACAAAACAGAGCTGGGAGTGAGCATGATGAAGAGTAAACCTTTCTGCTCCTACAAAGCCTCCGATACAGTTTACAGGCTTAGGCTAACAAATTGTCTTTTGTTTTTCTCTTATCTTAAAAAACGATTCACCGCTCCAATTTTTTTTCTCTTCCAATTCAATCCTGATACTTCAATCTGAATATTTGCAAATCCAGATCCTTTTCCAATAACAGAGCTCTGTCTGCTTTCATAAACAAAGCATATATGTGAATCTCAAACCAGCAGCTCTAGAATAGTATAAGGACAGAAAGGAAGTCATAAATACAGTAAATCATGTTAACAGAACAGATTCCATCCCAATAAAAAATGTTAGCTGAAAGGGTTAAAAGTTAATTAATTCATACAATCAAAGACGCCCATAAAGGAGTAAAATTTTCTGCTATTCAACAGTTTTATAAAAAAATATGACTGTCCTAAAAAATCTATTGATAATTGTTTCCTCAGTAATAAACTCAGTGGAGTTTATTTCTATAGTGAGTTATCACAACATGTCATCTTAAGGAACTTTACAAAGACATTTAAATTAGGTCATTCAGTCAGATTAAAGGTTCAAATCTTCTGTTAAAAACAAAAAACACAGCTGATTGTATCCAGTAATTGACTTTAACCCATAATGAAAAGTTAGAGATTAAAATTTTGACGTTCTGCAGGAATGGGAGAATAGATATAGAATGAAGCAGAATGATGAAAAGGGGTCCCCTATATGTCCTCCAGCAGTCTAAGCCTATAGCAGCATAACTATAGAGATGATGACTCAGGATAACCTGAGCCACTCTAAACTATAAGCTTCTTTATCAAAAAGGGAAAGTTTTAAGCCTAGCCTTAAAAAGTAGCACAGGTGGGTGTCTGCCTCACCGGACTAAAACTGGTAGTTGGTTCCCACATGCGAGAGGAGCCTGATAACTAAAAAGATCTGCCTCCCATCTCTACTTCCCTTTAGAAAATCTCTAGGAACCACTAGTAAACCTACAGATTGAGAGAGCCATGCTCTGTTAGGAACATAAGAACAACAAATCAGGATCTCTGATATCAGGATGGAGCTTTGGACATTTAAGGCTTTTATATGTGAGAAGGAGGATTTTAAATTCTATTCTAGATTTTAACAGGGAAGCCAATGAACAGGAAGCCAGTGATAGGAAAGATATGATCTCTTTTTAATTTTCATCAGAACTCTGGCTGCAGCATTTTGGATCAGCTGAAGGCTTTTAAACTACAGTTGGTTGCAATGAATATATGTATGGTTCGTTCTGATGTTGTATTTGTTCGGTATTGGAATCAGTTAACATTTGAACCTGCAACAGAGATGGAAAAAGTTGTATTGGGACAAGAATGGAAGAATCTGCTCCAATAGACCGGGCCCATTTTAGACTTTTCTTCATTATTGAGACCATTTCTGATATTTATATCTGATTTTTTATTTTTATTTATCTGCTTATTGAGAGGTTAAAATAATAATAACCCCTTATTGTCCTAGAAATGCAAACCAAACAAAACAAGTTTGTTTCCTGCAGGAAAGGAGAGCGACCAGACCCACTGAGGAGTCTCTGCTCAACTCTGTCAGATCCGAGGGGTCAGAAATCACCAGGAGGGGTCAGAAGTTACCAGGAGGGCTCAGAAGTTACCAGGAGGGGTCAAAGGTTACCAGGAGGGGTCAGAAGTCACCAGGAGTGGTCAAAGGTTACCAGGAGGGGTCAGAAGTCACCAGGAGTGGTCAGAAGTCACCAGGAGGGGTCAAAGGTTACCAGGAGGGGTCAGAAGTCACCAGGAGGGCTCAGAAGTTACCAGGAGGGGTCAAAGGTCACCAGGAGGGGCTCATTTGAAAGTCACCAGGGGAGGGCTCAGAAGTTACCAGGAGGGGTCAAAGGTTACCAGGAGGGGTCAGAAGTCACCAGGAGTGGTCAAAGGTTACCAGGAGGGGTCAGAAGTCACCAGGAGTGGTCAGAAGTCACCAGGAGGGGTCAAAGGTTACCAGGAGGGGTCAGAAGTCACCAGGAGGGCTCAGAAGTTACCAGGAGGGGTCAGAGGTTACCAGGAGGGGTCAGAAGTCACCAGGAGTGGTCAAAGGTTACCAGGAGGGGTCAGAAGTCACCAGGAGTGGTCAAAGGTTACCAGGAGGGGTCAGAAGTCACCAGGAGTGGTCAGAAGTCACCAGGAGGGGTCAAAGGTTACCAGGAGGGGTCAGAAGTCACCAAGAGGGCTCAGAAGTTATCAGTCACCTACGGCAGCATAGCTGGATAATATCAGGCCCAGAGAGAAATATTTGCTCTCCACTTTTAGAACGACAATTAAACATTCCTGATGGGCCAGATGTCTGTAACTTAAAATAAAATGATAACATCTACATTTTCTAACAATTCCCTCCTGCTTATCATTTTATTTACATTTGAAGCATAACTTTAACATATTTCAAGTACTAATTACTTGCATGCTGCCTTTTCAATGAGGCTGTCATTTGTTAAGCATTTAACAAGAGAAAATTAAACTAAACTACGGGTTGTACTTCTTCTAGGGATTTATGAAAACATTCGATACTGAAACATTACATTTCCCATAGTTTTAGCAAGCATAGATTTCAGGCAAAGGATTACACAAGCAATAGAAACACAAAAAATAATAATAATAAGGGTGTCATTGTTTTCAGCAAGAGGTGCCACAGTCCTGACACTTAACATCTCTGTCTGGTTTTATTCCATCATTAGAGGCTGAAAATGTAATTTAAATCAATGCTGAAATCAGTGGATGCTGGATGAAAATGTAAAGATTTACTCTGGAGAAGAAAAAAAACACATTATCAAATGTAAAACAGTGAAGATAAATGTAGCAGTAGTTATTACACAGTGACAGTGTGTGAATATCAATACCTGTGCATTTAACTTATCTATGTATGTCAATGGGGGGTGGGGGTGGGGGGGGGGTGCTGTAGTAAAAGATGAGCAGTGAAAGCCTGCTAATAGATCCTCTCTACTCCACTGCCAAATGCACACAGAGGTTCCCCTGCTGCACAATGAGCCCAGTGGCTCCATGTGACTACAGTAATCCTCTTAGAGTTCCGATACTAACAGCACTACAGCATGTTCTACATCACAGTGTTTGAATCGATTAAAAACGGGTCTATGCTCAGATCTAATCCTGCAGGAGCTGAAACAGGAACCTGTTTGCTGCACCAGAGGCATCCACCTACACATCAGGAGCTTCACTCCACTGTAACCTCCTCTGAGGTGACCGCTAATGATGCCCATAAAACAATTATCCAGAAACGAGGTGTTGGTTTACTGTGAACAGAACCAAACCATCACTGCATTCACTCACTAGTTTACAAGAGAATCCTGAACGACTTTCTCCAGAAAACGGACAAGATATTCCCTGTCAGGATTAGCATGTTTGGGACGGTAATCCCACTGGTTGGATCCTCTGATCAGCAGCAGCGTGAACAGAAATGCAAACCTGAGCATGAAAAGCGAAGCTTCGTTAGCTGTCTGAGTTTCATTTCACTGCACTCAGAAAAAGGCGGGATTAACGGAGGGCTTCAGGCAAATGCTCTGTTGCATAATCTTGTCTCTGAAAGTATCTCCCTTTTTTAAACACGGAACTTGGAGGAGCAGTGTGGCAGCGCACGCTGCAGGATGCAGAAAACATCCCAAACTGTGTTTAACAGAGCGTACAGTGATATATATCTGTCCTAGTTGTTAGAGGAGCGCCACTCTGGGTCAGAAGCGGCCCAAAGTAAGAAAGCAAACAAGCTACAGATAACAGGACCCCATGCAGAAGGGAAACTAGGGGCCCCAAAAGAACAACTATTTTTTGGCCTTTTTGCATTTATAGTTACTATTCACAAAACATATAATTTCACAATTAAATAATTTGCATCAAAATATCTTAAACATTTTGAAATCATTATGTATACATCAAATATAAAATAATGTGTGTATTTATCAAGCTTATTTAATAATAGGCGTATTTTCTGTTTTTTTGATTTGATTGATTTCATTTCAATTATTTTTTTTAGTATGAAGTGAATTTTGTTCCATTACTGTTCCAGCAAAAATCATGTTTGGATGGAAATTAACAAAACATAAAATTAATGGTTTAAAAAGGTTTAAAAAGGTTTGAAGAGCAACTTTTAACTAAACCGCTTTTTACTCGAAGTATTTTTTTTTTGTCAATTTTTTTTTCCTCTTTTTTTAATTTTATTTTCAAAGCTTGAATCAATTTACATTTTTTGTCACATTTTCAAATTAATTTTTTTTTTTTTATTTCCTTTTCAGGTTGAATTTTAGAAATTGCATTCTATGAAATCACGCTTTCCATTGTCTTTCCGTCAGGGGGCGGGTCTTCCTCCAGAGTGAGGAGTCAAGACGCATTTCTATTTCATTTCTGGATGTTAGCAAGGTTTTTATTGGTCAAAAGTGAACACTTGGATTAGGCTTCAATGTGAAAAGAAATGTGTAAAGAATGCAATGAAAAAGAGGAATTTACAGCCAAAAAATAAAAATAATATGAAAAAAATTTTGAAAATAATATCAGAAAAAATAATATCTGAGAAACCAGCTAAGTTACTCCTGAAACCTTTCTTTTGTTATCATAAAGTTTTATTTTTTTGATTGCATGTTTTATTTACAAAAATCTGTTCTTGTATTGCAACAATAAAGGCACAAAGTTCCCTCCATACATTTGACCTCATTATGTCTTTTTTTACCCATCAAATAACTTTAATTGTTTCTGTTTTTCTTGTACTGCAGGTTAAGTTTACATGTGGCTGCTGCAGTGGGAACCAAAGACTATTGAACCACGTGATACTCTTCCTGTCAATGAAGTTCAAACTAGTTTGTTTTATTACTTTTTAGTGGCGTTAAATAATGAGCAGAAATAGGAGCCGGTAAAAAGCCCTGCCAGAGCTGCGATCAGTTTATACTCGGTGTGTGAATGATCTTGATCAGCTGATTGCAAGCAGAGATGTTATCACTTATGGGGGGGTGGGTTGGGGATTTACCATTTGTTGCCTAGGGCCCCATATTTTCCTGGGGGCCCCATAAAACTCTGTTTCCCCAGTATGGTTAATACAACTATTGCTTATTTCTGCACATTAATTATGTTTTTGACAAAAAATCCTTTGGCTAAAATGCCATCAGAAACGCTACATAATATTAGGTGTGTCTTCAGCCCCTCCCTTCAGTGTCCACCATATTGGATCCAGTCCATTTGCTGCACATGTTCAGAAAAGGTCCAAACAGACAGCAGCAAAACCATTTTGAAAACAAAACCGCCCACAAGAGCAGTGTTATTAACTTAACGCTTTAGTCGCTATATTTAGCCACTTTTCAGACCCCTAGCACTTTGATTTCTCATAAAAGCGCCTAGCGCCAAATCTAGAGACTTTTTCTGCTACTGGAGACTTTGGAGAGACAACATCTAAAAGCAAGCGAACTCTGTTCTCCAGAGCGAGTAGATTGGTAACCCCGCCTCCTGCTCTCCTCTATCTTGTCTGCTGCCATGATTCATGCAGCTATTATTTCATCCAAATGAAAAATGGAGAACAGAGAAGCTAAATCATGGCTTGTCTACAGTGAAAAGAAGGACCTGGCGTATTCTTGGTCTTTTGGAAACACAGGAAGGAGCAATCAGCTAAGTGAGCTTAGTGCTTGCAAAAATCTTTCATTCCTTTAGAGACAGAATGAAAAGTCAGCTGAGTACAAAACATAGAGAGGAAAACAAGAAGAAAAGGGACAAGAAGAGAGGACATGACAACCTAGAAACAGATAATGGATGTCTATTCTATCAACATTTCTCTCATCTGGATAATAGGTCTGATTTATGTGTTGTGCCTTCTCCATTCAGAGTGGCCCCTGCCTCTGCCTTTTGTCTAGGGCCCCAAATTTCCAAAAAATCCGCCCCTAAGCACTGCTCGTTTATTTGATTTGATTGATTTCATTTATTTTTTTTAATTTGGAGTGAATTTTGTTCCATTACTGTTTCCAGCAAAAAGCATGTTTGGATGGAATTTAGGTCAAAACATTAAATTAATGGTTTAAAAATGTCTTAACTAAAAAAAAGGTTTGAGGAACACCTTATTACTCAAAGTTTTATTGTCTTGTCATTTTTTTTTATTTTATTTTCAAAGCTTGAATCAATTTGAATCCCTTTTTTTGTCACATTTCCTGAAATTACATTTTTTTTTTATTTCCTTTTCAGGTTGAATTTTCTGTATGGGTCACAAGGGTCCCGGCCTTAGGCCCTCAGCCACAGATTGCACCTCAGGTGCTGCAAGCAGCCCACTGCTCCTGCAGTGACCAAGTCAGTGAGCGAGCTGTAACAACTTCACTTCGTCACCATCTGATCAAACTTAGCCGACAGGATCTATGAAATCAGCTGATTTTATTCCTCTGGAATTCATTGATGCTGTGCAGTACAATATGGGGCAAACTATGTTAACTGGAAGTTTGGTGACATCATTACTGGTGGGAGATAACTGGGCCCCACTGGTCCCAAAGATGCAGAGACAGCAGCTCTGTGAGCGTCAACTCTAATTCCACCTGTTTAAGGCAAGAAAGGCTTTATATAATAAATCCTGCTAACCTATTCCTGTCCATGCTCACTCGCTCGCTCGCTCGCTTGCTCTTCATTTTGCTCCCACTCACTCAACTCTTGCTCTCTCACCAGAGGGCTGCCTCATTTGCCCACACACTGCGGTGCTCAAGTTTCCCATGAAAATATGAGCCTGAAAAAACAGCAGCCTGTAAATCGACAGTCGGACTGTTTTCCTCCAAATATTCTGCAAACAAACTCCTTCCATCCAACTTCTATGGTTTTAATGAAGCCTCTGAATAAATGATGAGGTCGGAGTTTAGAAGGAAGTGGACCGTTCCGGGTTCATGGCTGCTCTGAGGTTATTCTCTCTTATTAATTAATGACTGTGGTTTGATTGAGAAGAAGAAGAGCTTGTCTGTGTTAAATGGATGAACAAAAACAATCCCTACGTTTATGCATTTATTAGGCGACACAGTTGGAGATGGAAGAAAGGAATATTTCATAGAAAAATCCACATTTAATAGATGCTGTTTTTTAAAACAGAATAACATTTGAATCTTCCAAATCTGCGAATCAGAGAGTTATAAGATAAGAAACACCGTGATTGTCCCAGAGTGGAGAAATAAGATATGAAAACAACTGAAACGTAAAAGTTTAGTGATGCAGGGGAAGAGAAAACATATTTTAGAGGGAAGAAATGTGCAATAATATTTTGTCTTTTAAATCTTTTTATCTTACAATTGTTTTCATTTTTTTTATATTTCTGTTTATTTTATTATTTTTATTCTTTTTGACTTTTTCCTCATTTTAGTTTATTTATTTTGACTTTGTTTTATATTTTTCCCAATTTTTTTTTTCTATGTTTCTACTCTTTTGTTCAGTTTTTAGATCTTTTTTAACTATTTTCTAATTAGTATTTATTCATTAGTTTTTTGTATTAAAATTATTATATTTTATGTTTTTTTAGTTTTTTCTTCTTTAACCTTTTTTTATTTTCAATTGTTTTTTTAATCTGCACCCCCATGTTAAATGGACGGTGAGCTTTTGTGAATCTTCATTGCTGTTAAAAAAAAATTGGCAAGATCATATTTTATATATGATATATTTGCTTTCCATGTGAAAATCTTTAATTTGCACAAGTTACAAAAACAAAACTTTTAGAATATTCATTACTAATAGGAAGACATACATAGAGGGAAACCAGAACGTTCTGACAGCAGCACTAATTATAGTCTAACAGCAGCTGTTAGGAAGGATCTGCAGAAGCGCCCTTTTGTGCACCTAGGATGCAACATTCTGTCATTGAAAGAGATCTCAATCTTGTTCTGTTTTTAGTTTATCTTTGTTTTGTTTTCCATTTTTCTCAAATCCCCCCCCCTTGTTTATTTTCTTTGACAAATAAAATTGAAATCATACATATAAAATGAGACCTATACTTTATTATAAATATGATGGATTACTTACTTGTTTTCAAATATCTAAAGCAAACCATCCTCAGAATAGTTTATATCTTTGGATTCCAACACTAACTTTTCAATCCAGTTTATTTCTATTGCGCCAATTTATATCATGTCATCTCAAGGTCACTTTATAGAGACGATTCAACCAGATCATCCAGTCAAGATTGATTCAAAGTTTTCTATCTAAGTAAAACCCAGCTGATTGCTTGACTCATTGACTCTTCAGCAATAAGCCTCACACTAAGCATGCTTGTAGCGACAGTGGAGAGGAAAAACTCCCTTTGAACAAGGAAGAAACCTCCAGCAGAACCAGGCTCAGTGTGAAGCGGCCCATCTGCTGAGGCCGACCTGGGGTTCAAGGGAGACAGAAGCAGAGACATTTACCCCATTTCCACCACCTTTTGCAGATCCGATCCGTGCCGAGCTCGGTTCCTTACGACCATTTAGGCATCACCCTAGCACGGTTTCTCGCCTCCTAGAGGCAATCTATGGTACTATTGCTCTCTAGAGGTAAACAAGCAAACCAACATAGCGACGCTGCGTAACATTCAGGAAGTTTGGTTATAATTGTGATATTTCGTTGTTTGCGGAGAGTCAGGCAAAGAAGGCAGCCTTTGGTGAATTTACTTGACAGAGTCGGCTTTTGGGAAGTGGATACGACAAACGATAAATGACAATCAGGGCTTCCAGATGCAGAAAACAATGACAGACATTGAGGGTTCATCGCACTGCTAAGCAGAATCATCACTGCAAGTCGTGTGGCGCGTTAGGGAAGCGAGGATTTTTATGAATGTGTGAAATTTCCTGATTACGGGAGGCTGACTGTAGGGAGATGACTCGGTCTGCTCTGCGCTATTTGTTATCTGAGAACCGAGCCGAACTGAACCGCGCCGAGCCCTGCTGATGAACTAGCGCCATGTTAGCACGGTTCCGGTTGTAAGTCTGGTAAGTGGTCCGGTTCAGTTTTATGCGTGCCATTTAAACCCAACAGTTATCTCTGTTATCGTGCTCGGACCGATCTCAGCACGGTTTAAAAAGGGTCGTGGAAATGAGGCTGATGAAAAAGAAGCAGAGATACAAAAGGTTCCACAGGCAGCCGATCAGGTTTTCTCTGGAATGCTTAACCTCTACATATTAGCTTACGAACGCTACAGAAAAGAAATCCATCTAGAGTGAATGTAGTGTGATGTCAAACACCATGTTGCTGTGTTGTTCTCCAGCCTCACGTGCGGTAAACAGCTGCCATTCAGAGCTTAGCCCCTCCCTTCCCTCAGACAGCAGCGTAGCGTCGGAGCAAAATGGCGATAATCTGCGCTAGAAGTTCTTTTGCCCACAGCATGACTTACGACGCTGTTGTCAGACAGGTCTGCAGCCAGAGGAAGAGACATAACTGGCTTGTCACACATCTTGTTTTGGTCTACAGACGGCGCGCATAAGTTGCTGCTTCTTTAAAGCTGAAGTTTAGCAGAGATCTAATTCATTTTTTTAAATCCAGTAAACATCTATTCTGACTGTTTTGATCAGAGTAATGAAATAGTTGGTTGTATGAAACGGAAACTGCAAAATGTTCGATAAAAACTTTCTCTTAGTGAGGCCAACGGCTGCAAAGCTTCAGCTGTTTCACTGCAGCATTGTTGTCGGCCGGTTGCTGCTGGTAACTGGATGTAGAGCAAACTGCTGTCATTTTCTCCCACTGACTAAAACTCCTGTGATGTTTTATCACAGTAACCTTTACAGCTGCAGTTTTCTATGCCAGATAAGATATTAGCATACTTGACTATAAACATGATGCCTGTATATCAGGGAAAAACAGTTAAAAAACAGGCAGCAAACGGCACAGATCCCCCTGAAGGACAGTTGCAGTGTGTGAAACAGCTGACATTAGCAGAGCTCCATTTTAACAGGAAGAAAGGAGAAAGCAGCTAGATCTAATAGAAATGTAATCTGAAAATATTGGAGGGATCATAATCTGCCTGGGGAATTCATGCTTTGGTTTAACGAGCTCAGTGTGTGGGCTGAGGGAATACCATCACGCTCACAACCATGTAGGGTTTAACAGAGACCCTTCTAACGTCTTAATGACACTTAACGGCTGGCAGACGCAATCCCTGCTGCCCACACACACACACACACACACACACACACATACTCGTCCTGCTGTATATAGTGAGGACCATGTGTTAACTCACATTGACGTCCTTTGATTTTCAGTCATTTTCACCTCTTTCTATGCCCTAACCCTAAAACGTATCTTAAACCTAACCATTACCAATGCATACCTCACCCTAACCCTGACCCATTTACACCTTAGCCCTAAACCTAACCATTAGCAAAATAGCCTGTTAGCACCGGCAAAATGTCCTCACTTTGCAACAACTGGTCCTCAGTCTGATGGTAAAATTGGAAAAATGGTCCTCACTCTGAGGGCTAGACAGGTACACACACACACACACAGAAGATACTGAGGAGCTGCTGCAGTCTCTTCACGACTATCATTAAGTGAAATCCTGCTTTGGTGACATTTATAAAGGCTGACACAAACACTAAAAGTTTTCCCTGCTTGATTATGTCTGGGTCCTGTCAGCAGGAGTTAGCATTCCAGCCTTTTATGGAGAGAGGGAGAGAGGGGGGGTGGGGGGGCAGCAGAGACAACCAGTGGATGACATCATCATCACAGAAGAAAACCCAGGTGATGGTGTAGCTCATGTGGACGCATCTGTAGCTGATCATGTTTGCTTCCATAAACTTTACTACTGATTATTTTAAAGGAAAAGTTCAGTCAGCAGGAATAATCAATGGATCATTATTTATACATGAAACTAATACCTTAGTGGTGATTTAATTAATTTATTATTAATCAGTAAAAAAATATTTTTTGTCGCAATTACTGGAGTCTGGGAGCGGCCATTTTTGCCCAAATATAGTAACCCCTCCCTCCTGCCATCTTCCAGCAGTGGACGTCACGTTGCGGTAAGCACAATTCTCCCCGCTTTACAAACAAAATCAATGGGAACTACTGAACACATCTGCAATCAACAACAATTATTGAAGAGAGATTTCCAAAGGAGGACTTCACACCATTGAAATTCGGGAGAGCTATAGTGAAACTGACAATGCCCGCGTGCATGGCGGCTGGATGCTGGAATACATGGGGTAAAAAGAGAAAAACAGAGTTATTTTGCCTTTCACGATTCAACTTTCAAATTAAAGAGGGAGGATTTGCCATCCGAACTTCTGGCCAGAGAAAAACCCGTAATATGTAGCCAACATTTGGAAGAAGAATGTTTTTCAAAGATGACTTGGATAATAAGCGGCGTTGTGACAAACACCAGATACAGCACTGGGACTTGATCAACAGCCGATACCGCATCGCGTGACGTCACAAACCAGAAGGTGGCAGTAGTGTTCTTTGACAAACATGGATGCCTCCAGTAAAGCACAGTCAAATGAAAATTACTCTGAAGATTAAAAACACTGATCATTTATTGAACAGGGAGGGAATAATTTCATATTTAAAGAACTTTCAGAAGTTTGAATTCTGAATATGAGAGGACTTCTCCTTTAAGGCTGATTTTTTGGACATCATACTGACCCAAGGGCTCCCAAAGTGGGGGTCTGGAACCTCTGAGGGGGCACAAGACGGGGGTCGGGGGTCACTAGCTGAATGTGATGCTTGAAAAATATAGAGGGCCAGAATAGAAATGTTAATGAAATGAAGAAATGTGCCATAAAGTACGGAGATGTACATTTTTTTTTAATCAAGTTGTTATTTATCTGATACGGGATTCAAATATGCAATATATCACAGAAAAAAGTATAAATATATATATATATATATATATATATATATATATAGTATATATATATTTTTTTTTTACACCAGCCCACATATTCACTGAGCTGAGCCAGATATTGAACAAAGATCAGCATTTCTAAGCAGTTATTTAAAGGTATGTCATTTTAATTTTTATCTTATTCCATCTAGACTAGGATAAATATCTTTGTTAATGATTGAAGATTTTAAGCAATCTAGTACTTGAATAAATATGAATATAAATTACAGCAGCTAGCCTAAATTATTGCTGTGGAGACTGAGTGCAGCATCACATCCAATGGTTTGTTTTCTCTTTACGTGCTGCTTTTTTTAGTCCCAGTTTTAGTCCAGGGTTTGCTCACTAGTTTAATAATTATTGCTTAGTCTAGTTAAATAATCCGACGCTTGATTATAGGACTAATTCAAGCAACACAAATCTCTAAATTCTTAAAGCTTGCAGGTTTGCCTCTTAAGACCACAGGAGGTCCATAATAAAGAAAAGAATCAACGCATTTTATTTTTAAAAGATCAGCCACCCAAGAAAAAACCAACCACATCCAGAGATGATGTGCAGAACAGCTCAGTTATCCTGGATTCATAAAGAAAAAACCAGAGGGATGTTCTCATTTTATTATTAATTATCTTATTCATTTATCTTTATTTTTGGTCAATTGAATATGTTTAAAAACTTCCATCGCATCTATCAAAATCAAACATCCAGAATAATGCTGTCTCCTGTCATGGAGAGTTTTTATGGAATCTACAACCTCTTAGAAGCCCTGAATTGTTTACATATTCTAAACAAATGGTGAGCTTATAGTGAGGTGTGCTCTATAGCCTGGAGAATAAGGTAGTTTTAAATATATTTCAGATATAAATGAATTACTTCACTCTGAAATTATAAATAAATATGGAGCAATGTTATTGTCGGTAGGTACATATGTACCTGTAGGTAAAAAATTTCAACAAATAATATCTGAAAATTGTTTTTTTTTAAGAAAACAGCAAAGTTTCTTTTAAACATCTTTTTAAATGTTTTTTGTTATTTTCTGGTTTGGATTTCTTTCAAATTTACATTAAGAAATGTGACGTTTGCTGCAACATAAATGGAACAAAATTCACTCCATATAAATAAAAACTTTTATTTGTCTAATGGACCAATCAGATGCAATCTCTGTGCATCTCCTATTTCATCCATTTGGTGTTGTGTCTTCAGGACAGGAGCACTTTTACAGGGTCACTGACCCCTGCTGGCCCCTGTTGGCCCCTGCAGTGTAGGACAGCCCATGGAGCTGAGGAACCAGGGAACCAATGCAAATATTGGCTAATGCTGATACAAGAAAGAAAACACAAATATTGGCCAATTTCTGTCTCTAAAATCATCACCCTTCATATCAGGATGGAAGGACTAAAGGCAGAAAAAAGGCTGTTTGAGTCCTGAAAGCAGCAGATTGATCTGCTGTGGGTCGTGCTGCCTGTGGTCTGTGGTGGAGGACTCAGTAGGCGGGTTCAAAAGCTCTGATGGATCGACAGGAGAAACAGAAGAGGACTTTAGCGATGATGCAACCTGAGAAAGGTCAGGAGATCACTTCCATCCCATCAGTCGCTTTACTGCGATTCTGAAAAGTTTTACTTCCAGCATCTGTTTGTCACATCCTAACAAAAGACAGAAAACACTAAAAATTGGCCAACTAAGTCTCAGTGATATGAAGAATATGTAATAAAAATAAACATTAAATGTTAAGTAGGACAGAAATAAAATTACGGCAACTGAACGTTTTGAAGATTGCAGGAGAAAATAATCCATTATGCTGATAAAGCAGAGGCAGCGTTGGTCCCAATGTTAGAATAATATAACCATTCGACATATCGGCTCAGAAAAGTAAAACATCAACAAACTTTTTTTTTAATTAAGAAAATATATATTTTTGGCCTTAAAGGTGGGGTATGTGATGTTTTCTGGAGCATGTTTTACCATACTGATTGAAAACCTCCTCACGTTAAGCCCATTGCGCCAACTGAGATAGAATGTTTGGAAAAAAAACGAAATCTTTTAGTCCAGTGTAGAGGGCGTAGTCAGAGGAAAACGCAAAACCAATAGAAGTAACTATCATCCCTACTTCTACTGGTTTCTGGCACGCCCCATCAACCGCCAGCTCTGAGCTTTCCCCACCCCTCCCCCGCTGCCGCATTCACACAGACTCGTGACCCCCACCCCCCAAGTGCCGGGCGCAGGAGTCATTTCAGGTAACTCCCACCCTACCGCGAACTTCAAATGCTACTAGAGAGCTAGCTAGCTAGCTATCAAGCCCAACTCCACAGATTTATCTCACACAGCCAGAGAGAATATTGACTATGGCAGAAAAGACGACAACAACGGGTTCGAAAAGAAAAGGCAAAACTGTGCTTGAAAAGCAACAGCTAGGATAAAAGCAACAGAAGAACTAAAACAGGACGCAGAGTGGTAATCGGTACAGCTTTCCAACGCTAAGGCCAACTGAAAAGAAGACAGGGGACTACAGACGGATGCTAAGGTGGCCTTGTTTCTACTCGATAGGTAAGACAACGCTATGTTTTCTTATATATGTTGAGATAATACTTGGTTACTTCTTATTTACCACATTAGTGAGAAAGTCAAAGTTGTGGTTAGCTAGTAATAGACATGAGCTTCTCGCCATCCCGAGTCACGTGCACTCGCTAGGTCTCGCCTGTTTCGCTTCTCGCTCGGAACATCCTAACATTCTCGACTGACAGCAGGCGCTGCTCATGTAATTTGGAGGCGGGTTTCGCGGGGGTGGGCTGAAGGTGTGTATTTTCAAAAATGTAGCTGGCAGGAACCGTTTATCCAGGATCATATACCCCACCTTTAAATGTTTCCTGATAAACCGAGGAAAAAATGAGGATTAAATCAGCTGAAATAAATGAATTCCCTGAATATTTTACAGCTGGGCGTGAGCCAAATGCGCCAAAATTAGTTAAAATATGTTTTGTTTTTACTTTCATAAAATAACTGATTTCCATTCAGGACCTCGGTCATCGCATAAAAACAAAAAAAAAACATATATATAAAAAAGAAAATTAATCTTTTATCTCTTACTCTGCAGTAAATATATAAAATATCCATTAAAAACAATGTAAACAAACAAGCAAAAATATATTTTAATGAAGCTATAAGCCATTAAAAACTGTTAGAAACCAACAAATATGATTTAGTAAATCAAGTTAAAAAACAGGAGCTTCAAGGAGGCTGGTTTCTGATCAACAAGACTGTCTTCCTTCTCTGGACGAGCCTGCAGACGTTACATAATCCACGCAAACTGAAATCTGAGTAAATCAACTGTTCCTGAAATCAGTGCATTTTCTCTGTATGAAGCAGGTCAGCATCAGGGCAGTAATCATTTACCTACTGAATGAATTCATTTCCACTGAAACATGAACAAAAAAAAAAAACTCCATGATCCTTTTTATGTGCAGCAAACTTCATCGTCTTTCTTTAATGGCAGTTTAACGTGTTTAACATGGGGATTTGAATCCAGGAAGAGATTGAGGTACATTATCATCTTCTCTTTTATTGTTTTATCATCAGATGCAAACTTACAGGTTCAGGTATTTTTTACAACAGAACCCTGCTTCAGAAAGTAGGATTAACCTAATCTGAGTACAGAGCAGTAATCCAGAGTAAATTTATTCAGTTTTATTCTGGTTTTGTTTAGGTTTCTAAGAGCAAAGGAGTCGGTCCAGAGTTTAGGATGAGCATAATAAAAACAGCCTAATCAGTGGAAGATAAAAAACACGGTTTATTAGGACAACAGGAGGAAACAAGAAGCATCAAACTGCAGCTTTTCTCACCAATACAACTTCTATTATTAATGATGGAAATTACAAAAACAACAAAGGGAAACTATTGCTGCTGATTCTACGGCTCCGAGACAATTTAACAATTGAGTGGGATTTGATGGAGGATTCAAGTTATATTCTAAACTACTAATTTCACATAAAAAACAACCTGCCTGTTTACATCCATAAAATAAGGCTCTAGGATTAACTCAGCAGGTGCAAGAAGGACGCAGCAGTAAATCCAGATGTAAAAAAATGGTAAAATCTTGTTCAATTTTCAGCTGTTATGTTTAACCTGAACCAACTCAATCCCATATTTGTTTGTTGTATTCTTCAAATCCAGTTCATATAAATTAGTTAATTATATATGAGTTTAAACTTCATGAATACATATGACAAAAATGCACCTAAAGGAATATTCACAGGAAGACATAGAGCAATGTTTCATGAAAAAGGGAGAATCTAAAAAAGCTTAAAAAACCTTTTCCAATATTCAGTGAAAGAGGCAAGGCAAGGCAAGGTGGTGCTCGGATGGAGTGCTGAATGTGACGACATCTATGCTGCCAATTATACTTGGAAACACAAAAATATGAGCATAACTATTGCTTGAAATTGTCGGTCAGGGGGGTCCCTGGCACCGCCGGTCTCCCGCAGGGGGGGTGGACTGAGCTGGACACCCCCTTTTGGTACTCCCAGTTTTAATTACACCTGAGAGCAACATGCAACAACACCACTTCCTCAGGGCCGTCTCTCCTCCTCCCTTGGTGGGGGTCGGATTTCCTGGATTGGCCCCTCCTTGGTGCCTTTGCTCTTGGGGTCCCTTTGGGTGTCTGGGGCTTTGGGTCTCCTGGTGCTGGACTTAGTGTTCTGGTGGGAGGGGGGCACCTCTTTGGCTCTCCACAACCACTATTGAGCATTTTCTCTATGGATAAACTTTTCATGCACAAGTGCACTTTCACAAACAACGACAGGTGCTTGGCTCCAGGTACTCTAGAGATTACCTGAGTCTGAGTACATGTCAGATTAAATAATACTACTTATACTACAGCTTATAGTATCTAGGTGTTACTTTATTGTATGTCTCGTTTACATGTCTGTTGGTTGTGCTGTTCTTTTTACATCTCTTAGCAGGTGATGAAGCAGACTGAATTTAATCAAAATCAAGATCAAAGAAATCTCCTCTTTCTTTTGATCTTTTCTTCTTTTTTTCAGTTTTTCCTTTCCTGTTCTACTTACATTGCAGTGTCCATATAATCTGTAAAACTCCCTTTTATAATAAAGAAATTTATATAGCATAAATCAAGTGGAACACTATGGCTATAGCCGTACTGCCCCACTTTGTGATAGTAAAATCTGTTGGGCTCTTTTTGGCATCAAGACAATTATTCTTATTTCCACATCGCCACGACAGGACACTGTTAAAATATATATATATATATATATATATATATATATATATATATATATATATATATATATATATATATATATATAAATTGCTTGAAATTGGAAAATGAAGATTTTATTAAATGAAAAAAGGTAAAAACTCAAATTTTTCCACTTGAATAATTCTGGATTGAGCAGATTGACAAACTAAATGTTTTTTAGATTAAATGCAAAATGTTTACATATTTTTGTTATAAATTTGTTATAATTCCTGCTCTAAATGGGTCGCTCTGTCAGCTAAAGGCATGTTTTACAGTCTCTATACTCCAGTTGATCGATTACAACATTAGTTGATGATTATTTCAACAATAGTTTAATCATAATTATTCTGATGAATTGTTTCAGCCCTAATGTGATGCTAACTCAGTTACTCCGATACCTGCAGTTCTATGGATTATTTTCTTTAATTCATCCTTTGGATTTCTGAGCACAGAGTTAATTCATCTCTGACGTTTTTGTTGTATCTGGTTTCAGTTCAAATGTTCAACAGACTGGGGTTAACTTAGAGAAATCCTGGAGTAACTCACAGGATCCTTTTTCCTGACTTTTCCCACTTAATGAAAGGGGATTTGGGAATGTGCGACTTGGACATTTATTTTTAAAGCAAAATTTTACACCTGGAAATATAGAAGTCTAAATGGTAAGAAATGAGCAAGAAGTGAACTGACCAGTTCCTGTGGCCTCAGACAGGAAGCATTCAGCCAATCAGAGAAAGGCAAATCAGTAATGCTGCCATGAACCCTACCTGCTGGTTGTGTTCTGTTTTGCTAATTAGACTAAGCACTCCCAGCTCTTACTAAGCCTATTTATCTGCCTCTCAGTTATTTCCTGCCAGATTGTCTCCTGCCCTCACAGATTCCCATTGGCTTCTGGCTCCGGTCACGTTCTGGAGGCTTCCTACTCGTCAGCCACCATCTGCAGCCATAACCCTGCATCAACTTCATCTGATCTGTTCCTGTTTGTCTGTGTGTTGTTTCTTACATAGAATATTTATATATTATTCCTTCTATGTCCCTTTTCTATGTCTACTTCAACCTCCTTGAATCAATCTGCTCACACTGAGCTGGTTCTGCTGGAGGTTTCTTCCTGTTCAAAGGAAGTTTTCCTCTCCACTGTCACTACAAGCATGCTTGGTGTGAGGGATTGGAGAACAGAATGCATGCTAATATTTACTATCTCTACCTGCTCGTCAATAAGGAGCGAATCAAGCAAAGTCGATGCAGGTTTAACTCGGAAAACTTATTGGATGATCTGATTGATTTGTCTCTGTAATGACCCTTGAGATGAAAAGTTGTGACGTCTTGCTAAAGAAATAAAGTGAACTCGATTGAATCGCTGTTGTGCACTTGAAGCATGTTGGACTGGGCGTCATTGTTCTCTTTCTCCATAAACTTTTAATTTATTTGTCCTACTTTCCTTAAGCTTGTAAAGCCACTTCTGTAAACAGCAGTGAAGGAGCTTGGTGCTGTTATTATAAGCCAAGGACATGTACACTCAGAGTCAAGACAATTTTGTTGGTGAGTTATGTGTTTGTCTCCAAAATGTATTCCATTACGTCCTTGTTATTCAGCTCTTGTCATTTTCCTGGGTTGTGTCTATAAAAGGCAGCACTGTGCATCACCTGGGCAGAACAGTCAGATTCTTCCAGAGCTCTGCTTTGTTTGTTCCCTTTATTTGGCCGGTTTGAGGTGGAGACATGTGGTGATCTTTTAGTGGTGCATCAATTCTTGTTCTTAAAATGATGCGAGTAAAAATATAAATAACCTCAATACATTTAGAAACCAAAAACATTTATTTTCTTTTTGTTGTCTCCTTTTATTTTGAGGTCTGCATCAGAGAAGCAACACTATCAGAGGACGGGCTGGCAGATCTGAAGAGCTCACACAGCAGCAGATATGCTGCATCCAGAGCAGCAACACCCTGTTTCCATTTTCTAATATCAGTCAGCAAATAAACACAAGTATCCTACACTGGTACTCTAAATTTATTACAATTTGCACTGCAAAGCTCCTCCCAAAACCTTTTTTTTTAATGTAAATGTTTTTAAAAGGATTAGGGTTTCAGTTCTGTATTGCATGGATTGCTTTCAATCAATCAAACAAAATGTATTTATATAGCATTTTACAACAACCAGCAGGTTCCCAAAGTGATTAACAAGATGAGTCGAGTCACAACATACAATAGAAAGAGTGACCAGTAAAAACAGAAAGGTTACAAAGAAACAAAAGAATGTAAATTGTTGCAGCACTGCAACGTTTTAAAAGCCAGCCTGAACAGATATGTCTGGAGTTTGGACCTTAAAAGAGAGATATCTGTAACAGTGTGAATATCCCGGCGTACCATTTTATTTTATTTATTTTTTACGGCACTAGTGGCTCGTTTTTTTTCGAAAGTTGGCTGACAGGAAAAGGCGGCACAAGAGAGGGGGAGACACATGCAGCAAAGGAACACAGGCCAGATTCGAACCCAGGTCTGTACGTGGGTCGTGTGCGCTAAACACTGAACCATCTGCACGACTGGACAAGTCTCCAGTCTGTCGCAGGGCTAGTCTTCTGTCAGCTCAGCATACCCTTAATAATACGCATGTGCGCATGATTGTTATTAGTGGTTATTAGTCCCATTGAACGGCTTTAGATATCGCCAGAAGGCTCATTAGTGTTTTTATCATTGAGTGAATCCTAATCCTAATCCTAACCCTAAACCAGGGGGGTCCTAGGGGCCCATAAAACTCTGTTTACATGTATGGTTGATACAATTATTCATCATTTATATAATTATATTATATAATTATGTTTTTGATTAAAAATCCCCCCTTCAGTGTCCACCATATTGGATCAGTCCATTTGCTGCACATGTTCAGAAAGGTCCAAAACAGACAGCAGCAAACCATTTGAAAACAAACCATGCAAAGAGCAGTGTTGCCAACTTAAGGCTGATTTATATACTTATGCTTCGTCATCTGCGTATGTGTCGCGGTGAACGCAGAGATTTGGACCTTTCTGAACATGTGCAGCAAATGGACTGATCCAATATGGTGGACACTGAAGGGGGGGGGGCTGAGACACACTTAATATTATAAGCGTTCTGATGGCATAACATAATTAATGTTAAAAAAATTTGGAATTATATTAACCATAAATGTAAATAGAGTTTTATGGGGCCCCCAGGAACTTGGGGCCCTAGGCAGCTGCCTAGTATTACCTAATGGTAAATACCCCCCCCTGCTGTCTACAGAATTCTCAATGTGTGAAAGGAGGACAGCATTGTCCACCATGGCAAACGCCGCCATGCCGTCCAAAAGGACTGGGACAGTAGGATTCCCAGCATCTACAGACAAGACAATATCATTACGCACCCTCTAAGGTGCAGACTCAGTGCTGCAATATGATCTGAAACCAGACTGCCTCAACTGTAAATTTTTATTTACAAAATGCATATTCTGCTTGCAACAGTAATGGAACATAATCCCCTCCATGAATAACTAGAAACATCCTGATCCACCGTGTTTGTAGTCGAAAGCCCAGGAGTCCTTGATGAAGGCACCTGCCGGCTTTAACTATGTTAGCAGCGTAACTAAAGTGATTTCTGACGCCTATTTTCTTTTGTGGATCTAATTCATTGTTCAGAAGCTGAGCTTTATTTACTCTGGATGATAACACTAACAATCAAATGAGAAACAGATGTGTAGCATCTTTGGCCCAGTTCAACTTTTCTCCTGAAGGTCCGGTTCAAAGTCAACAAACCAGGAAGAAGCCGATTACTCTGTAGATCCGAACCTGTTCACAGAGACCTGACAGAGAGCGAGCTGACAGCTGCACAACAGAAAGGATGACAGAGGCTCTGCTAGACCACTCATGTTTTAGGAACATAGCTGAGCCGTTAAATCATCACTGTTATTCACAGATCAGCACGGCTGAGATTAATCTGGGAAACGTTTCTGTTAAGTTATTTTAATTCTTGATCAGCTCTACTTTCCTTAATAAGCTGGACATAATAAGCTTATGATGTTTGTTCTCACACTCAACAGCCTGACGTTCTGATGCGTTATTACAACGGCCGACTGAATTTCAAACATGTTTGATTTTCTCCCGACCTTCTGATTCCTGATAGGGAGGTGGACATTAGAGGCTGATCGCCCCTCGTTACCCCCTGCACACTACACGACTACGATCAGGCTGAAAGTCGGCCCGATCAAAAAATGATTGCACAATTGCAGAATCGGCGCGAAAAGGGAAAAAAATTGTACAGTGTATGCCCCTTTATGAGAGCAGAGGAGCGCACAGGTAGATTACATCTTAGGCGAGGTAACCTGAAGGTACTCAGTGACTTCAAGATGCTTGTTGGTGAGCGTGTTGCCAAACAGGACTGGATGGTGGTGAGCATAATGCTACGTTCACACCAGACGCGCTTTGGGCATCATAGCAGCTTCTGCTGCTTCATCTCTGATCCACATTAAGGTCAGCATCCAGTAAAGTGTGTCCAGATGCGTCTGATGCTTCTGCTGCTCCTGTGTTCAATGCCAGAGAGCAGCTTTGCTATATTTGCTGTGATCAGCGGGTAAAAAGTAGTTTGAATCTATTTTACCGGCGTTGCGCTGTAACTGCAAAGCTTGACTCAGAGAAATGAAACTATTTCCTGTTTGCTGAGGCTGCATGTAAAGCTCAGCTGATCTGCTTCATTTTGTCAGCAGCGGAAAAAGGATCAAGCCCAACACAGGTGAGGGTTACCCGTCTCCTCATTAATAACTGAAATGAATACGATGAAACCTCTGGATGACAAAAAGAAACAATGATTAGTGATGATTGTTGTTGTTCCTGCTGTCTGACCACACTAATAGTTCCCTGTGGGATTTGAAGGATTAAGTGAACAGAATCTGACAACATTTCTATGATAAATACATGAAATCAAGACTCTGCTAATCAGCCTCATGTTGCTGTAATTACATCAGCAAGCTGCTGCTACAGGTCCTTCTCAAGATATTAGCATATTGTGATAAAGTTCATTATTTTCCATAATGTAATGATAAAACTTGAACATTCATATATTTTAGATTCATTGCACACTAACTAAAATATTTAAGGTCTTTTATTGTCTTAATATGGATTATTTTGGCATACAGCTCATGAAAACCCAAAATTCCTTTCTCACAAAATTAGCATACCATAAAAAAGGTCTCTAAAGGAGCTATGCACCTGATCATCTGAATCAACAAATTAACTCTAAACATCTGCAAAAGATTCCTGAGGCCTTTAAAACTCCCAGCCTGGTTCATCACTCAGAACCCCAATCATGGGTCAGACTGCCGACCTGACTGCTGTCCAGAAGGCCATCATTGACAGCCTCAAGCAAGAGGGTATGACAGAAAGATATTTTTAAACCAATAGGCTGTTCCCAGAGTGCTGCATCAAGGCACCTCAGTAGGAAGTCTGTGGGAAGGAAAAAGTGGCAGAAAACGCTGCACAACCAGAAGAGGTGACCGGACCCTAAGGAAGATTGTGTAGAAGGGCCGATTCCAGACCTTGGGGGACCTCACTTGAGAAGCAGTGGACTGAGTCTGGAGTAGAAACATCCAGAGCCACCGTGCACAGGCGTGTGGTCAGGAAATGGGCTACAGGTGCTGCATTCCTCAGGTCAAGCCACTTTAGAACCAGAAACAGTGGCAGAGGTGCCTGACCTGGGCTACAGAGAAGCAGCTCTGGACTGTTGCTCAGTTCTGCACATCATTTGGAAATCAAGGTGCCAGAGTCTGGAGGAAGACTGGGGAGAAGGAAATGCCAAAATGCAAGAAGTCCAGTGTCAAGTAGCCACAGTCAGTGATGGTCTGGGGCGCCATGTCAGCTGCTGGTGTTGGTCAACTGTGTTTCATCAAGGGCAGGGTCAATGCAGCTATCAGGAGATTTTGGAGCACTTCATGCTTCCATCTGCTGAAAAGCTTTATGGAGATGAAGATTTCATTTTCTCAGCAGGACCTGGCACCTGCTCACAATGATAAAAACCACTGGTGAATGCTTTACTGACCATGGTATCACTGAGCTCAATTAGCCTGCCAACTCTCCTGACCTGAACCCCAGAGAGAATCTGTAGGATATTGTGAAGAGAAAGTTGAGAGACGCAAGACCCAACACTGGATGAGCTAAAGGTCGCTATGGAAGCATCCTGGGCCTCCAGAACACCTCAGCAGAGCCACAGGCTGATTGCCTCCATGCCACGCCGCATTGAAGCTGTCATTTCTGCTAAAGGATTCCCCACCATGTATTGAGTGCATAACTGCACATAATTATTTGAAGGTCGACTTTTTTTTTGTATTAGGAACACTTTTCTTTTATTGGTCAGATTAAATATGCTAATTTTGTGAGATAGGAATTTGGGGTTTTCATGAGCTGTATGCCAAAATCATCCGTGTTAAGACAATAAAAAAAACTGAAATATTTCAGTAAGTGAGCAATAAATCTAAAATATATGAATGTTCAAATTTTATCATGACATTAAGGAAAATAATAACCTTTATCACAATATGTAAATATTTAGAGAAGGACCTGTATATAAACCCGAGTGGACAGAACATGTTTGAGTTCAATATTTTGTGTTTGTCTCCTGGGGCCATAGAGGACAAACATTTTTCCCTGAATTAAGCACACTGTGAGGACCCGCTGCTCCCCATGAGGAAATGTCCCGTGATCAGATTCAGAGGATCAGAGCTGTTAAAAGTATCTACTAAGTTCCCTGACTCCTCTGACCAGGTTACAGGTTAGCTTTAGGTCTAAGGTGGAAATGAAGTTCAGGTTAGGGATTGGTAACTTTCAGGGTTATGGATAGGCTACCGCGACCAATAAAAACATCAACTTAGAAAAAAAAGAGAGAGGAAAAAAGATAAAGAAAATAGAAAGAAAAAAAAGACAAAGGGGAAAAAAGAAAAAGAAAGGAAACAAAAGAAAAAAAAATCTTCTTAAAGTCCCCATAAGGACAGAAATACCCATGTTCGTGGCACGGGGTGGGGGGGCACCATCTGCTGTAAAAATCACAATCTATGAGGGATTTAAGACAAACCACAGAGTTTAAGAAGCAAGTGCAAGGAATGTACCGTATCCATCCAGGGATTAGATTATTGATGGTGAATGAAGCATTAATCCACAGCAACAAGAATATAATCTCTTAACATAAGTTTGATAAAGTCATACATCTGAAACCATCAACCAGGTCTGAATAAACACTTTCTTCATATTTGGCTAAAAGTTGAACAACTGAGTTCATTTTGGGGGAATCTTCTTTTTCTTTCACAATCTGATCTTTTCAACATTCGATTGGATTTTTCTGGAAGGTTTTTAAAGCTTCGCCCTGATTTTAATTCACTGATGCAGCGAATGACATCATGCTTTAGCTTCCCAGAGGAATCATGTGCGCCATCAGACTGAGGCCTTCTGAACTTTCCAACCAATAAACTTTGATTCCCTTCACTTCTGAGGTACGGAGTCAATTCTGTTCCATTATTGCAGAACGCAAAAAAACCTGTTTTGTAAATGGAAACATGAAAAAAAAGTAAATACAGAGATGAACAATCTGAAAAATCTCTTAATCAGAAAAAGGTTTAGGTTTTTCAAAAGACAATTTTAGAATATTTTTCATATGTCTTTTTTCTTTTTCTTTTTTCAAATGTATCTTTTTTAGATTGAGTGTTATGAATTGCTTTATTTTCAAATCCTTTAAACAGATTACATTCTCTTCACTTGGAGCCCAATACTAATGTTTTGTTAACATCCATGCAGACCAATAGAAATGCAGCTTTCCTCCTCCATCCAGAGAAATGCCCGCCCCCAGAAGTAAAGAGAATCGTATTTGGAAAATAGAATTCAAAAAACTCCCGACAGAAGAGGAGAAATGTGCAATGTGAAAGTGAAAAGAACAAAAAACAGAAAGTTTTAAAAGTTTTTTCAAGTTTCAGAAGTAAAACTTTAAAAAAAACAAACCATGAAAAAAATTGGGGGAAAAATTAAAAAAGAAAATTTGAGAAAACAACAAAGTTACTTAAACAGTGACATGGGATGACCAAGAAGAGTGAAGTCACGGTCACCATTTACTCCTCGCTTCTCATCCAGCAATTAATTCTTGCAACAATAATGGAGCAGAACTCACTCCATAATTCAGCAGGTCACTCTAGATCAGAGGTCAACTGAGCGATTGTTGTTCTCTACTTAAAAAAACACTTAAAAAAAAAATATATTTTTCATATATTTTTTTATTTAAAAAATTCATTGTATGATTGTTTTACTGTATTTGTTTTATATCTATCTTTGTTGATAATTATATATTTTTGTATCTACAAACTGTGTATGTATAAAAGGAAAATTCAATAAAAAGACAGTGATTAAAAAATTAATTGTATAACATGGATGTATAAACACCTAATTTTATTTCAGTTTTAAATTCTTTTTAAAGTAACAGATTATAATTAAAAATGTCTCCAGACCTTTACTGGTTGATGACTTTCTTTATTCAGACTCTGCTGATTTTTAATTGGTTACCCCTGGAATAGAATAACTGCTTTTAATTTCTACCTGATATTTTTTCACTTGCAGTGTGTAGACTGAGCTGAAGATGGAAAGACTTGATGATGTTCAGATTTTTCAGGCTCTTATCAAAGTTTCTAAGCTCTTTGGAAGATAAATGAGCCCACAGCACCACCGATGATACGAGGCAGTGACGTGCTTCAGTCCACAGCCTCTTTGAGTCGTTGCTGTTTTCTGATGGAAGGATTTAGGTTCAATAAAGAGCCAGAAGATGTGAATAAACTTCTCTACACTTCATATCTCTGTAGTGCAGGATTGATTAGTTTGAAGGTTTATATTCATCTATCATTAGAAGTCAGTGTGGAGTTTGCCCACAGCATCCCAGGCTGATGCTTTAAAGTACATGAGGCTGATTTTAACCACACAGGTCCGTTACGGTTATCTTTTTAACATTATTTACTGTAATAACATTGGTATTATGTATACTTACATAATGAGTGACAGAAGCTGCTGTTTATGTTCCGGTGCATATGCAGAACAGCTTCATGAACACATCTGCTGCCATACATAAGGATTAAATACTTTGAATCTGAGCAAAATCTGCGACCTGGTTATAATGGTGGGACGATACAGCATCGTGGGGGGGATTATGTTATAACGAAACCCTCCTTTATTCAGGGTAAGCAAATCATCAAATCAAATCATCTTAAGTCTAGCATGGATCTGCAGCTGATGATGAATTCAGGGGTCAGGGATCAGAGCCTCATCTGTAAAACCTGGTGAAACATCTGGTGTTTGGAGGCCTTAGTCCTTAGAGTAACAGGTCCAAGTCCCTGCCCAGTCTGCTTTCAAGAATAAAGGCCTATTGTGCCTGATCAATGAAAACAAAAACTAAATAAATGGCTTTTAATTTTCTAGTTTTTAATCTACACTAGACAGAAGTCTTCCTCTTTGGACCAGAGTCACTAAAAAACAACTCATTCTTTACTAATAACTCATAGCATTCCTTCTTTCACTTACAACTGAATGCTGAATTATAATTTTCTAGAGTGCGTTGCGGAAGATTCTCAGCCATCCAGGTCAAAGTCATCCCAAAAGAGTGAAAAACAATCCACTGGACTTTGTTTCCAGGTTTGAAGACATTTCTCTTCCATCCAGGAAGCTTTTTTCAATTCAAAATGTCAGAAATAGTGTTGAGTTCAAGGCTTTATACATTAGACCAATAAAGCCTTGTTTTGGCTTCATTGGTAGCCTGCAATGCCCCATACCTGTCTATGTCTGTCTATGTCAGAGTGAGGGATTGCTGAAGAGTCAATGAGTCGATGCAATCAGCTGGTTTTCCTTAGATAGAAAAACTTTAAATCAATCTAACTGGATGATCTGGTGAACTGAAAGTGACCTGAGATGACAAGTTGTGAATTGGTGCTATAGAAATAAACTGAATAGAATTGAAATGGACTAACCTACCACCATCATTTGCCTGGATATATAAGCTTCTCTTTAAACAAAAGGTATCTTTGATAAAAAGTCTGGTCAAATGTTGGAGATGTGAGCAGAGGCTACGCTTCTGCTACTTTTCCTGTCATATATGGGCCACCTTATGAAGTTGGACTTTCTCTGATGTCTTTCAAAGGCCAAAGGCAGCCTCTGGGACCGCGGCAAAATACCGCACAGCAGCAGGAACCTGTAAGTATGCACTGGTTCTGTGCCATAGGTAGGTCTGCCAGAAATAGGTTGCCTGAGCAGCCAGAGCCCATTTCAACGATGATGTATGAGATGCTGCAGAGACCCCATTATTCAAACTCTTCCTCTCTCAAACCGCACAAACATACATGCATGCTCACCTGCACGGCTCACAGTATATGGGTTGCTTCTATAACTGTAGAGGGGAAAAAAAAACTTTATCCTACTTAGGAATGTTTGTAGAAACAGGACATGGAATGTGTGCTGGTTTTAGTAGAGCGAGCTCCTGGAGGCCGTCTGGTCCTCATACCTGGCCTTAAGTTTTTTAGTTTGATCTACTTTATCAGCCAGGTATGGGGGGAATTATGTTCTATTATTGTTGCAGCAAAGGCTCTTTTTGATTCATGGAATTGCAGAAATGAAAAGTTTTTTTAGAGTAGTCATTTTATTCAACTTAGTTTTTCATGGTTTAAACCAAAATGCAACAAATTCATTACAGACGCTGTAGTTAAAAGGCTTAAAATTAAAAAAATAAGTTTGTGTTATTTGCTAACAGATCGCTCTGAGCTAAAGCTGTGGGTGAATGACGCTAAGGGTGCAGACACCAACAGCAAGTCATTCATGAACGTCATAAATGTTGGATCAGAGTCAGATTTGCCACTTTAGACTGGCTGCCATCTTTAATGTTCCAAACAAGAGGAGGCAGCCACTGGGCTTCATATGCAAATATCAAGAAACTTTTACATTATTTAAAAGAAGTGGATCTGAAGGAGAATTTGAAGAATTGATGGCTGCTGGGATCAGTTTCTAAATCTTTTTCTGCACTTTAAAGGTCCAACAGTGAAGCAGCGGTGGGAGAACATCAGTGCTGCCTCCTCAGCCCAGAACCTTCATCTCATCAGATTTTCCTTCCTTTTATCTCGGCTCCTTTTTTCCATCCTCTTATTGTCTGTTCCATCTACTCTGCCCGTTCTGAACGTTCTCATACCAGCGTTCAGATTACATAAGAGCACTGCAGTGGGAAGCTGCGAGGATGAGAAGCGCCGTTCTGCATTACTTCCTTTTTTCCACATCTGTTCCAGTCTCTGCTTCTTTCCACCTCTTCTCCTCGATCCACACCAGCGTTCTGTAATCCTGATTCCATTTCCTTCTCTACACATCTATTTGGGTTTTAAGGTTGAGTTCTATTTCTTCACAAAGGTGGGATCGATGTCTGGAAATGCTATGACATAAATAAAGAGCAGGTCCTCCAAGTCCAGCTCCGAGTCCACAGTTCTGGACTGAAAAAAGATGAAGGGTCCTCCTCAACTGGAGGTCCTGTCCTTTAGTGTTGGATCGGTACGGTTACAGCTGACCTGCTGTTATGTCTTTAAAGCCAACAGCAAAGGAATGTTTTCTCCTTCATTATTTATAATAACCAGCCAAACATGCTGATGTAAGGTTAATGTCACCAGGAATCAGATCGTTCTCTGGATCACTGTCAGATGTCCTTCAGTCGTTATGTTCAGGTTAAGGGAATTGGTCCTGAACAGACAGCAGCAAGATCAGGTAAAACATCTAATTAAATAAACCATCAAAAACCAAATAAACTGAAAGAAAACATGATGAGAACAAGGAGGACAATGAGCGTTAGCAGAAAAACGGAGGAAAGGTTACGGGCAGATCAACGGGAATGTCCGGCAGAGAACAAAGACAAACCAGGAGCTGGAGGAGACGATGTAGAAGGAGCGCAGGGAGGGAATCCAGCCCCTGCCTCTGATTTTATACAAAAATCAGTTGGAAGCTCGACGTCGTTTTGTTGATTCGTTCATAGGGACATATTGCTCAGGAGTTTCTCTAATGTCACCAACTTCCTCAAATAACCAGGAAGTAAGTGACATCATGTCAAAAAGAAAGGGTGGGAAATTAGGCCGCCGAATGAAGGGATGCTGAGGGGGGTCTTTGGTTTTGGTTTTAAACGCTTCATCATCCATTAGCGATCAATGTTGTTTTTTAAAACAGTATTGTAAAAGTACACCTTTTTCAGGACTATATATTTGGAGTTTAAGTATTTTCAGTAATATAAAAGAATCCCACAGTCCAAAAACATGACTGTTAGGTTAATTGACTTCTCTAAATTCTCCAAATGGGTGTGAGTGAATGGTTGTTGGTCCTCTTTGTTTCCGTCTTGCCCTGCGATGGACTGGAGACCTGTCCAGGATGGCCCCGCCTCTCGCCCGTAAACAGCTGGAGATAAGCACCAGCACCCATCGCCACCCCAGGTGGGATTAGCAAGACAGAAAATGGATAGATTACAGTATTATCATAAATACTCAATCTACCTTTTGTCTGAGTAAAACCCGGCAGGGAAGACAGGAGGCTACGCTAGCAACACCTATCGCCTGGCTTCCTCAGGCCATTTCTCAATCTGTGTACTTGTGCGTTCTCGTGTCCTCGTGAAACGCCATCAGCCTCAGCCCTAGCACTGTTCCAAATCACGAGAACAACAAGACCGTGAATGGATAAAGTCCCCTGATGTTGACCTGGCTCCTCCCTCTTTACCCAGCATGCATCAGAGCAGACTTGTCTGTTCTCCAGACTGCCAGCTGTCCCAGCGAGGTTAGCGCTCACTGAGCTCAGAGAATTAAGTTAAAAGTTTTTTTTCCTGTTACAATTGTTCAATAAAAGTACATTTTAAGATCATTTGAGGCGAGAATGTTATACTTAAAGCTTCACTATGTGGAACATTTTGTCATGATGTAGAATGGAAGGACCCAGTATTCAAGGCGAGACAGACAGTGGGCTAACTGAAAGTGGCTCAGTGGATGAGAGGCAGAACAGGGACGGATATCAGGAACACTACAGAACGCTAGAAACCTCTCTCCCCTCTGAAACACGACAGGAACAGATGCACTCAGTGGATAACAGGCAGACCAGGATCAGGAAACAGAAACACTATGGAATGCTAAAAACTCTCTCCGGACTGGCCGAGAACGAGAACATGAACTAGAGCATCAATAATCTGGCCAAGATGGCTGGGAATGAGCCGTTTAAATAGAAGCAGGAGCAGGTGGATTGAATGAGCGGTAATGAGCATTCGAGCAGAGTTAGACAGGTGAATGGAGGGGGTAATTAGGCCAGCCATCAGTAACAAGATCATGACCCAGTTACTGATTTAGTGGTAATTAAAAAAAAAAAAAAAGGTCTGATGTTGAGAGCAAAGTGGCAACCAGCAGAGCCTAGCCAGGGCTAACGTTAGCCCGTATGCTGCAGCCGGAGCTTACGTTAGCACGTACGCTGCAGCTAGGGCTAACGTTAGCCCATACGCTGCAGACGGGCTAACGTTAGCCCGTTTACAGCAGCCCTCTTTCGTCATAGCCGTGTGTGAAGTAACGCTGGCTGTGATGGAGGATTGATTGTTTTATTTTGCAAAATGTTCATTCATTATTATTCCCCCACTAAATGAAAAAGTGAGAATTTATTATTATCTAGAGAATATTAATAACAGGAGGTGAAATGCAGCTCCAGACTAGCTTTGAATGTGGTGATTTCATCAGTACGCTTTTGTTCCATACTTCCTGTGTTCTTGTCAAGAACGTACTTGGCGAGAACACGAGGCCTAATCACATTCTTGTGAATTGAGAAACGGACCCAATCGTCTGGGAAAAACCCCAAAATCGGTTAGAGAAGAACATCCCCAGTCAGCATTAAGGAAGAACATTGGAATAAGACTAGAATGAATAAAATGAATTGACTTAATGTAGATGGAGCCTCTAAAACAGAAATAAACAAGAAAATATAAACACAAAAACAAATTGAAGCCGTAAGACTCTAGTCTGCTCTCGGGAAGTCCAGTCATCCAGTGATGCAGCGAAAACATGCACAAGTCAAAGAATCTATGAACTTTTTTCTAGTTTTTATGACTGTAACATTATCAGAGCATTTTTAAGAGTGACTCGTTGGTTTTGATGTGATACGTTAAAAAGCTGCACAGCTGTACCAAAAACCCAAGAAATCTTTTTAACCCGTTGTTCTCAGCTGGAAAAAAGCAGAAATATTAGAAACAGTCTTCATTTAAAAACAATAAAAACAAATAACGGTCTGCTGTGTTTGGATATTAGCGACACCCCCGCCACCCAGAAGTCTAGAAATCTGTACTAGAACACAATCTGAAAAAGAAAACAATAGGAAAATAAAATCTATAAAAAGCCTCATAGTAAAGCTGGAAATTCTATTTTTTGCTTTTCAGAAACAGGAATTGGAGCAGGTGATTACTCATTCTGTCATAAAAGGCTTTTACCTTCAGACAGCCTCAGCAACTGACACCAGCGAGCTAAATATACGTCCTCAGGCTTTTTTAAACTCTCACAGCAAAGAAGAAAAGAATAAAACTCTGCTTTCATCTAGAAAACAGCTAAATTACAAAGAAAAAAAACCAGTACGACCAATGTGAAGCAGACTGAGCGTCTAACTCTCCTACCTGGAATCACAAAATCAAAAAAAACACAAAATCATTACTAATTTTGAGACATTTTGCCTCAAGGTGGCGTGAAAAAGATCATCAAGTAGGAGGAGCTTCTATCCTCTGGTTTCTTGTCTCTTTAAGTCAAAATGGCGGAGTCCCTGTGTTAGCAAGATCCTCCAGAGATGCTCCCGGTTCAGGGAGTCCAGGAACCACACCTGGATCCTGGTTCCGTTCTGTCCAGAATCTAAAACTATTGGCCCAAACAACAAAGGTAAGGACAAGGACCAGGACCGAAACCGAGACCAGGAACAAGACCAGGACCCAGGACCAAACCAGGAACGGGACCATGAACGGCTATGGAGGTCCAAGAGGACGAATAGAACATTCAGATGTTGGTTTTTAGACTAAATCTGGTTGGTTCGTCATAGTCTGGATTTAATCTGTGTTTGGTCGCTCTGAATTTGACCCACTTTAGTCCAGCAATAGATGTTGAAAACCTTTCCATCGCAGTGTTTTGCACCGCAGCACTCCTGAACCTCTCTCTAGGGATAACATGTAAACGGATCACTCCAGTCCTGAAAAACTTGGTTTGAACTTGCCATGTTTGGAGACTATAAGTGTCAACTCAATCAGGTTCAATATCAACAAGTCCGACCGCCATCCAGAGGTCAGTAAAAGAGGTCAGACCAGAAAGGACACTGGTTGCAGGTCAGAGCTGCCAGTTCATCCAGCTTATTAGAGATCTACTATTCTGCATAATTACTGGAAGGAAATGGTTTAAACCTTCTGTGCCTTTTGAGTCCTCGTCTAAACCCTTACCCCCTGAAGGTAAATCTGTGTTTTCTATGGTCCACTATTGTGTCACAAACCTAAAAACTGAGAAGCTATTAGTCAGCGTTATATTTTTTTAATATATAAAAACTATTCATTTCCTGAAAATGTGTTTATTTAAGAGCAATTATGCGGATTAACAAACATGTAGAAAAAGTAGACTATTCTATTATTTTCCATGTGAATCCCAGATTGTTCATTCTTCTTTGCCTTTTCTAAAAAGTGCTTTAAATCAGTCCTAGCTGTCTTTATCCATGCTGGATCACATCCTGATAAAGGATCGATCAATTGATCAAGATTTCTCCCTCTCTCTCACCTTTGTATTGCAGAGGAGCTTCTGCGCATGCACAACGTCTAACGAGAGTCAATGGGCAAAGATTTTTGCGCCCAGGGCAGAAATATGTCATCAATCAGACGAAAAAACGAATTACGCTACGTTACGAGATTGAATATGTATCTTGCACATCTAAAAAATACATATTTATATATTTCAACATATTTTAAGAGTTAATTTAAAACTAAATTATATATATATATATTATGTCTTTATCAGGATCATTGGGTCGGCGGGCTGCCGCCCTAGTGCCCTCTATTGGCCAGCCGCCACTGATGTCATCAGATCAATGCAAATGTCAGAAATAGCGTTGAGTTGCATTTAGAGACATAGTCAGGCTAACAAAGAAGCCAAACGACCCCCATTCCAAAGGGGAGGACCCGTTCTTCTGTATCTATTTGCATGTTTTCTAAACAAAAGCAAGGTTTTGTTGGGCTACTGGATAAAACCTGGAACTCAACGCTATTTCTGCCATTTTGAATTGAAAAAGCTTCCTGGTTGGAAGAGAAACTTCTTCAAACTTGGAAACAAAGTCCAGTAGATTGTTTTGAATGCTTTGTAATAAAACACACAGTCTGATTCAGTGCGTCTCAGATCATTATCGTTAAACCTAGATAAGCGTAAACTAGAGCTAAACGATTTTGCCAAAAATTGAAATTGTGATTATTTTTAACCAAAATTGCGATTTAGATTTTTCTTTGCACTAACTCCAAGCTTATAGATGTTTCATCCCAGTCTTTCTGTTTTTAAAAGCTTGCTTGTCCAGAGTCTGCTGCTAGATGCTAATCTTGCTACCTTTCTGTGTGACGACAAACCCGCTTTAAGCGCTTTACCACCATCTACAGGGCTGGAGGGAGATAATTTAGAAATGTTAACAGAATGGGGGGAGAGAAGTTACAGAAATAATCCAGTAGCTTTATTACACTTAAACACATAATGATACTCTGGCTGGGTCGCAAACTTCTTTCTCTCTGCTTTGCTTCTGATCTGCAACCATGGGTCTCTGCAAATGTACAATTTATGGCTGTAATTTAACTCTTATTTCTAACTATTGAGATGTTGCCTGGCTGCTCTCTGTTTATTAAAAATGCCATGTTGCTATAGTTACGCATCATAAAAGCGGTCCAAAAGGGAAACTTCATAAGCAAAAAGCCTTCCAGTTGCATTTGAAGCCATGAGAAAATAATCCTTCAAACAATGTTTCATCCAGACAAATGAGAAAAGATAGATTTATAAATAATAAATGAAGAGGAATGTAACAGAGCTTTTAAGATACGTTGATCTACGTCCGTACATCGACTCAATGATTAATCATCCGACTACATAGATGCAAATAAAAGGTCATCTTTACCATTCAGGGATCCATAAATATAGAGAAGAAATTATCTGTTATTATGGAGTGACTTTTGTTCCATTATTGTTGCCTGCAAAGAAATTAATTTTAAAATTAAAATTTGAAAAAACTAAGCTTAAACTTTGAAAAACTTCTTAATCAAACAAAAACATTTTAAGAATAACTTTGCCGTTTTCTTGGATTTAGTTTTTTCAAATATCTCTTTTTTTTCTCCATACTCTTTCTTTTACAGATTTTATTGTTTTTTTTTTTTTATTTTCTCCTTTTCAGATAAGGTTTACAGATTGAATTATTTTTAAATTGTTTTCCTCAGTTTCTCTTCCAGCCTAATCCAGACGCTGGCTCTTGACCAATAAAAACATTTCTAACGTCTAACAGCGGACCAATAGAAATATGTTTTTTCCTCACTATAGAGGAAAGAAGTGGAGATGATGTGGTCTGGAAAACAAAAACTCGTTAAAAATGAAATTCGTAAAACTCAACCTGAAAGAAAGATTTAAAAAGTGAAACTGGAAAAAAATAAAATAAACTTTTTTTCTTGAAAATAAAAAACTAATCTGAAAAAAAAAAAAATGAAAGTTACAATCAAACCGTTTGTTTTTATAATCAAGAAGTTTTATTTGTGGATTGCATTTTTTTTTCAGTTTCATTCACAAAAAGATGTTATAATGACTTATTATAATTTCTGTAATTAAAATAATTTAATTATTATGCCAGAGACTAGAAATAAAATGGCCAAATCTTTGAGGTTACCTGAACGCCTCGTGTTTAGTTCACTCTGTCTTTCAAGTCCAGCAGCATTTCTTTGTGGACAGAGTGGAGCGAACTAAAGGATTATAGCCTGTGTCCTTTTATGGGACCTGAGGCGGCTCTCCATTGGAATTCTTTGAGCTGTCTGCCAACACAGACATTTCACTGCAACGCAGATAAATAAATAAAGACAAACACTCTGCTGTGGCCATGCTGTTTGCTTTGTGCTGAGCCATCAGCAGCCACCAGCAGCCACGTATTGATCTCCATTCAAAGTGCACTTAGCGGGAGTGCTGGAGAATCAGAGGGAGTGGAGGAGCAGAGGAAGATGAAAGGATGGATTGAGCTTAACAGTTGCTGTCAAAAACTAGATTTATTGAATGAAAATTATAAATGTGTAAATCACCAGGGCACTATTTCTGGCTCCAAATAAAAAAAAAAAAACAACACAGGAGGAATGTTTAAACATGTTGGTTTTCAGCAACTAATTCTTTTTCACTGAGAAAAAAAGTGAAATATTTAAAGTTCTGATACTGAGACAGACGTTAGTGAGTTTGTTCATTAAAAGATCGTCACTTAGAGGCGGCAAAACGGCTTTTTAATTCTAAAATCTAACTTACCTGCATTGGGAGATATAGTGGCTTTAAAGTATTCACACCCCTTGAGGTTTTCCTCATTTAGTCACATTATAACTGATATAACTTAATCTATTTACTGAGAAGGAGGGACCTAGAGGGGGATTTGTGAATTAGAAAAAAATATTATACTTTTTTTTTTTTTCAAAAAACAAAAAACTGATGAGTTCATAGTAAGTATACAACCCCCTGAGCAAATACTGTGTGGAACCAGCAGGTCTTTTAGGGATGACTCTGCCAGTTTTAAACATCTAGAGACTGGATTAGCCGAAGCTCAGTCAGATTAGACAAAGAGCGCTCATAAGAAGCAGTTTGCAGATCCTGCCACAGGTCTGGACTTTGACTAGGCCATTCTAACGTAAAACATGTTGGAAACCAGTCTATAGTAGCCCTGACTTTACCTTCAGCTGGAAGCTCTTCTGCAGACTACCACTGTTTATTTTTTTCCTGACCATCTTCTCTAACCATGCTGAAGAGAAGCACTCCCAGAGCATGATGCTGCCACCACCATATTTGACAGTGGAGACAGTATGCTCTGAATGATGCAGTGTTGGTTGTCTGCCACTCTGAATAAAGAACCTTCTTTCACATGTTTGTTGTAGCTATTAGCATCATTAGGAAGCTTCTAAAGACAATTAGGTACGCTCAGCGAAAAGGGGCTGAATACTTTTGCACAATGCACTTTGCACTTCTTTTTTGTAAGAAATGCTTTAAATCATGTTAAATTTTTTTTTTCCACTTCATAACCGTAAACCACTCTGTTTTTATTTTAAATAAGATTCTCATAAATATTTCCATGTTTGTGGTTTTATTGTGACAAAATGCGAAAAAGATCATTGGTATCAATACTTCTGCAAACCTCTGTATCCCAATACAATCGATGATTTTAGAAGCTCTTAGACGTAATTAATTTTCCAGTTCATTAGCACTCAGTGACCAAATGGGAACAGCCACAACACGACAGGTCTGAATGAGAAATATTGATGGTCATAAAGTGGAGCAGCCACAAAACCCATGAAATGCTCATTGGTTTTTTAAAATAAAAAGACCCAGAAGTGTAAATATTTAACAGAAACCTTTAGTGGCCGTCTAAGTGGCTAAATGGGAAAAATCATCTGCTTTATTACCACAAACTGCTTTGGAGAACAACCTGGATATCAGCGGACTGAACAGGGATTCCTCACCATCACTACAGCTTTTATCCTCCATCCTCGTGCATCACAGGCTAATCCAGTGCAGGTTTTATTACGCAAATGCTACACTAGCAAAGACGCATCCTATGGAGGCCTTTTGCTTTTCTGTCACTTATCCCCCAAAACCAAAAACATTCCTGTCTGACATTTTTACAATTCCACCATTAAATCTAACCAGCTGTCCCCTAGTTTTTGATATTCTTTAGACTATGGATGTCTCCAAGGTGTTAAAGCGTGTAGTTTCATTCACCACCCTCTTCATTTGTCCAATGATTTTGTTTTGCTCCTTTAAGTTAAAAAAGCACAGAGCCAACACTGAGGCTCTAAAGGCCTTGTTATCTCCCGCAGCAGTGTGTCGCAGATATTTTTTTTGATTTATGCTCAATATTGAAGCGTGGTCTGCGCTATGTTATCCCTGGGATAGGGTCCGAGGTGTGCCAGGCGTTGTGGAGCGGTACTACAGCCAGAGTTTTTGCTATTAGGTACAAAATAGAGAGTGACATTTTTTCCTGAAAAAATGACCACGCTTCAATATTGAGCATAAATCAAAAAATTCCTGTGGGATGGGAGTCAGTATTAGTAACGATCACACGTGATTGGGACGGTACAGGATTAAACATTAAACGGAGCAGACAGGGAGCGGGGAGCAAACCAATAATAACTAAAAAACTAGGATCGATGCCAAAAAATAAAATAAAATAGAAAGAAAAAATCCAGTACTGGCGCCTGCTTTTTGTAGATTTTTTTTTCCTTGAAGCCTACACTATAATCTTGAGTCAAAACTACACGACCCAAAACCAACAGTGCTTCCGCTCTGAGTTTTTCACCCAGCACTCAAAAAGCAAAAGAATGGGAGTGGAGCAGGAGGCTGGGAGTCATTCTGAATGGGAGTGGGAGTAATTTCACCAGGAGTGGGACCGGGACAGGATTTAGATTTCTACTCTGGCCCGGGATCGGGGACGGAGACACAGATTTTTTCTGTGGGGCCAGTGGGACCGGGGACAGGAGTGAAAATCCACTCCCGTGTCAGTCTCTAGTACAAAACAGGAGGAATACACAGTGTAGAGCGGATGTAGAACTGACCAATCAGGGAGCCTCCTGTCTACGGCATTGTCTCGGGTCCACCTACAATTTGGAGAGGTGCACCAAAGTGTCTCTTAGCGGAAGGGGGGGGCATGTCTACATTAACTTAGACACACACTTTACAAAGTCCCAGCACCGCGACCTTTGGGACGCACAGCTTTTAAAGTAACTGGACTCACATGAGGCGAGTAATTCCTTAAAAAACAAACAAACAACAGGCCCAATTTCCATTACCCTCTGGAACTGATCCGTGCCGCGTTCGGACCGACCTTTGAGCAGTTAACCGTGCCAAACTCGGTTCCTTATGATCGTTTACACCCCACGCTAGCATGGTTCCTCACCTCCTAGTGGCGAACTACGGTACTACTGCTCTTTAGATGTGAATAAGCAAACCAACATGGAACAGGAAGTTTGCGGAGAGAAAGCAGCCTTTGGTGAATTTACTTGACAGAGTCGGCTTTTGAGAAGTGGATACGACAAATGATAATCTAATGAAGGCTTCCAGACGCAGGAAACAATGACAGACATTGAGGTTCATCACACTGCTAAGCAGAATCATCACTGGAAATGTAGCGGCACGGTAGGGAAGCTAGGATCTTTAGGAATGTGTGCAATTTCCTGATTATGGAGGCTGACTGTGAGGAGATGATGCGGTCTGCTCATGTGCTCTTTGAGAATTGAGCCAGAACTGAACCGTGCCGAGCCCTGCTGATGAACTAGTACCATGTTAGCGCGGTTCGGTTGTGTCTGGCATGGTTCGGTTTTGCGCGCCATTTACACACAACAAAACTGACAGACCGTAGTAGCCACCTTTGCTCAGCCATGTCTTTGTCCAAATACTTCATCTCCTTTTCTTTTTAGGGCTTTCAGCACAAATTTGCACAAATTTCCAAGGCAGTGCATTTCACTCTAGTGAGCTTCATATTCCTCTTCTATTCGTTTGGCTTCTGGATAGACGAGTCAGAGCAGCGCCATCTCACCGCGGAGCTGAGTCCCACCTGGTTTTAGACGTACAGTGTGAGCAGTAGCTGCATGCAACAACTGAAAAAAAATCGCAGTGTATGCCCGGCTTAACAATACTCACTACGCCTTGATTTCACACCTGATAAATCAATTGAATAGAGAAAATAAATCGTTACCCCCTTTTCCTATTTGCAGACTGTTTAACTATGTGTCAGTCTCTGGATAAGGTTACAGGTAAATGTATCTGCTGCTGCTGCTATGATGCAGATGTTGGACTGGTCAAAAGGCAAAGCTCTGATTTCTGGATCAGGACCCAAAGAACCAGATCCTGGATCCAAGCTTCCTCTGCAGGGAGGCTGGGTTCTCCCTCAGAGAGAGGGTGAGGAGCTGGGTCATCAGGGAGAGGCTCAGAGTAGAGCCACTTCTCCTCCACAGCTGAGGAGGATCAGACATCTTTATCTGATGGACGCCTCCCTCTGAGGGGTTCCAGGGACGCCTCAGCCTCTAAGTATCTGTCCCAAAAACGTTCATCAGAGTTTTATTGCTGAGGATTATGATGTTCAGAGAGGCCATTTCAATTTAAACCGCCGTCTGGAATGAGCACAGATTGACACCAGGTGGCGCTAGAGCACCTGTCCTTTTAAAAGAACACTATACATTTAGTGTGTTGCCCATTTATGGATTTAAAAGCTTTCACCTAAACCACTAACTATTTTGATTATTTTATAGAAGCTGATGATTCATTATACTGTGATCTGCTGTTGCCAATTATATCCTGTAGATTGTTCAGCATTATTAAACATTTATTAGACAGATTATGGTTCTTCATTTTAAACAGGCTACATACATGATGTTTAGCGTAATAATACTGCCAGGACAGCAAGCAGTGGTTTTATTTTTACTTGAGCACCCCCAGACTGTCTGTGCAGCACGGCGCTGCTTTCCAGGGTGTCTCCTCAGCTTCCTGTGGAGGATCTCTGCTGGAAAACCATCAGTTTCATTTTATAAAGAACTCTCTTTTTTTTTTTCACCTCCAGGATTTCCATAGATCTGTCCATGGCTCTTTACTCCCTCACCTCAGCCACTTCACCTTCCAAAATCCAAAGTGAAAAGGTAAAGTTTGCTGATGTAAAATATTCCAACCACCTCCTGGATCCTCAGTGATCTAACAGGCTCTGCCAGAAGGTCCGCGCTCGCTGCATCCATGGCACAGAGGCGACCACATGCTGAGGAGGCAACTGATGGCCTGCTGAGAACCAGTCTGCATAGTAACCAAGAATTTCCACCTTTAACGCTGAAGCTCCGTCATCAGTTCATGTCCTGAATCAGGGATTGCTTCTGAAGATCTGCAGCCGCAGTTAACAGATGAAAACAAACTTACTAAAAAACTGTTTTAAAAGGAGAAAATATGTTTCTGCAGTAATAAAAAATAGAGAAATGATGGAAGGAGGTTTGTGTTTGGAAGCACTCAGACAGCAGGCCATCCAAACATATATTAATGATTTAGATTAAAATAATAGAGGAAAGGATCTAAGGGCCCAAACCAACATCCTCCCTCCACTAATTCACTTTAAAACTGTGGAATGAACTTTGTTCCATTATTTTTGCAATCAAAAAAAAAAAACATGTTTTGTAAATGGAAATTTGAAAGAAGAAAAAAGCATTCCAGAAGAAAACCTTTTTAATTAAAAAAGCTTTCAATAAATCTTTGCTGTTATCTTAGATTTTTCTTTTTATAGTTTATTATCAGTTTATCATTTTTCACACTTTAATTTTGTCATGTTTTTTAAATTTACTCAATTTTCAGTTTTAGTCAGTTTAAGTTTTATGAATAATTCTATTTTCAAATTGCGTTTTCCAGATCACATTTTTTATTTATTTTTTTTTTATAGTGTCCTATCTGGCAATAAGAATTATTGTCTTAACGCCAGAAAGTTCCCGAAAGATTTTACTCTCACAAGTAAAAACTGCTCCCTGGGAGCCGCACAACGGCAGCCCGCTGCTCCCCAAGGGGGTTAAATGCAGAGTTCATTTTGTTGCTCTGTAGTTGTGTAAAAGTGGAATGACAATAAAACGCTGAAAAAAAAGAAAGAACAAGTAGAGCATTATCGCTTTCTCCATAGTGCTCTGCTTGGTTTTTATATGGAAATAGTTTTATTACGATTTTTGTAGCAAATAATTCATGTTATGAAAGAAAGAGGAGACAGGAGAGAGATATAAACATCAGTCTGCTTCATCAGCTGCAAAGAGAGATGTGAAAAAGAACAGCACAACCTACAGATATAGAAATACAGATACAGATAAAGCAACATACAAATTAATCAATACGGAATGCATGAAGTGGTGGCTATAGATAAAAATTGGTGAGTATGTAACCGGATCCAAGCACCTGTTGGTGCGCTCAGGTTGTTCCATGGAGAAAATGCCCCCCCAAGGAGCAATGAGGCAGGTGCCGGGGGACCCAAAGCCCCAGGTGCTCTAAGCTTCTTGTTCTGGGGGTCCCTTAGGCCCTAAGGGACCCCAGAACAAGAATACACCCCCACCTACACACACACACACACACACACACAGGAGTTAAGAGGGAGGACCCCCAGCCACCGCAACGCCAAAGCCCCCAGGAGGACAAGCCTGTGGCCACGAGCCACACCGAGCTGGGACCAGCCATGGGCCCCATGACCCCAGGGGCCAGGCCCCTTGATTCAGCTGGCGTTTATCCCTTTAGTTTTGTACTAAAAATAGACTTTAAACTACCTCAAAGGGCGTTTATCCCTTTAGTCATCCACAAATAAAAAAAATAAAAATATTTAAGGTCAGATTGCCATACGCTTCTGAAAAAAAAAAAAACACCAAAACGTAAAGGAATATTTTTTTTTTTCTCCATACAAAACTAAAGTGATAAACGGGTATTGACTCTGGGTTTGCTGGTACCTGACCAGGCACCCGGACCTGGAAAACTCCTCTTCAGCATCTGTGTGTTTCTACGGCAACCGCTTCATTTCTGGGATCCTGTGGTTCCCAGTAACTTTCAGATCCTGATGGGCAGGGGCGGAGCTAGATGAGGGGGCCAATCATTAGTCACCCCTGTGGCCACTCCTACAATTTTCCTTCTTCTAATGCAGACGGTGGCAGCAGTAATACTCTCAAGTGGAATATTCAAACATTTACATTTTTTATTACTTGACAACAAAAACCCTGTGGTTAATTTCGCACATCAATATACGAACTTTAAAGTTGATAAATACAGACGTAAAGCTCTTTTCAGAACTAGATGTTTTGTTTTATGCGGTAAGAGAGAATGATGTCTCATCAAGTCATCTAGGAGTCTTCAGTGAAATCATAGATAAATAACTACTTGAATAAAAACTTATTAAATAATCAATTTATATAGATGTTAGTACTTGTACATTTCAATTTATGCAGAATGATTGGTGATAAAAGTAGGTAAGTAATCACAATGGTTTCAGAACTGAAACCTGAAAGAATTTTATCCACTTTACCTTTTATCTAGACCAATGTTTAAATATATGCTTCTAAAGGAAAGTATAGTTGGTCTTTATTTAGAAAATATGGATATTTTGCTCGTTAATTTCCGTGTAGTAACAGCATAGATTGACCCTGAGGTTCTGGTGCCTATCCGCCCCCCTATTTTGCCTGGATGCCCTTATGAAAACGTTCTGGCTACGTCTCTGCTGAGTGGAAACCATTCCTTCTCAGATTTCTGCAGAAATCCTGTGTTTCACAAAGAGCTGCGATTATGCAACACCTGGATGGCTCTGCAGGAGTTTGGGAGGAATAAGGGTTTAGATTCTCTGTAACTCTGAGATCAGTTGGATTTCCTGTAGTTGAAGCTCTGATGATGTTTGGTGACCAGCAGCAGGAAGGAAAACTGTCTGGAGCTGCTTCTCCTGCAGCTCTGCTGGTTTTCTTCCCACACCGGGAATGAATGCTCAGCGGAAATGCGGTGCAGCTTTAAAATCAACAAACGCATTAATCCCAAAAAGAAAAAAAATCCTGTAATCTTGTTGTGTGGATTTTCCAGCATCCACTGCAGTCAGCTCAGTGTTTCATCATCAGGATGCTGCTGCTGTCCCTCAGAGGAGCCACGCATCCATCCCGCACACAAACGCAAAAGATGCGGGGCTCCAGCCTGCCTGCGGGTTTACATAAGAACTCTGAGAACATGCTGCGTGTCTGCCGTGGCCAGCAGGAGGTGATGAAGCAACAGCTTCTGACCCGCAGCTGCTTCAGCCTGACTGCAGGAAAAGAGCCCAACTCAGCAGGCTGCACCGCACTGCGCCCCGCAACATCCCGCCCAGCACCACTGACTCCACGCAGAGACCTTCCTGCAAACTCCTGCCTGCCGCACCTCCATCATCACCTCCATCCATCCTCCCTGACCAATGACTCGGATGAAGCGGAGCTGTCATCCCAATGCGGTAAACTCCCCGCCATCCATCCCGCATCGCTCACAGACGCATTGAGCCCGCATCGGCCCGCAGAGGCACCGGGAGCAGACTTACTGTTCGCAGGAACTGGATCTCATCCTCTCCCTCTGCCAGGTCAGCCATGGTGAGCGGAGCTGCCTCCCGCGTCGCACCGCAGAGTGATCCAGCCTGGAGGGGGGGTGGGGGGGGATGCTGCGGCTGAGGCGGTGGGAGCAGGAGCAGGAGGAGGAGGAGGAGGAGGAGGAGGAGCTCACTGGCGGCGCGCGCGCCTGGCGGAGGAGCAGCTCAGGTGAGCATGTGCGCCCTCTGCTGGTGGACGCGGGGAGAGCTGAGAAATAATCCGCTCCTTTTGGGCAGAAATTAACAAATTAGATCAACATCCTCTCTGGTTCAGAAAGATTCACTGTGAAAAAAACCGACACTGAATCCCAGCAGTCCAATTCTATTCATTTTATTTCTATAGCACCAAATTCACAACACATTTCATCTAAAGGCACTTTCCAGTTCACCAGATCATCCAGTCAGATTGATTCAAAAGTTTTCTATCTACTAAAATCAGCTGATTGCATCGACTCCATTTGACTCTTCAGCAATCCCTCACACTAAGCATGCTTGTAGCGACAGTGGAGAGGAAAAAACTCCCTTGAACAGGAAGAAACCTCCAGCAGAATCAGGCTCAGTGTGAGCGCCATCTGCTGAGGCCGACTGGGGTTCAAGGAGACAGAAGCAGACACAGAAAAAGAAGCATAGATACAAAGGGCAACTGTCAACCAGCTCCACAGGCGCTACCCGCCCAGGAAACACACAGCCAGGCAGGCGAGCTCTGAGCCAGCTCCCATGTCAGAGGATGAAGAGAGCACATCCAGTTAGTCACAGTCAGAGAAACAGGACTACACTGAAAAACAGGCCGATCTCCAACATCTATAAACAAAGGTGTTGATGGCAGCAGCACAGCTGATATTTCTCTCCAGGATGGAGTCACAGCCAAACAGGAACAGACCAGATGAAGCTACTATGAGAAAAAGCAGAGAGAGCAGAACGTTAGAGATTGAACTAACAGATTCTGCAGAGTGGGAGAATAGAGATAGAATGAAGCAGAATGATGAAAAGGGGGTCCCTATGTCCTCCAGCAGTCTGAGCCTATAGCAGCATAACTATAGAGATACACTATATTGCCAAAAGTATTTGCTCACCCATCCAAATTATTGGAATCAGGTGTTCCAATCACTTCCATGGCCACAGGTGTATAAATTCAAGCACCTAGGCATGCAGACTGTTTTTACAAACATTTGTGAAAGAATGGGTCGCTCTCAGGAGCTCAGTGAATTCCAGCGTGGAACTGTGATAGGATGCCACCTGTGCAACAAATCCAGTCGTGAAATTTCCTCGCTCCTAAATATTCCACAGTCAACTGTCAGCTGTATTATAAGAAAATGGAAGTGTTTGGGAACGACAGCAACTCAGCCACGAAGTGGTAGGCCACGTAAACTGACGGAGCGGGGTCAGCGGATGCTGACGCGCATAGTGCGAAGAGGTCGCCAACTTTCTGCAGAGTCAATCACTACAGACCTCCAAACTTCATGTGGCCTTCAGATTAGCTCAAGAACAGTGCGCAGAGAGCTTCATGGAATGGGTTTCCATGGTCGAGCAGCTGCATCCAAGCCATACATCACCAAGTGCAATGCAAAGCGTCGGATGCGGTGGTGTAAAGCACGCCGCCACTGGACTCTAGAGCAGTGGAGACGCGTTCTCTGGAGTGACGAATCGCGCTTCTCCATCTGGCAATCTGATGGACGGGTCTGGGTTTGGCGGTTGCCAGGAGAACGGGACTACTTGTCTGACTGCATTGTGCCAAGTGTAAAGTTTGGTGGAGGGGGGATTATGGTGTGGGGTTGTTTTTTCAGAGCTGGGCTTGGCCCCTTAGTTCCAGTGAAAGGAACTCTGAATGCTTCAGCATACCAAGACATTTTGGACAATTCCATGCTCCCAACTTTGTGGGAACAGTTTGAGCTGGCCCCTTCCTCTTCCACGGGGCTGCAGCCTCCCTCGTCATAGCATCAGCCCCCCATGGTGGGGGGCTGTGGAGTAACATAATATTGTACTTAAAAACATGAAATTATTTATGTATTTATTTTTTAAAAGACTGTGTTTGATATGGGATTAAAATGATGGGCTGTGTATAAGATATAAACTAATGATTCATTATTTTAATATTTCATAAAAAACTAGGCTACTCCCCCGGAAGCTTCCGCCACCTCACATTCGTTTAGGCATGGCTAGCAATAGGCAGCAGAAACGTATTTCTGACTATTTCGAGGTAAGAAATGGTTTTAATTCCCCTATACTGCCGCATTTAGCGTTATTTATGTGCCTATTCGTCGTAGTCCTGTGGCTGAAGAAGTCTACGCTAGAATAAGGCTGCATATCACTAAATATTATGTCTGTATTAAGCTATTTAGTGATAAAATATGAAATTAGTTAATTTTTTTTGTGTTTTTTGTTTTTTTGTTTCAGATATGAAATCATTCCCCATATCCATAGTCGAATGGACTTTCAAGACGTTCAATGCTCAGTTTAGGCTATATTTAGGCCATGTTTTATTCAAGTATTCCTGATCCTGTTGATTGGGAGCTGTTGTTTGTTTTGACAGCCCCTCAACATAATGACGCCATGTTTTCCAACCGAGCCATCAGCCCCGCTGAAAACAGCTTCCAGCTGCCTGGGAAGAATGGTCAAAACCTCATAAACACACTCCTAAAACCTTTGTGGACAGCCTTCCCAGAAGAGTTGAAGCTGTTCTAGCTGCAAAGGGTGGACCGACGCCATATTGAACCCTATGGATTAGGAACGGGATGTCACTTTAAGCTCATATGTGAGTCAAGGCAGGTGAGCAAATACTTTTGGTAATATAGTGTAGCTCAGGATAACCTGAGCCACTCTAACTCATAAGCTTTATCAAAAGGGAAAGTTTTAAGCCTAGCCTTAAAAGTAGACAGGGTGTCTGCCCCACGGGCTAAAACTGGTAGTTGGTTCCGAATATTTCAGAGTTAATCACCATTAGTTTAAGTAAATTTAAATTAGATGAATTGAAGTATTTAACTCACTTATCTATATAAGGTGTAATAAGCCCAAAGCTTCCCAATTTATCAATGAAACACTTAAAAACAAAGAGCTGATCAGGAAAAATGAAATTTATGCAGAAAAGATCAAATAAACAAAACTACTGTCTGTCTGCTTCTAAAGGTTTCTGAAGTTCAGGTTGATCCTACCTGCTGATCCTACTCATTTAAACTGAGGCTAATTTATTGATTTATCCATGATCAAGAATCGTATTAAAATTAAAATATTGGGTTAATTTTTCTACCTTTGTACCATTTTTTAAACTTTTAAATCTAAATCCCTCCTTAGTTCTCCTAAATCTGACCAGTTGATGCAGGACATTGAAAATCCAGATATTATTTAAAAAATCATTTTCCAAATACATAAAATAATTTTTTATAAATTTGGCCGCATAATCAGTTCCCAGATGTTTCATTTCTTCATGTTTTCCTCTATTGATGTTTTAAATCGTCCTCCTTTATAAACTGTGTTGTGTTGAAACTTCCTGCAGGGAAAATCAGATCAGACAGAATCACGTTTTATTTTTTCATGATGCATTTATGCTATTTTATCTTTATTTTTCTCAGATCTTGATTGTTTTATGAAGCCTTTTATTCCAGTGAAGGACGATAAATGAATGATTATTTACTCTCCTAGCAGAGACTTCAGTAAACAAAACATTTGATCATCTAGAAAAAATTTATTCTTGTTAATTGTCAGATGAAAAAGTAAAACAAGTAAAAACCATTAATCAACAGTTAGAAATATTGTTAGAAAAACTCTCAAAGTTTATGATGAGGAATTACTCCCAGATGTTTAGGAGAAAAGAGCAGCAGCTATTAAACCGACTTTAAAAGCGTTAATATTTCTAAAAACAAATGACTCAAACAGTTATTTTAAAACCTAATCTAGCACCATTTATCCTCATTTCCAGAGCAATTCTTTAACTTATCCTTATTTACCTCAATAAGCTTAATTACTATTAAATATTAATCCAATAAAATATGAAATAACTACAGATTTCATTATAAAAAAGGAAAGAATACTGAGCATCTATCAGAAATGAAAAACAAACGGCTTCATAAATGTTTCACTCTAATTCGGACTAAAGGCCACTGAGGGAGGAATCGTTTCACGTCAGTTAAACAAAATCATAAAATACTCCAGAGGCTGAAGCAGCACCCGTAGCACCAGGCGGCGTATTCTGCACCGACGTTCCCGAGTCTCCTCCATGATGTTCCAGGAACTCCAGGCGCTGACCAACTCTCCGATTATCCACAGGAAATAGTTCATTATAAAAGATTAGAAAAGGAACTGGATGTAGACCAGCCTAAAACGATGGTCCAGCGCTGAAGCTCTGTGAGCCGAGCAGATTCCTGAGCCGGATCCATCCGGGATCCACTCCGAATGGTCCCCATTTAAAGTCAAACAGCACGGCCTGAAGCCGGACCAGGACCGCGCGCTGCTGACACCAGGAGCTACGGCTCGTAGCCCAGGATGGGAGCCAACCATCGCTCCACCTCCTCCGTGCTCATCTCCTTCCTGCTGGCGTAGTCCTCCACCTGCAGAGAAGGACATCCATGGTTTCAGCTTTACTCTTAACTGCTGTGGTCGGGAAGTTTAGTTTCTCTTATTTCATATCTTAATTTATGCTATTTACTCACTATAAATGTTTTCACTTAGCCTGTTTTACCTGCAAGGCCACAATTCCCCTGAGTGAGGGATGGTTTTAGACCAGACATACCTTCTTCCATAACAAACCAGATTCTTTCTCAAGGTTTATTCATAACAAGTTACTGTTTAACCAAAGTGTCTGTAATTTGTTTTGACTCTGACTACTTTCCATTATTGTAAGTAAGGGGGAACGAACGCTGCTCAGATCAGAACAGGACTGATTACCGTGCAATAATGGCCGTATGATGAACTGTTCTCTCTTTGCAAAGATAGAAATAAAGTGCTGACTGAGTGAAATCCATCAATCTCCGTTGATTTAACTTGGAGTAAATAGTTGAATACTTTTTTTCCACTACACTACCATCACTAACGTGGGATAGAAAGACTAGTTTAGGGAACGTTGTAAATCATTCCTTTCTGCCATAAAGACATCAGACTGATCAGAAGCACAGAGGAGCTAAAAACCCTGCAGGCCACCGTAGATTAACCTGCTGCCATTAGCATTTAGCACTGCTTACAGTTACTGGTGGAGCCCTGAATGCTTTACATACACAGCCTCACAGGAAGCTGGACGAGATCTCCGAGGAGCTGAAACCAAAAACGCTTCAGGGTGTCTGAGAATCCAGGAAGCTCCTGTGATCTGCTCAGAGGTCCAGATGAGTGGAGGAAAACCGCTGTGATGGAAGAACGGGATCAAGGACCCGTCTCTAGGACGCTCCTGTTCTAATGGCAGCACAGAGTCACAGAGGATCAGAACATTTTGGACCGATGTCAGGAGACGATCCAGACTTAGAACCTGAATCAGAAGCTGCCAAAGGCGAAGCAGCGGAGATCATCGGTCTGAATGCTTCAAAAACCAGCAGGTCCCAGAATCAGAGCAAATCAGCAACACAATCATCTATTAGTGAAAACCAGGAATTATTAAAGCTTCAACCATCTTTCAGTTTAGCATCTAAACTTTCCAGAAAATCTGGTTTGTCTACTAAAATTAGCCGAGCTTAAAACCTCCTGCAGAAAATAATTGTTCTGCTCAGTTTAACTTTTTTATATTAGATTTTATTATATCAATATTAAACAGCAATTGTTTTAAGGTGATCTTTACATAAAAGGCATTTCTCCAATCGGCCAATCAAACCCGGCTTTCTGTATTGATTTTAGAACCGGGATTAAAGTGGAAATTAACTCTTTGTTTGACTTTTTTCGGCTGCGTTCTGGCACCAGTGGAAACATCAAAGATCCACAGTAAATAGATACTAATGCAGCTTCAAGGTTAAACTAAAGACTTTTTATTTTTATTTAAGTCAAAGGAAAAGGCTGTTCCAACCGCTGCATCTCCTCAATTCTGCCAAGTGGTTCCCGAATTTACACGCAGTGAATAAAGTGAATGTGATTGGTCGATCAACAAGGGGGCGATTGTTGTGGCGAAGGTTTGCAACCATGTTTGATTGTGGCCGGTTTTCTCGGAAAGCATCTTGCTAACCAGTTAGCATCTTATTAAAAGAAGTAGGTTCCCAAATGGAAATTCCATTGGGACCCCCAAGTAGCACCAAATTGGTGACTTGTGAACGACACTGTCAAGGAACGCCTTCGCGGACAGAGGAAACATGCAAGAGGAGGGAGAGTTTAGTGTCGGAGGCCGTGGATGAGTCTCCTCCGTCATCCATCTTTTATTCAGAGGAGGAAAGCGGGATGAAGATGTGCCAGAAGAGGACGCCAGGGCGGCAGAAGCTTGTTTGGTGTAGAAGGGGTGTAGGAGTATACATGTTTGAGCCCTTGCCTCGCAACGCTGCCAGTTCTGTTAGCTCTACTTCGCTGAACACAGACAGCTGTTCCAACGGAACACTGGGACGGAACTCAATGGGAAAAGGAAATTACTCTTATTTCAACCGTTGCGTATATTAGCTGCGACATATGAATCAAGATGCTATGACCGAAAAAATTTGATTGACAGATGACCGTTGATATATGATTGGCTGAATTTAGGTGTTCAGGCTGACGATAACCAACTGGCCTGCAGAAGATAACAACAGGAAAACATTTTTGTATCTTCTAATAGAAATTATCTAAATTTTGGGACAACATGGTCTGATGAAGAGCACATTTATATACATGTTTAAGTCAGAATGATTTGAAGTTTAAATATGATTTCCCTATGACTTTAAAGAAGGAAGCTGAACCTGCAGATTAAGCCCCTGAACACACTGGCTAAGTTCAACTTTTTAATCAACCGTATTTTTCCATGTCCCACTGGATCAGCGGTGATAGAGAGGTTCACTTGGCAGGATAAGCAGATTATTTTCACTTCTGTCTCTGTGCTATACACACATTAAAACTATTTCCCAGATTTGACTGGAACAGATTATGAAAAGTTCTTAAATAAAAATCCACCTGTGCATTCTATAAAAGCAAAAGCTCTACTTAATGAGTCTGTGCAGCATCTAGAACCAGAGCAGATAGAGAATGTTCATCTATTAAAAAACATAATGAGATCCACGCCTAAAGAAAAAGAGAATCGCAGAGCAATAAACGGCGCGGGACGTTTCTATGGTGACTGAGGGCAGAGAGAGATTCTCAGAGAGATCTGGGAAGCTTCTCCAAGTTTTTTTTCTTTTTCCATAAAGAGGTGAGAGAGATACTTGCCTGACCTGCTCCCAAGGTCTGGTTCTCCTTATTCTGGTTTCCCTGTGAGGCTCAAAGAGAATCACTACTTTATCTGTTTTCTGTCCTCCTGAACTCCCATCATGGGGAAAGTTTCTATTTTAATGTTTCATTCATTGTTTTTGCTCCAGTCTCTCCTGCTCACTATAAACACATTGTGTGACTCCAAACCGACTCTTTCTCCATCAGATTAATGGATTTTAATTTTAATTTTCCTCCAAAGCAGATGTGTTTTACTTTCTAACTGCGTCTCTCTTCCTGTCAGACCCCTTAATTGCTGCTGAATTGCTGCATAATCTGACTGAAATAGACCTGGGCTCTATCTCAAGGGCTCTAAGGCACGATTTTCTGTCGGATCAGACGCTAAATTGGATTTGGTGTGTTTTGGGCTTTAGAGCAGTTTTGCGATTGAGATGCAGAAAACCAGCTGCGGATTTTCCAAGAATCCTCTTCATCATCTTCTCAAAGTCGCACCTGAAGCACTGCCGTCTTTTACGCTCCAACAGTTTTCATTTAATCTAGATTTTTCATGTTTCCACCATTTCTTTTCATTTTCTATTATCGTTATTATTTTTTTCGAGGCTCCAGTTTCTTTTATTTTATTTCTGAAAGTGGTCAGACAGAAAACGGGATTAGAGGGATGAGGAAGACCAGGCCGGGACTCGAACCTGTGACGGCACCGAGTTTATTTATAAAGCAGAATTATTATTTTCTACATAAAATAAAAGGTGAACCTGCTCTTTGGTGATTTTTCCCACAGCAAAGTAGGAAGCCTGAGGATGGGAGAAATAAAGTCCGGAGACGGACGCAGCGGGAGTCATGGCCAGCGACTCGGTCAGACCGATTCCTGCAGACAGACAGACAGACAGACAGACAGACAGACAGACAGACAGGGTTACAGACTTTCATCAACAGATCCCAGCAGGCTTCTATTCTGGGATCAATGCAGCTGTGACAATACTAGAGCTCCCCCTGGTGGTAACTACAGGTTTTTGATCTCTTCCAAAGCTCCTAGCTTCGGCTCTCATCATATCAGAGTTTTTTCTTTTTTAACTTGGTTCATAATTAAAATGGCTGCTGGAAGTTTTAACATTTAGCAGCAAACAGCTGCAGAAACCCTGAGCATCAGTCGGTGGAACAGGATTTATTTTTACACATTTCATGTCTGCAGCTGGGATCCCAGAAGAAGCTCAGCATGCATTCAAATTCTAGAAGTTTTCCAGCTTAAATTTCCTTTTGAGTAATGAGGCCGTGTTTGATCTGTGGAAAGCAGAAACTTTTTAAATCTTTTCTTTGGTGCCTTTAAACACCCGAAAATCAAACATTTTGCTTCTAAAACAAGCAGTGAAGGAACCTCTGGAAGCAACTGGAGCTCTGAAGGTTTTTTTCTGCGGCTCCTTGAACGTTCAGGTCGTTTCAGGTCGGCTGTAGATCTGGATCCGACCGAGGAATTCCCAGATCTTCTTCCTCTTTCACTCCAGGATGTTTTAACTGGGATGTTTGGAGTCGTTTCCATGTTTACGGCTCCAGATCTGCTCCTTTGGCAGGAAGTCATGGAGGTCAGCTGCTTCGGCACATAACCTGGATGCTTCCCTGATGCTCTCTCTCTCTGTGGCAGACCTCAGTCTAGCTTTTTGGTTTTCTGGGTTCTTTCCTGGGTTCTTCTAAAGAACATACTTGGCGAGGACACGAGTCCGTACTCGCGTTCTTGTGATTGAGAAATGACCAGAGTTTCTAAGTAGAAGTGAATGAATAATGAATGAGTGTTTCTCACCTGTCTTCTCCTTGACGCCGGCCAGGCTCCACATGACGAGCTTCTCGGTGTGGTCCGGCTGGCTGGGGTAGCCGGCTGCCGGTCGGATGCCTTGGTAGCGAACTCTGTGAAGGTCTGAGGCCTGCAGGGCCTCGTCGGAGCTGTAGCCCCACAGCTCCTTCCGCACACGAGCGTGCAGCTCCTCAGCGAAGGCCTGGAGGAGAGTCAGGAGAGGAGATCTTTAAATGGGAGGATCTGACACTGTCAGACTCTCCTCGGTTAGAGAAATCTATGATCAGATCGCAATCAGAAATCATCCCCAGCTGTTCATCATCTCACTGCAGCTGGATTAGCCACAAATGTCAAACCTCCACCAGGCGGCGGCGTTTATGACGACTGATGCACATCGTTTCTTTATCCTCAGTCCTGATCTTTATTTATTTTTAATGTCTAAATATGCTAAACTGTCCAGCTCTGATCACCTTCGCCCTGATGGACTCTATCCTCAGACCTCTGCTCTTCATCATTCATCCTCCTCCCGTATATTTTCAGAAGGTTTAGCATCCAGTTTGGTGCTACCACCTCCATCCACGTAGCTATGCTAACTAGGGATGGAACGATTTATGAAAACCGTTCGAACCGTTCGGTTCGACTGTCTCGGTTAGGTTTGCGTGTGTTTCGTTCGGTTCATGCGCTGCTCCTTTTTCTCAGAGGATGCGATTACACTCCAGAGCAGAAGGTGGCGGTACTGCGACCAAGGCCAACCGCCAGTAGTAAACAACAAGAAGAAGAAGCGAAGCCAGCTAGCCGGGTGTAGCAGGGGAAAAATCAGTTGTTGTGGGAGAATTGTGTGGGTATGGCGAGTGGGGAAAGAACAGGAGTTGGAGGACGCCGCCAGTAGCACTTTATAGGTCTGCTGTGCTGGGACCACTTTTGCATTTAGGAGTGACCTAATGGCGTGACGGCGCGAAAGAAAGCTGTGGATAAAAGTGCAACAGTGTGCGAGCATTGTGCAACACGCTTTGTTTATGCTAACAGCAACATGTCGGGTTAACCCCGAAATCCTCATACCCTGTTAGGGCAACTCCCCGCTTCCCGGCCTCCCCTCTGGCGCCCAGACCAGCTGCTCAAAGCAAAGCCTACAGCCCCCACTGTGGCTTCATCTACTCCCCCCTTGAGTTCCCTTTGAGATGGTAGAGAACCCGACAACAGCCAGATGGCCGAGCGGTGACATGCATTCGGCTATTGCTGTTGTGTGGGTTAGAGATTATGCCGCTGCAGATGATTAAATTCAAAGCAGTAAACATAAGATGAAAAGATCCAGGTTAATCATGATCACGGAAAATTTAATTACAATCCATTAATTTTTGGGGATTTTTCATTACCTCTCATAATTTTATGGGATTTCGGTGTAACAATCAACATGTATCGGAATCAACCGGAAACCGCGGACTACTCAAAACCGTGAATCAACCGTAACCGTGGATTTTGTAAAACCATTCCCACCCTAGTATTTATCGCTGATCTTCCAGCTTCCTCGCTCATCATGTTTGTCTCGAATCAAATCTTTGAGATAAAAACTCTCCGTCCTTCAATCAAAATCTATTATTAATGTATCTATTAACACATTTCTGTATAATTGATAAACGTGATTTTTATCTGGAAACTGAAGTTTGATTATAAGAAAACATTCTACATTTTTGGGGGAATTATTTGTTTTCCATTTTTTGTTAATGAGACGTAATGAATCTGAAATCATTCGATCATGTGACCGATAGGAAGAAAGGGTTTTTCCTTTGAGGAATGAGAGTCACAGGTGGATGACCTTCAGGTTGACCTTCAGCCTGTAAGAGGTCAGCTGTCCCTCCGGACTGTTGATCAAACATTTATTTATTCTGGTATGGGATCCCTCGTCCTGTTTAATATGTTTTTAAGTGAGAAAATCCACCTGAAAACTTAATCATTGCAGTCAGTTCATCCACATTATCATCCTGCCTTCGAATGTTATTTCTGTCGGAGGCACTCAGACCCCTAAATACCAGCAGTGCGCCGACAGTAGGAATGTCTCACAGCCAGCTCCCAGGTTTGATTAATACTTTGTAATAAATACATGAATAAAGCACAGTCATACTCAGTTTTGCTCCCGCTCTATTTTTAAATACGCAGTAGAGGTATTTAAAGGTAATAGAGGACATGTACCTGTATATAAAAAAACGCGCCCTATAGTCCGGTGCGCCTTATGTGTGTGTTAAATACAGAAATGGGACACATAACTGAGACTGCGCCTTTTAGTACGGTGCGCCTTATGGTCGTGAAAATACGGTACTTCTGATTTAAGCTGATTTGATCAAAAAGAAACACTTTTTCCCTGATCCTATTAATTTTTTATTCTTCTAGACTTAAAGGAAAAGTCCGCTCATATTCAGAATTCAAACTTCTGAAAGTTCTTTAAATATAAAATTATTCCATCCTGTTCAATAAATGATCAGTGTTTTTAATTCAGAGTAATTTTCATTGAATGTGCTTTACTGGAGGCATCCATGTTTGTCAAAGAACACTACTGCCACCTACTGGTTTGTGACGTCACGGTGCGGTATCGGCTGTTGATCAAGTCCCAGTGCTGTATCTGGTGTTTGTCACAACGTGCTATTATCCAAGTCATCTTGAAAACATTCTTCTTCCAAATGTTGGCTACATATTACGGGTTTTTTCTCTGACCAGAAGTTCGATGGCAAATCCTCCCTCTTCAAGTTGGCAATCCAACGACCAACCCGTCCGTGGAGGATCAGGAATCAGAAAGGTGGAATAACTTTTTCAATAATTGTTGTTGATTGCAGATGTGTCTAGTAGTTCCCATTGATTTAGCTTGTAAAGCGGGAAGAATGGCGCTAGGCTTACCGCACCGTGACATCACTGCCGGAAGATGGCAGGAGGGAGGGGTTACTATATCTCCCAGACTCAGTGATGGCCACGAAAATTATTTTTATTTTATTACCGATTAACGCTAAATTTATTAAATCAACGTGAACGTATTAGTTTTAGGTATAAATAATGATCCATTGACTATTCCTGCTGACGGAACTTTTCTTTAAAACTAATGATTACATTGTTGAAAAAGAGGAAAGCAGAATCCGACAATAATCCAAACATCAGTTTGTTGATGATGGGATTAAACGGTGCCCTGGTCTCCATGGAGACTGCTGCCTCATAGGGCTGAAACAATGACTCGTCATTAATTGATTATCGAAATAATCATTAACTGGAGTACAGAGAGTCTAAAACCAGCCTTTATCTGATAGAGCGACCCTCTTAGAGCAGCAATTATATCAAGATTGTAAAAAAATAAACATTTTGATGATAAAAAAAAATATTTTTCTCTTGAAAACATGCTCTATAATCCAGAACTCCTCAGGTGGAAAAGCTTTTGTTTCACCTGCTTTAATTTCATAAAAAATCTTTTTTAGGAACCTTTTTCTATCCGTTTATTTATTGATTTATTCGAAAATTAAGATTTTCAAAATAACCGTTAGCTGCCGCCCTACTGCCTCGTCTATCTGTGAACCAGAGATCACGGCGGCGGCGGTTACATCATCCTGCCTCGGCTGTGACCTCTGAACTCCGCGTTCCTCCTGCAGACCTTACCTCAGCTAATCGATCAGCCAGAGCTTTGACCATGATGCTGCTGTAATCGTCTCCCTGGGTCTGGAACTGCTGACTCAGCTCCTCGGCTCCAAACACGCCTACAGCAAACATCCCGATGTAGTCGGCCACGCCGCTCTCCACGGGCGCCACGAAGTCAGAAACACACAGGAAGGGCTCTGAGCTGGAGCCGTCCTTCTCCGCCTGCCCAATAAACCAAACGATAAATGTCTTCCATGTTTGCCGTAAAGCCGGCGCTGAACTACAGACCGCGAGTCTCACCTGCTGCCGCAAGCCGTGAAGAGTGGCGATGGGTTTTACATCACTCCGAACCACGTCGTCGTCGTCTTCGTACACATTGATGTCATCGCCGACGCTCTGTGCGCGCCAGAAACCCACCAGGCCCCGCCCCTCCAGGCTGCGGCTGTCGATCATGCGATGGAGCAACGACTGGGCGTCATCAAAGACTCTGTGAGCTTCAGCACCTTCCAGGAAAACCAGAGATGTTTAGGGAAAACAAGCCGTACGCCGTACGCTTATGTCACGGCGTACAGCAGCATCATGGGAAAAACATTTATTGAGGATGTTCTTCTTCCCCCTTAAAAACTAACAACACGGAACATGGAGCCACGCTGAAAGGAAACATGATGTAGAAGAAAAGAGCTTCAAATCAGTAGCTGTCAACAGAATAAACTTTGCTTTGCTTTAAAAAATCCGTTCATCTATAGATAATCTGTGAAAGAGAAATAGGTTGGTTTCTACGCCGATGATGTGGAGCTCTTTCTGAAAGAATAAACCCATTTCAGAAAACTAATAAAGTCCTTCCTGCCTTCGCTGAAGTTCATCTCCTTCCAACTATTCCTTTTAAAACTGGAAACATGAAGTATCTGGGAATGTGGATTATTCTAGAACGCCAGTAAATCATAATCTGTTGCTCAGATTAACAGAAGCAGAACCATCATGGTGGACGAGTCGCTCTTCTTCACTTAGAAGTTTCTTCTTTTAAAATCCAGAAAGAACCATAGTTGGTAGAAAGGATGAAGGTTTGGAAAGATTGGAACTAAAACATTATCTGGAAAATAGGTTAAAAATGATCTTTAAATACTTTTTTTTTTTCAAATCCATTAGGTCAGATATGAATCTAATGATATTCAAAGAAATCTGTAAGTATCCAAATAATTAGCCTTTTTTTAAATAACATTTCTGTTTTTAAAGCATCTATTTGGTGGAACAGAAGTCATCTTTTAAATGATTTATTATTAAGATTTGAGTAAAAATCCAATTCCAACTAAAAGCTATTATCCAATCACTGTTTAGATTCAACAAATAGCTAAATTTCAACACTCATAGTGACTTAAATCAAGGTTTCAGTCAGTAAAATAAAAACCAGACCAGATATATTAACGATCAGAGCAAAAAAAACTTTAACAATGACCCAAAATGGCACTTTGACACAAAAACAATAAAAATGAACGATTCATTCATTCATCAGGACTAAGCATGTTAGTAAGAGTGTATGGAGTAAATTTTGCTCCATTATTGTTTCAAATAAAACTTTCTTCTTTCAGCCATTTTCAAATTCATTTTCCATACCTTTTTATTTTTTTGAATCGTCTTATCAGTTTTTATCTTTTATTACAAATTTTTTATTTTTACAATTATTTTTCAATTTCTCTTTTTTTGATTGATTTTTTTTACGAATTTCATTCTTGTTTTAAATGCTTTTTTCTAAGAAGCAATTAGAAAAATACGCAATATGAGAAATCCCAAGGAAAAAAAAAAAGTAAACGATAAAATCTGCATAAAAAATTACACTTATCAGGGATGAATGGGAACCTCGGTACCCCTGGTTCTTGCTGGGGGGGGCTGAGCTCCAGGCTGCCATGTTGGCGGCTTTTTTTCCTGCGGGTTAAACTTCCACCATCAGTTAAATATTTATTTTTGTTTTTGGCACTGAGCAGATCCGAACTTAAACTCAAGTCAGCATCCCACATTGAAGTCATACATTTTTATAAGTAATATTACCGAGTCAAAACAGTTCTAAAGAATTTTCAGTTTTGGTTGATTTTGGCGCCCCCCAGTGGACAAAAGCTGCATTGTTTCACCTGAAGGAAGACATTTCCCAGGAGAACCAGGGTATAGCGTGTTAAACATTCTGATCTTCCGGTCGCCTGCAGGTGGATTGAACTACATTTCTGTTCCCAGTGGCTGTGAAAGATCAACAGCGATGAGGTCATCAATCTAACTGTGGTTTAACGTTTTGTGGCGTATTCCTGCACCGCCGCACCGCTTTCTGAGCTGAACCGCCCTCAGGAGGCACGATAAATGGGTGGAAGAACCCCGGCAGGTTGAAAGGTTAAAAGCGGTCCATACCAACAGTCCTGTCGTTGAAAATCTTGGGGTATCCTCTGTTGGGGTATTTCCCTCTGAGCTGCCACACGTCAAAGAAAGGCTTCCAGTCGATGAAGTCCAGCAGACCGTTCAGATCGTAACACTCAAACACACGAGTGCCCAGGAACTGAGGGCGCACTGCGACACAAAGATAAACAGTTCTGGAAGGAGAATCCCAGTAAAACATTCCATTGGTTTAAAATCCTCCAACTCACCTGGTCTGGGCGCAGCGGCCCAGTCGGCACGTAAAGCCTTCTGTCTGGCCTCAGAGAGAGAAAGGTAGCGACGCTCCTGGAGGCGTTACAGGGAAGAAAAAAAACTGCTTTTATTTTATGCTCCACCAATTCAGGAGCCAAGAACCGGCGGATGGTGGAAAGGATTCCTGGACCCGAAGACTCTGCAGCTCTCACCTTCAGGGAGTCATAATGCTCCTGCCTGATGTCCTCATACTCCTCCTTAACGTCCTCAAAATACTCCTCCCTGGCTCCCTCCTCCAGCAGCTGGGAGCACTGTGACAGAAGCAGAATGGGAGGAATCCCAGCAGACTTAAACCTTTAGTTCAACAACAAAACAGCTGGAAAGTTCAGCAGTGGGTCTGGAAATAATCCCCATCGACATCAGTGGTGTTACGAGGAAATTGCTGCAACCGGGGAAGCTGCTGGAAAGAGTGAATGAGGTCAGAAGACAGACGGCGGGTCGTCAGCATCCCGTGTTCCTCTGTGTCTTAGATCCGTCTGCTCAGAACCCAGCCTGCCTCAGCAGCAGGCTGCTCACATCGGCCTGGTTCTGGTTCTACCTGTTATGAGGAATGGCTGCACAGTCTGCAAGCAGCCGTCTCTGCAGAAGAGCCTTTGACTCCATCCAATCTGTTTGTTTTTATCCTGAAATTCCCCGTTTTTGTGAATTGGCCAAATATTTATAAACTGAACTAAAAGTAAAGGAAATTTCATGGTTACAGTCTTTCTGCTGACTCTCTAGTCCTGACCTGCAGCGTTCACCGGAGCGGCTCACAGCTGAGTGGGAAGCTGCTCCTCCAAGTCAGTTCCAGTTCCCTAGAAAAGCGACCTGCCTTCTAAAGTCACCAGGGAAGCCTGGGGAAAGGGACCAAGATGATCAGGTTTTTACACTTCGATCGATACCGATATTGTTTTTGGACTTCGGATCCGATACCGATACCCGATACCAGCCTATCCGAACATGTATTTAAGTTTAAGTTTAAGTATTTAGCCTTAGTTGTAAGACTCATGTTGAAAAGGGTTTTAGTACTCTTGATAACATCTAGCCAGCTGAATTAGGTGAGATTGAATAAAACACAATGATTGGTAACAACAAACTTACCTGTTTATTAAGAGATAAACACAAACTGGACAAAATTATGAATAGCAATCTGAAATTGCACAATGAACAGTAAAACTGTAAACAGTTAAAGGTGCAAGTATTACTGTAAGTTTAAATAAAAATGCAAAACAGAGTGGAAAATATTCTATGAACTTAGAATCAGGACTTTTCTCTTGAAAAAAGACACTGCTTAAATAAAATCAGTGCAAATAATAGTGAACTATTACACAAAAATGCCTTATACTCCCCAATGTCCTCCACACCTAGTCTCCATCTACACATCGCAGGATAACATAATCCCATTACGGCTGACATTTTCTCTCTAATTATCTTCCACTACCTGTTTTAATGGTTAGGCCGAGAGACAGACCCAAAAAGACCTGTGGGTGTGTTGAAGGTGTTCTGAAATGCGAATCGGATTCGGGAAACACTGGCGTAAAAATAGTGGAATGGATCGTTTCAATCTGCGAAACTGGAAAATACGGACCGGATTTAAAAAATAAAAACTGGATCGGCAGTCTGGATCGGCATTTTTACATGCTTTGCCGATACGCATTTTTTTGCCAATATCGGCGTCCGATCCGATACATGGATCGGATCGGGACAAGCCTAGGAAGAGTTCAGCTTTCTTTGGTTCGTGTTTAATGAATGTGGGTAAAACGAGGCAGGAGACTGATGGACTGATTGGTGCAGCAGCCGGTCTGTTGTGGTGAAGAGAAGGCTGAGCAGAAAGAGGAAACTCTCAGGAAACTCTCAGGTAGCATGACGCTCTACAATCCCAGTCTCTTCTCTGGTCATGAAATCCATGTCATGCCTGATCCTGGATACAAGCGGATGTAACCAGCTTCCTCTGCAGGATGACTGGACACCCCTGTTAGAGAGGGCCTCGGCGCTGAGCCGCTGCTCCTCCGCACCGAGTGTTATAGATACACCAACATACATGGAAGGATGTGCTTTAACGAGCTAAATGACACGTTCCCACCGAGTCAAACATGTTTCAGGAAGTTGGAATTACAGCAGAGACCTCAACTTTCCGAACAAATGCCAGCTGTTCTGTTCATGGCATGTTTACTGATTTTAAATGTTTACTGATGAATAATCTTACCACAACCACACTCCTGGAGGCATCGAGGACATGGACAACAGGACAGCTGTAACACGGTGCAATCTTCACTGCTGTGTGTGTCCTACACAAAAAAACATGACATTAAATCCTGAAAACCAAATGGTGACACATTGATCGGCTGCAGGGTTCCTAAAAAGGCACACGGCTGATTTACTTTGATGTGGTGGCTCCTCCAATCAGCAGGGGTGTTGTCATTCCAAGTCGCTCCATTTCTTTGGCCACATAAATCATTTCATCCAGAGAGGGAGTGATGAGGCCCGACAGGCCGATGATATCTGCTCCAGACAAACAGAGATCTATGAGCACAGACGCCAAACAGCGTTCCAACTACTCCAAACAGCATTCCAACTACCCCAAACAGCTTTTCCAGCTACTCCAAACAGCGTTCCAGCTACTCCAAACAGCTTTCCAACTACTCCAAACAGCGTTTCCAACTACTCCAAACGGCATTCCAACTACTTCAAACGGCATTCCAGCTACTCCAAACGGCATTCCAATCCATTTCAAACGGCATTCCAGCTTACTCCAAGCGGTATTCCAGCTACTTCCAACGGCATTCCAGCTACTCCAAACGGCATTCCAACTTCTCCAAACAGCATTCCAGCTACTCCAAACAGCGTGCAAACTACTTCAAACGGCGTTCCAGCTACTCCAAACAGCTGCCCAGCCACTCCAAACAGCGTTCAAACTACTCCAAACAGCGTTCCAACTGCTCCAAACAGCGTTCAGGCCACTCCAAACAGCGTTCCAGCTACTCCAAACAGCGTTCCAGCTACTCCAAACAGCGCTCAAGCTACTCCAAACAGCGTTCCAGCTACTCCAAACAGCGTCTCCAGCTACTCCAAACAGCGTTCCAGCTACTCCAAACGGCGTTCCAGCTACTCCAAAGCAGCGATTCAGAAAAGCGTTCCAACTACTCCACACAGTATTCCAGCTACTCCAAAGCAGCATTCCAACTACTCCAAACAGCGTTCAAGCTACTCCAAACAGCGTTCCAGCTACTCCAAACAGCCAACTACTCCAAACACCATTCCAACTACTCCAAACAGCGTTCCAGCTACTCCAAACAGTATTCCAACTACAGGTTCCAAACAGCGTTCCAGTTGGTTCCAAACAGCGTTCCAGCTACTCCAAACAGTGTTCCAACTACTTCCAAACAGCGTTCCAGCTACTCTAAACGGCATTCCAGCTACTTATAAAACGGCGTTCCAGCTACTCCAAACAGCGTTCCAGCTACTCCAAACAGCGTTCCAGCTACTCCAAACAGCGTTCCAGCTACTCCAAACAGCGTTCCTCTAAACGAGCGTTCCAGCTACTCCAAACAGCGTTCCAGCTACTCCAAACAGCGTTCAAGCTACTCCAAACAGCGTTCCAACTACTCCAAACAGCGTTCCAGCTACTCCAAACAGCGTTCCAGCTACTCCAAACAGCGTTCCAGCTACTCCAAACAGCGTTCCAGCTACTCCAAACAGCGTTCAAGCTACTCCAAACAGCGTTCCAGCTACTCCAGCGTTCAAACAGCGTTCCAACTACTCCAAACAGCGTTCAAACTACTCCAAACAGCGTTCCAGCTACTCCAAACAGCGTTCAAAACTACGTCCAAACAGCGTTCCAGCTACTCCAAACAGCGCCAACTTCAAAACAGCGTTCCACTCCCAAACAGCGTTCCAACTACTCCAAACAGCGGCGATTCCAGCTACTCCAAACTTCCACTCCAAACAGCGTTCCAACTACTCCAAACAGCGTTCAAGCTACTCCAAACAGCGTTCCAGCTACTCCAAACAGCGTTCCAACTACTTCAAACAGCATTCCAACTACTTCCAAACAGCATTCCAACTATTCCAAACAGCATTCCAACTATTCCAAACAGCATTCCAACTACCCCAAACAGCTTTTCCAGCTACTCCAAACAGCTTTCCAACTACTTCAAACAGCGTTCCAGCTACTTCAAACGGCATTCCAGCTACTCCAATTAGCATTCCAACTACTTCAAACGGCGTTCCAGCTACTCCAAACAGCATTCCAACTACTTCAAACGGCGTTCCAGCTACTCCAAACAGCGTTCCAATGATTCCAAACAGGGTTCCAGCCACTCTAAACCCTATTTACATCTGTTTTCCCAGTAAGTGCAGACAAAATTTCTAAATAAAAATGCGATCGTTTTTTTTCTAGGCTTAAATCCTAACATTGCAATGGTGTTTTGATGTTCTGCAAAATCACAGAACACTGATATAAAATTAATTACATTAAGTGGAGAGAAACTGGGAATGACTGACTGTGCGTTCTGACTATAAATTGTTTCAGACTATTTACACAAACCCTTTAAAAACCCAAATAACCTCTAAGCGCTGAGGCTGGAATGTGGCTTATAAGGGTGTACAGTCCATCACCAACCTACAGATAAACTACAGTTTTTCCATGGATCTAAATGGTGGCAGGAATAGGAACCATTTGGTTCTTATTCCTGCCACCATTCAGTGGTGGGAACAGCTGTAACCTAAAAGCTTATAGTGGAACTAACTTAACATTTATTGGAATCATGTTTTTCTACCAACTTTGATAATAATTGGGAGGCAGATTATTTTCCATACCAGCTTTCTGAGTGACAGCCTCTCTGAGAATCCGATCACAGGAAACCATCACACCCAAGTCGATCACCCTGCAACAGACAAAACAAGCTGGTGAAATTCTCTGAATGTGGCTGAACATCTACGTTATAAACATCACTCAACATTTTCATGAGGACATCAGGAAGACTCCCAGGTGCTTCATGAAAACCTTGTTAATTCCCCCAAAATCCTGCCTTCAGGTAATATCGTCTCATTTTTTTTAATGATTTTATACAGAGGAGTGAAAAATAAAAAGAATATGACATCCTCCATGTCTCTGCTGTGTGATGCTTCATCTCATAAAACTTTCAACTTTTTTTTCCTCATGTTTTATATTCTAAGATGCACAATAGAAATGCATCATCGCATCGCTAATTCCAGAGGAAGGCCACCCCCAAAATGGAGAGAAAATCTGACTGCATCTATACAGGTAAACATGGACACTTTTTCTATGGAAGTCTGTTTTTGCCACATGAATATAAAAAAATCCCAAATAGAAAGTCAGAATTATGAGATAAAAAGTTTGAAAGTCAAATATCTCATAGGTATGAGTTTGTATCTAATAATTATGACTTTGAAAGTCGAATTTATCACTTTTTATCACATAATTATGACTTTGTATTGCGTAATTAAGAAATTTAAAGTTGAAATTATGACTTTGTATCTCATAATCATGACTTTGAAATTCGTAATTATGAATGTTTATCTCATAATTATGACTTTAAAGGTTGAAATTATGACTTTCTAACTCATTATTATGATTTTGTATCTCATAATTCTGACTGTTGAAGAAACAGGTTCCATACTTATCAGCAGAGATTAGAAAAATAGATTAAATATCAAAGGTTATACGTGGATCAGAAAAAAGTTTCCTGTTTGGTAAAAAATCAAAGTGTATTAACCTGAAGTTGTTACAGCCCAGCACCACTCCTACAATGTTCTTGCCGATGTCGTGGACGTCGCCTTTCACTGTAGCCAGAACAATGGTGCCCTGATAGGGATCCTGTAGGCAGAAAGGAAGTGTTCAGGGATGTTATTTGGCTGTTTTCCGTGCTGATAGTTAAAACGGAGTCTGATATGAGGGAAGCTTTCCAAAAACTGGGAATATGAGACGACTGTGGATCCAGTCAGTCTGCTTCGTTTTCTATGTCTGCTTCCATCTCCTTGAACCCCAGTGGGCCTCAGCAGATGGCCGCTCACACTGAGCCTGTAGTTCTGCTGGAGGTTTCTTCCTGTTCAAAGGGAGTTTTTCCTCTCCACTGTCGCTACAAGCATGCTTGGTGTGAGGGATTGCTGAAGAGTCAATGAGTCAATGCAATCAGCTGGTTTTCCTTAAATAGAAACTTTGACTCAATCTGACTGGATGATCTGCTGAACTGGAAAGTGACCTGCGATGACATGTGAATTGAAGCTATAGAAATAAACTGAATTAGAAAATTTAATTGAGATTAAAAAAAATCTTTTTTTTTTTCTTTCAATAAAAATCAGTGATCTTGATAATGTTATGATCTGCAGCTGAGAAAAGTTCAGTAATGAGAAATAACCAGAGAAAGTTTGATTTATTTCTGCTCTGAGAGATGAATGGTAGTTTTTCATGGAAATGCAGATCTTTCAGATTTATCATTATGTGTGTGTGTGGGTGTGTGGTGCTGGTTCGGTCTCGTCTTTATATGGAACCAGTAAGGCCTGCAGGTTGGTTTCATGTCAATCTCTCTCATGCTAATCTCTTCTGGTACAACCATGAATCTTTCAGGCAGGGCTGTCAGCTCTCACCCATTGGGCGTGACTCTCACACATCTCAGTGTTTCCACACACTCTCACCTCATATCCACAATTTCATTTTTCACGTTAAAAAAATTACGGACATTAAAACTCATCTCCATTCCACTTATTTATATATAAAAATACCATGCTGATAAAAATCCAGTCTGCATTTTCAAAACAACCTTAGTGCTAACATACAGGGACATGCCAGGTTCCTTCCAGTCCATATTTTAGCACCAGCCCACATATCCACTGAGCCAGATATTGAAAAAACACTGGCATTTTTGAGCAGTTATTAAAAGGTACGTCATTGGATTTTAATCTTCTCTGGACTAAGATAATTAACTTTGTAAATTAATGAAGACTTTAAGCAATCTAGTACTTGAGTAAATATAAATAAAATACACAGCAGCTAGCTTAAATGATCCATGTGCAAACGGAGTGCAGGATCACACCAAACTGACATCAAATGGTTTGGTTTCTCTACATCTAGTGCTTTTTTAGTGAGATTTAATCCTTATTTGCTCTAATTTATCCTCCTGATTTAGTCCCAGTTTTAGTTCATGTTTTGCTCACAAGTTAAATAATTATTGCTCAGTCTAGTTGAATAATCCCACATTGGATTATAGGACTAATTAAAGCAACACAAATCTCTAAATTCTTAAAGCTTGCAGGTTTGCCTCACAAAGCCGCAGGAGGTCGACCATAAAGAAAAGAATCAATGCATTTTATTTTTAAAAGATCAGCCACCCAAGAAAAGACCAACCACATCCAGAGAGGATGTGCAGAACAACTCAGAGGAACCACAGGGTTGTTCTCAGTTTATTATTAATTATCTTATTCATTTATCCTTATTTTGGTCCATTGAATATGTTTAAAAACTTAATTTCCATCACATTTTCCAAAATGAAACATCCAGAGAAATGCTGTCTCCTGTCAAGGAGATTTTTTATAGAATCTACAGCCTCCTAGAAGCTCTGAATTGTTTAGCTGTTATGTCAATTAAAGAAAAAAATTAACAAGATAATAGAATAATGACTTAAGATTTTTAGTCCTTAGCCTTTTACCAAATATTCCTACAGAGTGCAGTTTGCACAGGTTTCCATTGCACTGGTTCCTGTATCAGTGCCAGTAATCCAGTAATAACTTATTAGCTCCCCATTGTTTAATTTACTTTAACTGCAGAGAATAATTAATGAAAAAAGTTGTGAAATTCTTAGTTTACAGTATATTTAAGATGCAAGTATTTTAGTAGAAGCCGTTCTTCTTTATTTCTATTCTCTGAAAATCACCAGAATGTAGAAAATAATATATATTGTGTGAAAATGTTCCAAATAACTACAGATCAGTTATTGTTATTCAGTAAAAATTCCCCATTTTGCTGCTTAGTTTCAGTGAAATCCTCTGTAAACCTCCAACCTAGAGCTGCACCTGAGAGCGTTTCTATCTCACCCTGACAAGGGGTGGCCGTTCCACACTAGTACAAAATCTCACTCCCAGGTTTGGTGAAACGTTTGCAGTCCTGCTTTTATCTTTGGCGTCTCTCTGACCCTGGAACTACGAACCTCCACACTAAACCAAACATTAGTTTGATGCAACACTTTGCTGATGGAGAGTTTTTTCTTATAAACTTTGAGAGAACTACACCAACGTTCTGGATTAAACTGAACAAAATGTTTGGAAGAAAGAAAACTTGACATTATGTTTAGTTTCTATGGATTAACTTTGATCCAATGCAAAAAGCTTAAAAGCTGCAGACCGTCTCCTCGGCTGATCCTGATGCTGCCATCATCTCCTCCCTCTCCTTCTCCATGAAGGGGATCAGGTAACCGACGGCCTTCTTCATAACACGAGCCGACTTGATAACCTGGAAAAACAGGCAAGGCCAATAGCCCAAAAAATGAGATTATCCAACAGACTGGAGAAATTCAACTTAACATTTTATGGCAATCATGGGGCATAACAGGGAATCATGGGGAATAACGAGGAATGCGCAGAGGAATAACAAGGAATAAGGGGAATAACAGAGAATCAAGGGGAATAACAGGGAATCACAGGAAATAACAGGAATAACAAGGAATAACAGGGAATGACAGGGAATAACGAGGAATAACAGGGAATAACAGGGAATAACAGGAAATCAAAAGGGAATACTTAGCGGGGAACCATGGGAATAACAGGGAATAACAGGAACCGCGGGGAATAACAGGGAATCACGGGGAATAACAGGGAACCCGCGAATAATGGGGAATAACATGAGAAACCAAGGGGAATAACAGGGAATCAAGGGGAATAACAGGGAATCAAAGGGGAATAACAGGGAAGCACAGGGAATAACAGGGAATGACGGGGATTCACAGGGAATGACAGGGAATAGTGTGGAACCACGGGGAATAACAGGGAATCACAGGGAATCACGGAATCACAGGGAATGACGGGGATTCACCTGCAGGGAATCGCAGGGTAAAGGGGAATAACAAGGAAGCACAGGGAATAACAGGGAATGATGGGGATTCACAGGGAATGACAGGGAATAACAGGGAACCACGAATGGGGGAATGACAGGGAATCACGGGAATGACGGGGATTCAATGAGGGAATCACAGGGAATAACAGGGAACCACGGGGAATAACAGGGAACAACAGGGAATAACAGGGGAACCTACAGGGAAACTAACAGGGAACCAAGGGGGAATAACAGGGAATCAAGGGAATAACAGGGAAGCACGAACAATGACCGGTGTCATTCACAGGGAATGACGGGGATTAACAGGGAATCAAGGGGAATGACGGAATGGGACCACAGGGAATGACAGGAAATGACAGGGATTGCACAGGGAATCATGGCAATAACAGGGGGAATCATTAGGGAATAATGTAGGGAATCACAGGGAATCGTAAGAGAGGGGTAAAAGGGAATAACAAGGAATAAGGGGAATAAGGGGAATAATAGGGAACAACAGGGAATAGCGGGGAATGACAGGGAATCACGAGGAATGACAGGGATTCACAGGGAATCACAGGAAATAAGGGAATAACAGGGAATCATGACGGTAATAACAGGGAATCACGGAAAATAATAGGGAATCACAGGGAATCGCAGGGAGGGTATAAGGGGAATAACAAGGAATAGAGGGGTAATAACAGGAACCAATGGGAATCACGGGGAAATAACAGGGAACCCACGGGGGGAATAACAGGGAATAATGGATCACGGGGAATGACAGGGAATCACAGGGAATGACGAGGGGCTAACAGGAACCACTGGACAACAGGGGAATAACAGGGAACCACAGGAATGCCTGAACCTGAGGGAATCAAGGGAACCACAGGAATAACGGGGAACCACAGGGAATGGGAATCACAGGGAATGACAGGAATCAGGGGAATCAAAGGGAATAACAGGAACCACAATGGGAATAACAGGGGAACCACAGGGAATGACAAGGGAATGACAGGGAATTTACAGGAATGACGGGGTCACAGGGAATGATCGGAATAACAGAATAACAGGTAATCACAGGGAATAACAGAGAACCCAGGGGAATAACAGAGAATAACAAGGAATATTAACAGGGGAATCACGTCACGGGGAATGACGGTTAAATAACAGGAAACCACGAATGGGAAATAAGAAATTAGGGAATAACAAGGAATAATGGAATAACGGGAATAACAGGGAATCACTGGGGAATAACAGAGAACAACAAGACACGGGAATAACAGGGAACCACTGGGAATAACGGGAATCAAGGAATAACTAAGGGAATAACAAGGAATAACAGGGAATGACGGGAATTAACAGGGAATCATGGAATAATAGGGAATCACAGGGAATAACAGGGAATCACAGGAAGTAACATGGGAATAACAGGGTAATAAGAGGGAATCGCAGGGAATGACGGGGAATAACAGGAACCACGAGGGAATAACAGGGAATGACGGGATTCACAGGGAAACCACGGGGAATAACAGGGGAATCAAGGGGAATAACAGGGGAACCACGGGAATAACAGAGAATACAAGGAATAACAGGGAATGGCGGGAATAATATGGAATCCACATTAAGGAATAACAGGAACCACGGGTAAACAGGGAATCAAGGGAATAACAGGGAACCATGGGGAATAACAGGGAACCATGGGGAATAACAGGGAATAACAAGGAATAACAGGGAATGACGGGATTCACAGGGAACATGAATAATAGGAATGACAGGGGAATAACAGGAAACAGGAAGACGGGAATAACAGGGAATCAAGGAGAATAAGAGGGAATCCAAATGGGAATAACAGGGAAGCACAGGGAATAACATGGAATGATGGGGATTCACAGGGAATGACGGGAATAACAGGGAATCATGGGCATAACAGGGAATCACGGGGAATAACAGAGGAATCACCTGGGAATAACCGGGAATCAATGGAGGAATGACAGGAATCCACGAGGAATGATGACAGGGAATCACGGGAATGGAATAACCGGCGAACAGGAACCAATGGGAATAACAGGGAACCATGAATCCGCGAGGGTAATGACGGGAATTCACAGGGAATCAAGGGGAATAACAGGGGAATAACGGCGGGGAATAACAGGGAATCACAGGGAATCAACAGGGAATGGGGAATACAGGGAATCAGGGGGAACAAGGGAGAATAACAGGGAATAAGGGGAATGGAATAGGGAATAGCACAACCAAGGGAATAACAGGGAATCACAGGGAATAATAGGAATCAAGAGATAACAAGGAATAACGAGGGAATCAGGGGAATAACAACATGGAATAAGGAATAAGGGAATAAATAGGGAATAACAGGGAATCAAGGGGGAATAATCCAGGAATAACAGGGAATAACAAGGGAATGGGAATAATAGGGAACCACGGGAAATTCCGCGACATGGAATCACGACAGGAATGCGAGGGAATAACAGGGGAAACCAATGGGAATAACAGGGGATCATAGGGGAATAACGAGGAATCAAGGGGAATAACAGGGAATGGCACGGGAATAACAGGGAACACGGGAATAGCATGGGAATAACAGGAACCACGGGGAATAACAGGGAGATCAAGGGAATGACGATTCTGGGAATCCTGAGGAATAACACGGGAATAACAGGGAATCAAGCCCCGAATAACAGGGAATCAAGGAATAACAGGGAAGCACAGGGTCGCGGGGACGACAGGGAATCCACGAGGGGAATGGGGAATTCACAGACAGGAATGACAGGGAACAAAGGGAACAACAGGGCAACAGGGAACTTACGGGGAATAAGACAGGGAATCACAGGGAATCAGGAATGGTAAGAATAACAGGAATCACAGGGAATCGCAGGGTATTCACAGGGGAATAATGGGGAATAACAGGGAATCACAGGGAATAAGCCTTGAGGACTGACAGGGAATCACGGAATGGCGGGATTCACTCAGGGAATCACGGGGAATCACAGGGAATATTAGGGGAATGGGAATAATAAAGGGAATCACAAGGAATAAGGGGAATAACAGCAGGGGACAACAGGGAATAACAGGGAATTGAAATGGGAATAACGGGGAATAACAGGGAATGACGGGATTCACAGGGAATGACGGGGAATGACAGGGAATCAATGGGAATAACAGGGAACCCCGCGGGGAGTATCAGGGAACCCGGGAATGGCACAGGGAATCAAGGGAATACAGGGAATCATGGGAATAACAGGGAATCACAGGGAATGGCCAGTTCACAGGGAATAACGAGGGTAACAAGAGGGGAATCACAGGGGAATGACGGGGAATCACAGGGAATCACGAAACAACGAGGGAATTCACAGGACCTGGGTAATGACAGGAATCACGGTGGGAATAACAGGAAAACACAGGGAATGCACCCAGGAACAAAGGAGGGAATAACAGGGGAAATACACAGAAGGGGGAATAACAATAAGGAATAACAGGGAATACACGGGAATGACAGGGAATCCACGGGGAATAACACAGAGAATCCTGAGGGAATAACACAGAATAACACAGGGAATCAACAGGGAATAACAGGGAATAACAGAGAAATAATAGAAGTCACAAAGAAACACAGGGAATAGGGAAATTAATGGGAATAACAGGAATCACGCGGAAATAGTGACAGGGAACCACAGGGAATGACAGGGAAACTGGGATTCCGCGATGGGAATGACGATGGGAATAACGGGAATGACGAGGGAATAACAGGGGAACCACAGGGAATAACGAGGAACTACGGGGAATAACAAGGAGAGTCAAGGGGAATAACAGGGAACCACGGGGAATAACAGGGAATTACGGGGAATCACGGGAATGACGGGGATTCACAGGGAATGATGGGAATCACAGGGAATGGGAATAACAGGGAATCAATAACAGGGAATAACAGGGAACCACGGGGAATAACGGGGAATAACAGGGAATCACAGGGAATGTCGGTGAGGGTATAACAGGGAATAACAGGGATAACATAAGGGGAATAACAGGGAATAACACAGGGAATCACGGGAATCACAGGGAATGGCGTTACGGGAATAACAGGGAATAATAATGGGGAATAACAGAATCACTGGGAATATGACAGGGGAATGACAGGAATGACGAGGGAATCAAGAGGTAACAGGGAAACACGGTGGCGGGGAATAACAGGGAATGGAGACAGGAATAATGGGAACTCAAGGGGAACAACAGGGGGAATAACAAGTAATAAGAGGGAATGCAAGGGACAGGGAATGAATAGGGAACCCCGCGAATAACAGGGGAATGACGGGGATTCACAGGTAACCCGCGAGGGGCAACAGGGAATGATGGGAATCACAGGGAACCACGAGGGAATAACAGGGAATCAAGGGGACAACAGGGAATGGCGGAAGGGGAATAATATGGAATAACAGGGAACCACCGCAGGGAAACAGGAAATCAACAGGGAACCATAGGGAATAACAGGGAACCATAGGGAATAGCAGGAATAGCAAAAGGAATAGCAAGGGAATGGCTGATGATTCACGGGAATGGCCGGGGAATAACGAGAATGACAGAGAATAACAGGGAACCAAGGGGAATAACAGGGAATCAAGGAGAATATCAGGGAATCAAGGGAATAACAGGGAAGCACAGGGAATAGCAGGGAATGACGGGGATTCACAGGGAATGGCGAGGGAATAACAGGGAATCACAGGGAATGACGGGGAATCATGGGGCATAGCGGGGAATACGCTTGAGGGAATAATAGGGAATGTCGCGAGGGAATAACCCGGAATGACGGGAGGAATGAACACAGGGAAGGCATCGCAGGGTATGGCGGGGAAAACAGGGTACCGCGGGGAATAACGGGAATCAAGGAGAATAGCAGGGAATGACGGTGAATCCGCGAGGGGAATGGTCAATGGATTGCAGGAACAACGAGGGAATCAATGGAAACAATGGGAAAGGGAATATGGGGAATCACGGGAATGAAGGGCCACAGGTAAATTGAACAACAAAGGAGTTTCTGGAATAACAGGGAATAGCGGGGAACAGCTGGCGGGAAATGACAGGGAATCAAAGGAAATAACAGAATCAAAGGGAATAAAGAGGAATAACAGGGAATAGTGGGTAACAACAGGGAATAACACGGAGATGGTAAAAAGGAATAACAAGGGAGATTGGCGGGAGTATAGGGAATAATGAGGAGGAATAATGGGGGAATAACAGGTATCAAAGGAATAACGAGGGAACCACGGGGAATGGGAGGGAACACGGGAATAACAGGGAATCGACGGAAATAAATATGTGGGAATCCACGGGCATTAAGGTCATAACATTGAATCCGCGGGTATAACAGGGAATCAATGTGTGACAGGAGTCCTAGGGAATAACAGGGAATAACAAGGGAATAACAGGAGAATAACAAAAGGAATCACAGGGAACAGCGAGGGGATTCCGCGGGGAATGGCGAGGAATAACAGGGATAGCTGAGGGAATAAAATGAGGGAACAAAATTTAAGGGGAATAACAGGGAATCAGGAGATTAAGAGTACAGGGAATAAATTGGTAGCACATGCAATAACGTAAATCACATGGCACAGGCAATCGCGAGAATAACAGGGAATCATGGGGCATAACAGAATACGCGGGAATAACAAGTCGCGGGGAATAACCGGGAATCACTAGGAATAGCCGAGGATTCACAGGGAACCCGCGAGGGGAATAACAGGAATCAAGGGAATAACGGGAATGACGGTGAATCACGAGAGGAGTGTGAGAGTTACAGGGAATCCTGAGGGAATAACAGGGAATCCAAAGGGAATACTTGAGGGGGCCACTTGCGGGGAATAGCAGGAGCGACGAGGGGATTCACGGGGAATGGCCGAGGGAATAACAGGGAACCCGCGAGGGGAATGGCAAGGGGAATAACAGGTAATCACCAAAGGGAATAACAGAGAACCACAGGGAATAACACAGAACCCCGCGGAATAATAGGGAATCACAGGTATCAAGAGGTAAACAGAGAACCGCGGGGGGAATGACACAGAACAACAGGAACAATGGAATCGCGAGAATGACGGGGAATAACAGGGAATCAGCAAGGGGAATAACAGGGAATCACAGCGGAATAACAAGGGAACAACAAGGGAATAACAAGGAATTTTTCTTTCCAACGGCGGGGAATAACAGGGAATGTAGGGAATGAGGGGAATAACAAGGAATCACGGGGAATCACGGGCAACAACAAGGAATAACAGGAATCACGGAGGAATGACAGCGAATCACAAGGAATCACAGGGAATAACAGGGAATGAGGGAACCACGGGGAACCTGTGGGGAATAACAAGGGAACCCGCGGGGAAAAGCACAGAATAACAAGGAATAACAGGGAACCCACGAGAGATAGACGGGGAATCACGAAGATAGTACAGGGAATGACGAGGGAACCACCGCGGAATAACGGGGAACCTGCGGGAATGGCAAGAGAACCCGCGGGGAATGGCGGGAATCACAGGAGCCACGAGGGAATAACAGGAATCCCAAAGGAATAGCGAAGTTACAGGGAAGGCAAGGGGAATGACAAGGAACCATGAGGGAATAGCCCGAGAGAACACAGGGAAGGGGCGAGGGAATAACAGGAACCTGAGGAATAACAGGGAACCCGCGGGAATAACAAAGGAACCGCGGGGAATAACAGGGAACCCGCGGGGAATCACGAGGGAACCCGCGGGGAAGTTCACGGGAATCCGCGAGAACCGCGAGAGTTACTGGGAATCGCGAGGGGCAACAGAACCACGAGGGGAATAACAGGGAACCACAGGGAATAGCAGGGAATGACAGGGAATAGCAGGGAATGACAGGGATTCACAGGGAATGACAGGGATTCACAGGGAATGGCAATTCACAGCGGGACAGGCGAGGGCAGCAGGGAACCACGAGGGGAATAACAGGGAACCCCGCGAGGGAATAACAGGGATGACGAGGGAATCACGAGAATGACAGAGAGGGATTCACAAGGAATCACAGGGAATAAGAGGAGAATAACAGGGAATCACAGCATGTCGAAAAAAAGGGAATAAAAGGGAATCATGGAGTAATAACAAGGGAATCACACAGGAATAATAAAGGGAATCTGAAGGGAATACGCGGGAGGTATGGGGGAATAATAAGGAATAAGGAGGAATAAAAGGGAATAACAGGGAATCATGGGTAATAACAGGGAATCACTGGGAATAACAAGGAACCACGAGGGAATAACAGGAAATCGAGGGAATAACAAGGGAACCCGCAGAGGGGAATAACAAGAGACCACCACGGGGAATAACACAATACTGGAAATGTATATCAGAGAAAGAAGAAAGAATAACAAAGAATAACAAGGAACCGCGGAATCACGGGGAATAGCGAGGGGAATAACGAGGAGATCACAGAGAATAACGGGAAGAACGCAGCGGAATAACAGGGAACAACAGGGAATAGCGGGGAATCAAGGGGAATAACGCGGAACCACGGGGAAATACTTGAGAGGAATCACGAGGGGAATAACGAAAGGAATCACAGGGAATAGACAGGGGATTCACAGGGAATATTGAGGAATCACGAAGGAATCATGGAGAATAATAGAGAGGTACAAGGGAATCACGGTTAATAGCCGGGAAAACACAGGGAATCATGGAGAATAATAGGAATCACAGAGAATAACAAGGAATCACAGGGGAATAAGGGAATAACAGGGAATAAGAGGGAATAACAGGGAATCACTGGGAATAATAGGGTATAACGGGGACAAGCAAGGGATTAAGAGTAACAACGGGAATCCACGAAATGAAGGAATAGAATAGCATTGATGACAGCAAGCAGTCAGCAGGATAATAGCACAGGGAATCAAGGGAATAAAAAGGATTTCACGAGAAATAACTGGGAATCAAGAGGGAAATGACAGGGAATCAAGGGAATAATCAGGAATAACAAGGAATAACAGGGAATAACAAGGATAGGGGATCAACAGGGAATCATGAGAATAGCGAGGCATACGCGGGGTATACTTGGGTAATAAAAGGAATAAGGGGGAATAACAGGGAATCACTGGGAATAGCAGCGGAATGCGGGGAATAACAGGGAATCCGCGGGGAAATAACGGGAATGACGGGGAATACATTGAATCCGCGAGGGGGAATAACAGGAATCCCCGGGAAGCAATAGGGAATAGCGATGGAAACAGGAAATCAAAAAAGAAGGTTAATACAGGGAATCACCAAGCGAGGAATAACAGGGAATCCGCGAGGGGAATAACAGGAATCCACGCGAAAAATAACAAAATCAAAAGGGAATAACAGGGAATCAAAGGGGAGCCAACCAGTATTAACAAGTAATAGCGAGGGGAATAACAAGGAATGCGCGGGGTATAGCGAGGGAGATAACAAGGAATAACGAGGGAATAACAAGGAATCCGCGAGGGGGAATAACGCAGGAAATACTAAGGAATCACAAGGAGATAACGGGGAATAGCAGGGAATAAGCGGGGTCACCTGTGGCAGGAACATCTTCCCAGCTCCAAACAAATCCCCCACCACTTTCATGCCGTTCATCAGGGGACCCTCGATGATGTGAAGGGGCCGCTTGTAGCGATCCACCTGCGCCCGGCATTCCTCAACGTCATCCACCACATGTTTGTCTATTCCCTGTCAGGAACACAGCAGAGCTCCTCAGCGTTTTGCAGTGTACGGCGGTCCGTGGAGCTGAACCAGCCACAGCTAACTATAGGAACGCTGCAGAGACGCTAAAACTAAACAGCAGCATAGAATCTGAAAATCCTGAACTTTAACTTTTGTGGGATTTAAAGATGGAAAAGCTGTCAAATCTATGGAGTGAATTCTGTTCCATTATCTTTGATAAGGAAGAAAAAAGTCTCTTTGCCATTTCCTCTGATTGTGTTTTGTGAGGTTTTATTTTTTTAATGTATGTAAACATATGAGATCAATATGATATATTTTTTAAAACTTTTGTTACATATTTTACATTTGTTTTTCATCGTTCCCTTTTTCAGATTTAGTTTTACTCCTAAGCCTGCCTCCAGACGTGAAAAGGAAAAGAAAAAATTTTTTAAAACTGAACCTGAAAAAGAGAATTTTCACGAAAAAATAAAATCAATGTCAAATATTTAAAATCTGTAAAACATTTTGAAGGAAAAAAAATCTAAAAACGGCAACTCTGCTCTCAAAAAAATTGTTGATAAAAAAGTTTTTCAAAGTTTTGTTTGGGAATTTTATGTTTTCAAAGTGTTTTCTGCTTAAAACATTAATGGAACAGATTTCACTCCATAGCTGAGCAACATCCAGGCCTGGCAGTACGGACTGGGAAGCACCTGGAGTCAGAATTTCAATCATAATGAGGGAAAGGAAAAAAACAAACAGTTTTCCTCAACATTATGTAGGACTTCTCCCTGTTTCTGCTCCAGCAGACGAAGGTCGTTACCTTGATGAGAGCGTATTCCAACCGCTCTTCTACGCACGCGTTTCTCCATTCGTCCGTCTGGACCACCTTCTTCCCTCCTTTCACTATGTTCTGTTAAATAGAGGCAGAGTTCTGTCGGTCCAAGCAAGACTCGGAGCTCTGGGGTCCGGTCGGGATGGGATACCTGAGCATAGGCCAGGAGTCTGTCTGTAGCGTCGGCTTCTTTGTTCCAGATGAGGTTCTCACACATCGTCAGCAGCTCCTTATCGATGTCGTCATAAACAGGAAGGTTTCCGGCGTTCACGATGCCCATATCCATCCCATCCTGCCAGGAAACGCAGGAAATTAGATCTTGCTTTTATCAAAACATCTCCAGGATTCATCGGCTCGCCAAACATTCCAGAAATTTAACCGGAAGAAGGATGCGAAGACCTCCGGGAAACAGAAACCATCAGAATTACTCAATAATTTTAAATGAAACCAACGATGAAAATACAAGAATCTACTCTTCCTTTTTTCAACATTAGTTCCACCAAACATCGAAAAATAGAGAGCCTTTACTTTGATCTATGAATTCACCTTCGTTGGGCTTTGAGGTAACGATAGTTTAATAAACATTCAATGATGCTCAGAAAGAATTCCAGGCTTAAATTATATCTTAAGAAACCCTAGTTACAGACTGCTAGTTAATAAGGAGCCTAATGTAAAGGCCATCTTAAACTGTTTATAAATGTGAGGAATAATGTGAGCATTATTCATGTATTAATCTTTTCCCTCTGAGAATCATTTGAAACACTGAAATGCAAGACTTAGGAGGCTCCACAGGTTCAGGGCGGCGCTGCCCAGCAAAGACTGATGGACTTCAGAATCAGGGATAAGATGTTCCGTCTGGTCCAATCAATGTATTAATGAGCATTAATTAACTGATTTGATGCTGATTTTGTTTTAGAGTGTTTGGGATTGAAGAGGACATCATGCACCTTTATGGGGCTGATTGATCAGTCACATCGGCAAAAAAAAAACGTTTTTTTCTTTATTTCTGGCGATGTGGGAATAAGAATAATTGTCTTGATGCCAAAAAAGAGCCCAACAGATTTTACTTTCACAAGTGGAGCAGTCTGACGGCTATCGCCATAGTGTTTCCTCGCTTGTTTATGCATGTGAATAGCTTTATTATAATTAAAGCAGGGAGCATTTATAGATTATATGGATACTGCAATGTAGGTAGAACAGGAAAGGAAAAACTGAAAAAGGAGAAAAGATGAAAGAAAGAGGAGATAAAAATGTGATAATCATAAAACATTTTCAGTCTGCTTCATCACCTGTGAAGAGATGTATAAAGAACAGAACAACCAACAGACATGGTACGAGACATACAATAAAGTAACACCTAGATACTATTGCTGAAGTATAAGTAGTATTATTTATTCTGACATGTACTCTGTGTTACCTGAAAACCAGAATATGGGCTTACTGTATGGAAGTGAATCTCTAAGTACCTGGAACCAAGAACCAAGTAGTTGTTTGAGGCAGGCGCTCTATATTATGTTTTGAAATAAATAACTGTTGCTTCAATTTTTTTTTATTCTTCAGTTTAAAAAACAAACGAATGTATTCTCCCACTCTGCAGAATCTGTTAGTTCAATCTCTAACGTTCTGCTCTCTGGGGCCGCCTGTGGAGCTGGTTCACATCTGCCTTTTGTATCTATGCTTCTATTTCTATCTGGTGAACTGTAAAGTGCCTTGAGATGACATGATGTGAACTGGCACTATAAAAATAAAGTGAATAAATGAACTGAATTGAATGAAAAGTTGATTCTGGAGCTGCCCTAACAGCCCATCATTCAAACATTAATATTCATAACAATATATAGTCTGAGTAAATCACTCCTAAACGTAAAGTTTAGTAAATTTCTTAGCTTAAACCAACATTTTGTTTCTGATTTTGTTCTTTATTGTTATGAAATAAAATGTCCCACTTCATTGCTTTTATTATTTAGAAAAGACACAAAAAAAGGTAAGAAAAATATAACAATGGCACAAATAATAAGTACTGCCTTTATTTTATGTCTTTACTTAATTACTGAAGTAGGAAACTACATTGTGGGGGGCTGCTGGTTTATATCAGAATGTGAAACATTTGCAGGCTGATAAATGGAGGCGTCTTTCACAGCGCCACAAATCAGCATGTTGACCTTTGACATGTTCAGAATAAAGCTTCTAAATCCACCAACTCAGCATAATCTGACCACTCTGGGCTGAAGAGAGAACCGGGCCGATTGGAGGAGACAGAAAGGTGGGTGGCGTTGATGCTGTAAGCGATTACCTTGATGGCGTGATAGAGGAACGCCCCATGCATGGCTTCTCTGATGGCCTCCATCCCTCTGAAGGAGAAGGACAGGTTGGACAAACCGCCACTGACCCTGGCACCAGGCAGCGTCTCCTGGACACAAACAGAAAGGAACGGGGCGGAGATCTTGAGGTAACGATACAGATCTGATGGAGTCCAGTTAGCAGGAGCTGATCATGCGCTGACATTTTTTCTTCGTTCCGATGAGCAGGTCCCCCTCAAAAGCAAAAAGATTGTCGAACCATTTGGTTTTACTGGGACCTAAATCGTCATGCCAGCATCCCACAATGTTCTCAAATCTAGTATCTTTGAAAGTTCAGCTCTACAACCGTAATTTCTGATAGAATTAATAAACCAATTCGAAGGAAAATATAACGATGAACCCGTTCACAGTCTTCTGCAGGAGGCGGAGAATCAGGAAAAGATTTGAGGATGAAATCCATTAATTTGGCTGAAGATGCTGAAACATAAACATTTAAGTTCCAACGGACTGTGTGATTGTGACATAAACTCTGTTAGAAAATAGACCCTTATCAGCGCCACTAAAGAGCATCAGCTTACCTACTTATTCCCCGGCTCAGGAATGGGCTCACCTTTACAGGTGTCCTTGGTCCAACACACCTGATTCAAGTAAGCTGGTGAAGATTCTCAGTCATCCAGGTCATTCCACAAAAAAAAGAAAATTAAAAGCAATCGACTGGACTTTGTTTCCCAGTTTTGTCCTTAGGATGCACTAGCCTCTGTCTGAGACAAACAGCCCCTTACCCCTTGCTCACACTGGCTCCGGTGCGATTACCGAGCCGACGGAGACCACCGCAACTCCCGCACACCCCTCTAACACACGCCCTTTTGACTACGGTGCGGTGCGGCTCGGCAACAGGTCGGAGATTTAACTCGCGAAGAGAAGTTCGCGAGGATTCGCGTAACTTCACGCCGCGATAACGGCCCCAAATAAGGATATTTCGCGAGAAGCTTGTTGCGGAGGGCTCAGCGCGCCGCAAGGATAGCTTTCTTTCCTACTGAAGTGTCTCGGTAACCACAGCCGGACAGCTCAGCAGCCGGTGAGAGAGGTTTACGTCTTTTTAATGACTTGGAATCACTGCGGCGCCGCACCCACGCACACATAGCGGTAAGACCCAGTCGGTGTGAGCGGGGGTTAAACAGACGCCAGTTCATCCAAACCTCCAGAGCAAACCTCCAGACCTAATCTGAGCAGAGTGGTGTCTGCAGTTCAATGCACTACAAAGGACATTCATTTGAGGACCAGAATGTTCACATTTTGGACAAAGAAGACAGGTGGTTTGAGAGGCGTGAAGGAAGCCATCTATGTTAAGGAAGAAAAAACCAACCTTAAACAGAGGGGGGACTCAGATTTCAGCTTTCAAAAACCTACAATGCAGCGATAGAGTTGATTCCTTACCGCTATCATCGCAGCCCAACCCCTTTACAGGAGAACAGAAGACCTTATCTATTCAGCCAGACCAACTATTCCCTCTAACGACCCCCCTTTCAGAAACATAGACAGGTATAGGGGCATTGCAGGCTAACAAAGAAGTCAAACAACCCCCATTCCAAAGGGGTGGACCTGCTCCTCGGTTCAATTTGCATGTTTTCTAAACCAAAACAAGGCTTTGTTGTGCTACTGTGTAAAGCCTGGAGCTCAACGCTATATCTGACATTTTGAATTGAAAAATCTTCCTGGATGGAAGAGAAACGTCTTCAAACTTGGAAACAAAGTCCAGTGGATCGTTTTTACATTTGTTTTACCTAATTCAAGTAATTAGATGATTAGGAACCTAATGAACCTGGCTGTTTTTGATTTCACCGTCTGCGTCCTCCAAGGACCCGGTCTACCTGGACTGGGTCCTTGGAAGCAGGAAAGCAGTATAAGACAGGATGCCAAACTCCTCACCGCTGTTCTGGGTGTTCACATTTCTGAGGAGCTTCAGCAGCAGTACCATCGTCTCAGATATCAGATTATATATATTATAGTCACTACAGAGATATTGGAATCTGGGCTTAAATGTCAGCCAAACCCATTTAGACAGGGACAGATAAAACCTTTCAATAAACCAAACATTACCCACCACATATCTAACTCAATAACCATTTCAAGGTATTGTGGCAGATTTCTTAAAGGACCCGCCCTCTCCACAAAAAAAAAAAAAAATGCGTGCACAAGCCCATTTCTCCTCGTGCATGCTCTGTTTAAAAGTTGCTGTTCTCATACCAGCCTCCTGTGTCCGACTGTCCGCTCTAACCCCTAAATCCCTCCATCACTATAGAGCGGGGACTATATAGTGAACTTTATAGTGAACTCAGTTCACTGACCGTTCAGACAGATGATCACTGCTTTTTACTCCATTGGTCACGTAACTCCTCCTCCACCGCACGGTGCCTGCACCATCTTTGTTATTAGTCTCCGCTGTCGGGTAGCGGCATCCTCTGGCGACAGCGGGCCGCTGTGACAGCAAATCCCATAATGCTTTGTGAGAAGAGCTCTCAGCGCAAAGCATTCAGGGAAATATTTGCCTCTTCTTAAGCCTTCCTTTTCTTCTCATGCACTTCGTGAGACACTTTTTCTCTTCCGACCCCCGGCCATTTTCAAAGAACCGCGGTGAGAAAGGTGAGCTTCAATGACCGTCTGAAACCGTAGCTCACCACAGATATACGCCTGAAAGAAAAAGATAGCTAACGGGACGAGCTAACGTAGGACGGCCTTACAGAAACATCACCAGGATGATTGACAGTTAGAAGGACCACTGATTGAGATGATCCACCCGGAAATGAAAGATCCTCCTCTATACCTTTAAGAAAACTATTTTCATTCATTTCAGATGGAACTATTCAGACTTGGATTGCATTAAAGTGCACTTCCAAAATTCACCACTTTCCTGCACCATTTTCCTTTTTCCTCTGAGCAGCCGGCTTGCTTGGACCTGCAATGAATCATGGGAAACCCAACAGAGGATACAGTGGAAAACTCTAAAATCCTGAAGCAAACTGCTTTATGGTAGAGCTTTAAATTGCAGGATATGGGCTTCGAATGTTGAACCCCCGATCATTTCCAGATCGTCAGAGCAGAAGTGAACCTCCCTGCAGAGCTGTCGTAGTACCTTGATGAGCCTGGTGGCCCTGATGAAGCTGACGGCGTAGTCGTTATGTTCCTCCATTCCCGTGCCGATGGTGAGGATGTTGGGGTCAAAGATGATGTCGTTGGGATCAAATCCGACCTTGCTGACCAGCAGCTCGTACGCCCGAGTGCAGATCTCTACCTTGCGCTCCGTCCCTGTGGCCTGCAGGTCACATGACACCAATTAGCAGCCTTACATCATCAGCAGACGGTCTTAGGGAAAGAGAAAACTGTGAGCTTCTGCCAGGGATGGACTGGGAACGATTTACAGCCCCTGGCAGTTGGTATATTTCACCATATGCCAACCATCAGAAGGATGTGCATGAAGGAAGGGCTATATATACTGCATGCATCATTTAGGTAGTTAACACTGGATTACTTCTTGAGCTCCTTGAGTTATTTACTGTCACAGGTAGGAGCTTCGGCCAGAGAGGAAGTGTTGGGGCCGTTACGATTTAAGGAGGGCTGGCCCTCGCACGCTGAAATTAGGACCGGCCCATCGGGTAAATGCCCGCTATCACAGGTTAGCAGTCCGAGCCTGGCTTCTGCTAACTATGTAGCAGCAGTGAAGCAGTCGATCACAGCTCCGTCTGCTTCTCTACTGCTTACATCTCTGTTGTGGAGCAGAAACATCTTCCTCTGCACACAACAACAAAATCAAGACTTTTCCACTTCCTCATGCATGCTGTCTGAATGCCTTTGCAGAGCGGTAACAATTGCAACATCACCGTTAACATGCAAAGAAACGCGCCAACAGCTACTTCAATTCTAGGAAAACCTTTGGAACTGTGACAGGGCCGGGCAGATTGCAGAAACAACAGGTAGGCATTTCTGTCAAGGTGGGAAATTCTCCCACATGTTGGGACTGGTTCTGGCAGCGCTCAGATGTCCTGAAGCAGCAAACGCACCTTGGAGAGGTGGAAACTGGCTCTGCTGGGCTGAGTAAGTCACCGAAACGATAGAAACTGCAGAGCATCTGGAACCGTCGGATGTCCAAACAACAAATTCAGTCTTATGGAAGAACCAGAACTTTGTTTAATGTTCTAATCATGACTGATGATGCTTAAGATTCAGCCAACATGGCTGATTTCTAACTCCAACTCTAATTTCTAACTACAGACAGGAAGAAAAACGGACCAGATTGGGTGTTCTGACAGACCAGCATACCCACAGTCAATACCTGTTTATCTCTTTAATTATTCCCTTTAGTTTTGTATAAAAACTTTAAACTCCCTCAACGGGCGTGTATCTCTTTAGTCATGTATTAAAAAAAAAAAAAAAAGATGTCTTACTTACTTTTTGGTGTTTTTTGAAGCGTATGGCGATCTGATCTTAAAATAGTTTTTTTTGTACATGTACATGACTGAAGGGATACACGCCCGTCGAGGGAGTTTAAAGTTTATTTTTTCGTACAAAACTAAAGGGATAAACTCAAATGTGACGTCTTGCGCTGCGTATTGACTATAGGTATGCTGGTCTGACAGAACACCGGTCGGATTTACAAGGCAAAATCAACGTGCATGTTTTGGATCTCATTTCCTGGACTATTATTGAATAAAAAACTCTGTTCATTCAGTTTATCAACAGCCGTAATAAATATGAAAACTGAACCTTAACAACGACAGAGGTGGAGTGATTAGATAAAAGAAGACGGACCAGACTCTGGTTGATCTGTTAAAATAATCACTTTACTGGTTCATTGATCTATTTCCAGCCAACCAGCTCACTGCTGCAGCAGCAATGATGCAACCCTGATGTGATCAGAGCCGCTCAGCTCTGAAAAGGCTCGCAGAGGAACAGAGTATCTGGGAGAATATCGATACCGGCCCAGTTAGCGACGATATTTAAGCCCTATAAATACTTCCATGCACCACCTCAGTCATGGTTAAATTGGGTTTTTATGCATTAACAGGGCAAGTTTAGGAAATCTGGAGCCCTAGGCAAAGACAGGCAGGGGGCCCTCTGAATGCAGAAGACGACACATAAAACAGACCCATTATACAGCGTAATGGATAGTGAGTTATTGAAAATGAATTGTGTAATTTATTTTTAATGTAAATTATTGGAAGTGAATTTTATAAATGTTGCAGATTGTTTATGGATGTTTGTCTGTTTTGATTAGCATTGTTTGTGGTTTGTTTAATGGTATTTGTACCTTGTAATGTTTAAGGTTTTTTTGGACCTCACAGGCTGCCGTAGCAAATGAGGGCAGGCCTTATAAATGCTGGTGGGATCATTGTACTAATGAATGACTTGAACTTTCAAGCTGTTTGTCATCAAGCAAGCAATCAACACTTAGTGTTTCCTAGTGAAAGCAGCAAGGTATGTTTAGTTATTTGGATAGAAAATTGATGTTTTGTATTCTAATATTTGTGTGTGTGGTATATGTTTTAGTTTTCACAGTGACTAAAGTATCTGTGGTGACTGCGATGAGGATCTTCATCTAAGATAATAAAATAGAATAGACATCCATTATCTGTTCTAGGTTGTGTCCCTCTCTTCTTGTCCCTTTTCTTCTTGTTTTCCTCTCTATGTTTTGTACTCAGCTGACTTTTCATGCTGTCTCTAAAGGAATGAAAGATTTTTTCCAAGCACTAAGCTCACTTAGCTGATTGCTCCTTCCTGTGTTTCCAAAAAGGCCAAAGCAAATAACCCAGTCCTTCTTTTCACTGTAGACAAGCCATGATCTTAACTTCTCTGTTCTCCATTTTCATTTGGATGAAATAATAGCTGCATGAATCATGACAGCAGACAAGATAGAGAGCGCAGGAGGCGGGGTTACCAATCTACTGGCTCTGGAGAGCAGAGTTAAACTGCTTTTAGATGTTGTCTCCAAAGTCTCCAGTAGCTCCATGACTGGAGTCTATCGTGCTATTGCTTGGTTGGAAAAAAAAACTCCAGCCGCACGGCCATTTCTGGAACCGGTTTGAGACCCATGATTTAAAGTGTGATGATGAGAAGTGGGTCGTAGAAGATGAAAGATACCAGAAACGATGCAATTGCGGAGATGCAACCACAGACCCTCACCTGTCCCTCCTCATCAAAGGCCATGACCACCACCGCAGCGCCGTAGCGCTTCACAGCGGCCGCTCTGAGCAGGAAGTCCTGCTCTCCTTCCTTCAGGCTAATGCTGTTGACGATGCACTTCCCCTGGCAGCACTTCAGCCCAGCTTCAATCACAGAGAAGTTGGAGGAGTCGATGCACAGAGGTACCTGCAGGAGAAATGGACCTCAGTGGTTAGAATGGTTCTATACTGGGGAAAAAAAGTACAATTTAAGTAAGAAATTCCAACCCGTGCAACATCTGGCTCCGATGCGATAAAGTTACAGAACCGAGCCATGGCTGCGGGCCCATCCAGCATGCCCTCATCCATGTTTATATCCAGAACCTGGGCCCCCATCTCCACCTGGGCCTTGGCAATGCTCAGAGCTTCCTGAGGAGAACATACAGAGGAACCCACTGAGAACAAACCGTCTGCTGCCTGCACTGCTGGCTTTACTGAGACTTCACTGATGCTGTTATTAAAATGATAGGAGAGGAAATCACCTCGTACTGGCCGGCCATGATCAGCTTGGCGAAACGCCGTGACCCCGCCACATTGCAACGCTCGCCGATGTTCACAAAGTTGGTGTACGGTCCAATTCGAAAGGGTTCCAATCCTAAAAGTGGGTTGTTTTTTTTTTTTTTATTATTATTTTGCAATAATTTTTTTTTTTTTTTTTTAAAGAACAGGCTCAAACCTTAAAACTGAACAAATTTTTATGAAAGAACCTTTGCTTTCCATAAAAACGCAGTCGGCTCCTGGCCTGGGCCTCCAATAACACATCACATAACGATGTCATTCAATAAATTTAAAGTTTTTAATGTTGAATTCTTTCCCTGCTACTTAGGCTAGCCTGCTCTCCATGAGGAACGTTTGGCAGTCAGTTACATTGTCCGCTAATGCTAAGCTCATTAGCATTAGAATTAGCTAATGTAAACGCTAATCCTTACTGTCACGACCAGATCTGCACCATCAACAAAACAATAAGTGGGAAAGCAATGTGCATTCCCACTTATTGTTTTGCTCTTTTTAGTTTTCTGACTTTAACTAGTCCCACAGTTTCAACCGATATCAACAAGTTTGGTATCAAAACATTGAGCTTGTTCAGGGGAATTCTGCTATGTCTTTTGGTAAAGATATTTTTAGGTAGTTTTCGCGATATTCAGCTAAAACTTCACCATTTTTGACCTTTAACTACTTCAGCATACGTTCAGCTAGAAACACCATTTAACTTTTAAAATGTTCATCAAAGATTCAGCTATTCCGATTTAACTCAGCTTCTGATATCTTTGGCAGTTTTAATCTAAAATTGGGATTGAAAATTGACACACATTTTTTCAGGTTTTCAATTTTATAATGGAAGTCTATGGGCGGAATTCTTCAACTGCCAGAGCTCTAGCTTTTGAGCCGTTCTGGTTTTTCTGAACAAATTCTTCTCACTCACTCATTTTTCACTCAATTTGAATAAATGTTACATCAAAGGAATTTTTCTCAGGATTCAGGAAATGTAAAACTCATTTGTGTAGGGTTTAGAATTATCCTCCAGTTTGGCACAGACCAACAAGAAGTCCCAATAGAAATCCAATGAGAGACTTTCCAAAAATCACAGCCGAAAATCGAAAAACCATGTTTTCGTATCGTTGCTACTTCTCAATTGTTTGATGTACAAACATGAAACTTGGTAAAGAACATCTCCAGGCCCTTCTAGCTCTCACATTGAAATTATTTTTTTCAATATCATTTATGGTTTAGCTTTTTAGCTAAGCTGTTCAGGCATAGGAAAATTATGGTTTTGGGAAAAAGTCTCAGACTGAAATCTTTCAAAACTAAACACATTTTTACATCGTCACCGTGGCCAAATAGTTTTTGATAGAAATATGAAAGTTAGCATATTTATTTACCCTGCTGATTCCTACGGTCTAAACATTTTTTCTGTATCTATCGTTTTTTTAAAAGTCTATTTTCAATACTAAACTAGAGTGAAAAATTAAAGAGATAAACAAAGATTGACTCTGGGTATGCTGGTCTGACGGCGTATGCTTCTCTGACAGAACCCTGGTCCATAAAAAGGTGATAGGGAGGTGCCCTTTGTTGTGGTGATTGGCATGGATTCATTTGATGTTGATTCTGCTGATCCCTGTGATAAATGTTTGGTTAATGAAAAAAATAGGTCTTCAATGTGTTTGTTTTACTAAAGATGTGGACCGGAAATGTAGCATAAACCAAGCTAATCGACAATAACTAAGACAGACCGTTGGCTGCAGCTGGCAGGAGGAAATAGACTCAGATAAAATGATAAGGAATGATTGAAAACTGTCAGGAGCTAATCTGGTACAGTGGTTCTCCAGGGATCAACAAGGGTTCATCTGAAGATGTTTTATAACTGATTGGGGACCTTTAGTGTATAATTTCAGATAGTTATTAGAAGTAGTTTTGCTGTTTTATGGTTGTGATTTATGAGCATAGACTTCCAGGCTTAGGTCTACATTTCTACCACTCAGTTTGGATAAAAGAAAGTTCCTCATCATAAAAAATAAGAGGTAGTTAAAGGAAAACTGAAAGGGACAAGACCTGCATGATCGGAGAAAGATGGTGTCAGAGGTAACCGCCCATTTAATGTTCATTTATTAGGTTTTGGCTTGTAGCTCCAAATATTAAATAAGGGAGTCATTTCTCCTTTCGTTTAGGATTGCCTTCAAGGAGAGATGTGACAAACGGGCCTTAATGCTTCCAGTGGTCCTAATTAAGCCTCCAATAACCTCCAATTATATCAGTTCGGGTTGTCAAAAGTATTGATACTCTTAAAGTATTGATATCCAAACACTGCAATCGATTACATTAGTAATTTAGCATGGTATCGATACCAAATATAAGTGTTGTTTGCATATTTTTTGCTGTTCTTAAGCCTTTATAGGGCCTCAGTGAAATACTTTAAAAATTAGCATTTCCAGCAAATAGTGTTCTTGGAATCCAGGATAAGAGCTTATTACCTTTGTAACATTCAAAAAAATGTGGATATTTTGATGGAAAAAAATGAATGACAATGTGATAGATAACAAGAAACGCCAACTTCCCCGAATATGTTAAGAAAAATAACAAAAGTGCTTCTGGAAGAAATTCATGAAAAACCCTCAGAGTGAAAGAAACACATTTCTTTGGTCCAACATTTCTTTGGTCCAACATAACCTTAGAGGCATTAATGCTGATACTGGCACTGACATTTTTTAGTTTATAAACCTAAATATAATTGTTAACTAGGCTTATTAACTTTTTAACTTTTCAATTAAATTTTTCCATTTTTTCTTAACTTGTTAACTTTTTTTCTCCAACTTAATTTCCAGTAGGTAATAATCATTGAATGGCTCATCAAATTGGTCAAATGCCAAAATAAGAGCTTGTGCTTCTAGAGCTCACTGAGGGACGGGGTGTGGACTCCATTTGTAAGGCAAGTGATCAAAAAACAGTAACTTGCCTTATAAAGGATTCATTTCAATCAATCAAACCTAAAAATATTCTCATATTCTGATATTTGGTTTATTTATTAAACACCTTAACTAAGAAAGATCAGTCAGTGTTAAGATTGAACATTAACATTCTAAAAGATGTTAATGTTTTAATGCATTTCATTAAATGGCATTTTTCATTCCCACGGTACTGAAAATGGTATCGAGTATTGAATATTTTACTGGGTATCAATATAGAGTTTGAAATCTCAGAATCATGAAAATCCTGATATCTTAAAAAAAAAATCATCTGAGTTGTTCAGTTCTCAGTATCTCTCCAGTTTCTGTACCTGAGAGAAGCAGGTGGTCTTTAAAGGCATCCGCAGGAGGAACTCTTGGCTTGCACGCTTTCACTGCCTCTGATATGGCTCTGGGGGGGGCAAAAAGACAAAAGATCACTAAAACCTGCTGACACATCAGACCTCCGGCTCCCAGGAACACCACTCTGACCTGATATGTGCAGGCGTGGTCCCACAGCAACCTCCGACAATGTTCACCAATCCATCCGCAGCAAACTCCTGCAGAAGACGCAACATTTGAGGGCATGCAGGCAGCTGGCGGACGCACAACACTTAAAAACCTAAACTCAACCTAAACAGGAGGCTAGAGTAAAAACTGAGGCCAAGCTTTATGTATTAACAACAATAATCTAACTCACAGGAATGACCCTGTGACCTTTGACCTCCATGTAAACCATGCAGGTCCAACCTTTAGGCCTCCTGGGCAACATTGGAAAACAATACTCCCTCTATGCTGATGATGTGATCCTCCTCCTGCCAGCAATCCTAGTTTAATCTGGTCAGACCAGGTCATGATGTTTATCTGGAGAATCATCAGGAGGTTTTCCGTAAAAGTTCAAAAAATGTCCACTGGACTTGGTTTCCAAGATTTAAAGACGTTTCGCCACCTCTCCAGGAAGCTTAACAATCATAGACAGGTTTCAGGTATTACAGGAGACAATCCCCCACTTTAATGACCGACCTTCAGAATCATAGACAGGTTTCGAATATTACAGGCTTAAAATGGAACCAAACGACCAAACTCCAGAAAGCTTCCTGGAGAATTAGTGAAACGTCTTCAAATCTTGGAAACCAAGTCCAGTGGATATTTTTTTGAACTTTTACGGAATGACTCTGACCTGGATGACTGAGAATCTTCATCAGCATCAGGAGGTTTAGGCCCGTTTGTCCGCAGAGAGCCTGCTAACATGCTGCTATACAGCATGGTTAGCTCCCCAGGACGTCAGGGTGGGAACATCAGCCTGTTCCTATAGTTATCCTTAGTTCATAAGCTATAGCTCACTTTTCTCCCCATATTGGCTCACATTTCTGAATTTAACTCTGGATTTATATATATTTTGCTGTTGTTTTAGTTAGTTAATCAATGCGGGCAAATCTTTATACTCCATACAGAAATGTCAAGAGCAGCAGCATCAGCTATCAGGCCGTTTAATCAACCAGTATGGACTGGTGTTCTTGCCAAGTATGTTCTTGAGAAGAACCCAGGAAAGTCTGGAATCGGGGAGAACGGGAGCACGCAGAATAAATGTGGGTCAATTGGAACATAAACGTACTGATGACATCACCACATTCAAAGATAGTCTGGAGCTGCATTTCACCTTCTGTAATTATTAGTCTAAATTATAAATTATGTCTGTTTTTCATTTATTGGGGAATAATTATATGAACACAGTCAGATAAACACAAATCAAATGAAAAATTTGTCAAATAAAAATCAAACCTCCATCAGAGCTAGCGGTATTTCACCTGCGGCTACGCGAAGAGGAGCTGCTGCAGGCGAGACTGCGTTAGCCCCTGGCTGCTGCAGGCCGGGCTAATGCCAGCCCTGGCTGCTGCAGGCGAGCTAACGTTAGCCCACCAAAAGGCTGCGGCAGGCGGGCTCATGCCGCGGCCTGGCTGCTGCAGGCGAGATGGTTAGCCCTGGCTGCTGCAGACGGGCTAGCGTTAGCCCTGGCTGCTGCGGAAGAAGCGGGCTAGCGTTAGCCCCAACTGCTGCAGCAGCGCAACTAGCGTTAGCCCTGGCTGCTCCGAAAAATGCCGGATCGAGGTTAAAAAGTGCGTACGCCCGCTGGTGTGTTCAGGCCTTAAGGCTGCTAATTCAACTGCTCTGTAAACGTGTGTAAAGGAACAGAACCTTTAAACTGGAGGCGGTGACCTGAGGCGTTTCATCATAACCTCCAAATGTGTTGGGAAGACCTGACGGGAAAAAAAAAAAGAAAACGCATCATGAGGCAGAAAGAACCAGAACACAGGTCACTGTTGGTCTTCAGGTCATTAAAGGTAAACAAAACCTTAACAATGACTCAGAACTAAAAGACTGCAGAGGAACCTCCAGCATCCCCTTGGAGCCTTTAGTTGCTGCTGTTGGTGATGGCATCATATGTAAAAACAGTCAGATAGATGAACTAATTCTGGCTCACCTGCATTGGGATAACAGATGACGAAAGCTGTGGTGCTTTTTCCAATCGCCTCAATAAAAGGCCTCATTTCTGTGGCCCCTAGAGCACAGTTCAGGCCAATACTGCAACACAGTGACAGATTTATGCTGGTTTAGCGTTTAGGCGATTACCCCACAGCGCCCCCTGCTGGTTCTTCCAGAGGTAAACTCACCACAGAGGTTTAGCATGGGAAACACTCACTACGAAGGCCTCTCCCGTCTGACCGGACAGCGTCCGCCCGCTCCGGTCCACAATGGTCCCCGACACCTGCAGGGAACACTGCTCATGTCAACAAGGCTTACATCCCAGCGTCAGCAATGGCGCTCAAATTCCATCAGATTTAGGAAGGAATAAATTAGGACTGAAACTATGAATCAGATTAATGGATTATTGAAATAATCCTCAACTATTTTAGCAATCAATTAACTTTAACTGGAGTATAGAGACTCTAAAACATGCCTTTGGCTGCGGAGCGGATCCATCAGCTCCAGAGAGGGAAACCCTATTAAAGGAAAAGTCTAGTCTTATTCAGAATTCAAACTTCTGAAAGTCCTTTAAATATGAAATTATTACATCCTGTCCAATAAAGGATAAATGTTTTTAATTCAGAGTAATTTTCCTTTGAATGTTCTTTACTGGAGGCATCCATGTTCATCAAAAGAACACTACTGCCACCTACTGGTTAGTGGCGTCCGGTGTGCGGTATGGGCTGTTGAATCAAGTCCAGTGCTGTATCTGGTGTTTGTCTGACGCACTATTATCCAAGTCATCTTGAAAACATTCTTCTTCCAAATGTTGGCTACATATTCACGGGTTTTTCTCTGGCCAGAAGTTAGATGGCAAATCCTCCTCTTCAAGTTGGCAATCCAGCGACCAACCCGTCGTGGAGGATCAGGAATCAGAAAGGTGAAATAACTCTTTTTTTCACTTTTACCCGATGTATTCCAGCATCCAGCTGCCATGCACGCGATGGGCATTGTCAGTTTCACTATAAGCTCTGGTGAATTTCAATGGTGAAGTCACTCTGGAAATCTTCAATAATTGTTGTTGATTGCAGGTGTGTCTGAAGTAGTTCCCATTGATTTAACGCTTGTAAGCGCTGAGGGGAGAATGGCGCTAGGCTTACACACCTGCCGTGACGTCACTGCGGGAAGATGGCAGGAGGGAGGGTTACTATATTTGGACAAAAAGAAATGGCGGCTCCCCAGACTCAGTGATCGTGGCGAAAATTATATTTATTTTTTTACTGATTAAGGATAAATTCATTATATTTATTCCTTGCTGACCAGACTGTTCCTTCAAACGTGTGTGAGAGTGTGCATGAGCCCATTTCTCCTTGTGCACGCTCTATATAGAAGTTGCTGTTTCTCAAAGCCGTTCAGATAATCACTCCTTCATGGAATGAAGGGGAGGACTGCTGTTTAGAGGAGATCCATCTGACCAGTGAAAGATATATTAACCTAACAGGGAACGGCGAAGATGAACTCAAGATGTTTTTCCTCCAAATTTTAAAGTGTGAGAAAGTTCTTTAGGCAGGGGGTGGGTTGGTTCCCCTGGGGGGAGTGTGGGTGTTGGGAAATTGTAAGGTATAAATGATTGTACTGAGGTTGCCTCTGTCAGAGCTCTATCTCTCTGTCTGAGGAAGTTCAATAAATTTGAACCTTTTTTCTTGCAAGAAATGCCTCCATCTCAGCTATCTAACTCCACATCATGTAACTCCTCCTCCACCGTGGGGTGCCTGTATAACCCAGGTTAGAATTCCATGGTCCCATTTTTTTCCCAGTCACCTGAACACACCACAAGACACACTTGAGTCTAACCAATCAAGCAGAGTTTATAAGCTGAGGTGAGTTCCCCCAATCAGTAGTGTGAGCAGGAAGCAGTGGCACATGGTATGTCTCTGTACACAAACGATGCTATTTTCCATCTTAAATGCTTGTTTGACTCTAGCATGCGATTATGTGTTTGTAGTGTCATCTACTGCGGTCTTTAAAAAGCAACTGCTGCTGTGGTGTGTTGAATATCTGCAGGAATTGGTGAGTCTGTTTGTTTTGTCCACTAGCATGTTGCTATTAGCCATTCTATAAATTATGTTGAAATGTTTTGCTAGCTCAATGCTAACAGCATTAGCCATCTGGTAGCATTAGCATAGCTAGTAGCAATTGCTCTCCATTTGCTCCTATTGAGTTTTGAGTTAAACAAATGATGCAAACCCAGCAGTTTGTTCTTGATGCTGTGATTTTAAGTATTTAAATGGTTTATTTATACACTGAAAACCAAATTAACAATTGTATTGAATGGAATATTATGTATACTCCTAATAATTAAAGTTTATAACAATTAAGTAATGTTTTACAAGTCTTTGTCATTTTAACAATTTATGACCTACTTTGAATGTTGTGTACAGAGAACATAAAATATACAAGTTAAAATTAGCTTGTAACTGATTTTAAATGACTACTTGTTAACCCATGGGTCCTGGTTATTTAATACAGGCCAGGTGAGGCCAGGTATGGACCAATCGATGGCGAGCAACTACCTGGAACAGAACCTGTCTCATAACATCCTCACCATGAGGGTCTGGTAGGAAGCTGCAACTTTGGTTACCTCCTCCGCTGTCATTTATACACACACACACTTAGCGATGGCCATTTGCTAAAACTTGGATCATGGACTATTTGCATCCAAGTGATTGTTCTCTTCATCTGGATGAAGCATTTAGCGTTCAGCTTTTAATATTGCAGAATTTGTTTCTGTATTTTGTTAATTCTGTGAACTACTGAGTCTACAAAACCGAGGTTTTCTAAAGTGCAATGTATTAAACCAATGTATTTTTGTCTGCAGATTGTAAATATTTTTGGTTGTTGTTGTTTTCACATAATATATGGTACCAACACTAAATATAAGGATCTGCCTCAGTGTCAATATTTACTTTCAACACCTCCTTAACCGAAACCTTGTCTTCTGATAACATGCATATACGCTACACCTGCATCATCTTTATTAGTGGCCGCTGTGACAGCAAATCCCATAATGCTTTGGGAGAAGAGCTCTGAGCGCAAAGCATTCTGGGATATATCTGCCTGTTCTGAGGCCTTTTACTTCTCATCCACTTCGTAGACACTTTCTCTTCCGACCCTCGGCCATTTTCAAAGAACCGCAGTGAGAAAGGTGAGCTTCAATGACCGTCTGAAACCGTAGCTCAACACAGATATACGCCTGGAAGAAAAAGATAGCTAACGGGACGAGAACGTAGGACGGCCTTACGGGAACATTACCAGAATTATTGACAGTTAGGAGCACCACTGATTGAGATGATCCACCCGGAAATAAAAGATCGTCCTCTATAGCTTTAAGGAAAGAATCGTTTTCATCTGTCAATCTGCTCTATAATCCAGAACTCTTCAAGTGGGAAAGTTTTATTTTCACCTGGTTCCAACTTAAAAAAAATCATCTCTAAGGAGCCTTTGGCTATCAGACTATAAATGGGGAAAAAAATAGACAAATTAATCAATTTAATAATAGTTTCAGCTCTAGAATAAAAACATATTTACCAAATAATCCCTTCAAAATTATGGTGGGAATTTTGCTCCATTATTGTTGCAAGGCAAGTTCATTTCTAAAGCACAACTTAAAGTGCTTTATATGAATTAAACAATAAAATAGAAGAAAAAACAAAAGCAGGTAAAGCAAATCAAACAGTTGGACCATAACCTTAAACTACGGATCCCTGAGTTAACAGTTTAACAACGAAGGCAGCTCCAAACTAACAGGTTTTAACCTAGACTTCAAAGAACAAGGAAAGAACAGGTTTTGTAAAGAGAAATGTAGAAAAAAAATGCAATCAGAGATGAAATTTCTTAATCAAAATACGGGTGTAAAAGTAACTCTGCTGTTTTACAATTTATTTTTTCAAGTTTATTTTATATTATTTCATGACCCAGTTTTCCACCAGCATTTAAACGCACCATGTAACAGGAAGTCCTATGAAAGTAAGAAATCCTTATAACCTGATTAATGTGTTACTGTGGTTTGGTCGGCGTGTTTCATGCGATTTGTGTGCAAGAATTTAATGTATTTTTAATTTGTTTTCATAATTTCAGAGTCTATATTTGAACAACCATCTTCAAGTACCTGAAGTTATGCACACAATTATATTTACAAATGACTAAATTCTCTCCATAGACTTCCCTCTGGAGTGAGGAGCAGAAATGCATTTCTATTGGTCTACTGGACGTTAGCAACAACATTCTGATTGGACAGGGAGTATCTGGATGGGGCTGGAAGTGAAGAAAATGTGAAATGAGATATGATGAAATTCAATCTGAAAAAGAAATTTGAAAAACATAAGAGAAATAAAAGCAAAGTTACTTTTTTTTTTCAAATTTCCTTTTACAAAAAGGGATCTTGCAACAATAATGTGGCAAAACTCACTCCATACATTATGGCCAAAGAATAACCTTCTACATTTATTAAACTCATTTATTATACATGTCATAGAGTGACTGAGGGCTCTAAGACGCCTTAAAAGAAAAATTAGTTTAAGGTTTAGAGACGAAAACAACATTTCTACCATTAAACTGAAAAAGGAAAAGCTGAAAAATCAGTTTGAGGAAAAACATCTTTGACAAACTTTCACGGATTTAAAAACAGTGGTTTGGAAGCTTCAGGTCATAATTAGAGTAAAGAGCGACAGACGTACCAATATGGGCGTCCTTCGGTGGGTCTTTTCAAACAGCAGGTCGATGGCGAACAGAGCAGCCTGTGGGCAAAGAGAAGGAAAAATCACATCAGTGCCACAATGATGACTAAAGCTAGAAAAGCTTGTATGGTGTTTTGGATGTTCTGTCTAATGGTAGTCATGTGGATTTTCATCCAGGAGTTTTATGCTTTCAACTGCAAAATCCCCCTTTAAAATGTAAACATGTCGACCTTCTGGTGCGAGTCAGAGCATTCGGCGCCGGACCGAGTCGGCAGCTTTTAGCCAATCAAATTACGCGCTTTTCATCACATGACACAGACTGAGCAGAGCTCAAGAGTTTCGTTTTTTTTTTCTTCGCACCAAACTGGCTGTGAGTTCAAATCCAGCGACTGCATCCTCTAAATAAAAAAAACTTTTTAAATTTAATTTTTATTTTATTTTTGTAGCTTAAAATAAAACCCCCAATAAAAATGGCTCTTCACTCCAGAGAATGGGATCTGGAAAAACGCAATTTTGAATAAAAATAAAGACTTATCTATGGAAGAAGATTATAGCCACTGGAATTTTTTTTTTTTTTTTTTGCAGACTAACTGATTTTAAGTTCAATATGAGAACATTTCTGAGATTTTTCCCCATTATAAACTAAAATTAAAAAGCAATCTGTAAACTTTTTGTATCATTTTCCAGTGGCCGTTATCGTCTTCCATATTTAGAAATTTGAAATTATAATTTCTCTGGGGAAAAAAAGCAATTTTAAAGAAAACTTAAACATGAAAAAGAAATAAATAATAAATAGAATAACTGAATAACAGAAAACAGCTAATTCATCTAAAATAATTTTTGAAGTTTTTACATTTTTCTTTTCTGGATCTATCCCCCCCACCCCCCAATTTCAATTTACAAAACATGTTATTTGTTTGCAACAATAATGGAACAACATTCACTCCATAGAGGCCAGGGTAAGCAGGAAGTTAGCCCACAGCTTAGTCTGTAACCCTGCTTACGGATATGGCTCCCAGAAGGTCAAAATATTTACAGCGATGTTGAAAGGAAAACCTCTACATACATAATAAAGAGAATTATTACTTAATTGTGTGAAAAGGAACTTTCTTCCACGTTTCCATGGCAACTTCATTCTCAGGTTACCTTGGCGTTGGCCGTGTCAAAGACGGTTTCAACCAGAAGGATGTCTGCTCCTCCGTCCAGCAGACCGCGGGCCTGCTCGGTGTAGGCCTCCACCAGCTCATCGAACGCTGCATCAGGAGACAGCAAGGAGGACAGTCTGGATCAGGATCAGCAGCGACGCGCACTCAGAGCAAAGAGAGCAGCTAAACGCTTACTTATGTTCCTGTAATCGGGTTTCTCTACTGAAGGCGACACAGAGAGGGTCTTATTGGTGGGGCCCAGGGCCCCAGCCACATAGCGTTTCCACCCTGAGAACAAACACAGCAGATGTTGGTCCCCTCATCCGGCTGGACGGGACGTCGTCCTGAACGAGGCTCTCAGCTTACCTGACTGCTTGGTGACATCATCGGCGGCCCTCCTGGCCAGCTCTGCAGACGCCCTGTTGAGACGGTAGGCCTGCAGCACAAATAGAGACCTTAAGCCCAGAGGTGCCCACCCCGGGGACCCCAGCCCTGCATGTTCTAGGTACGTCTCTGTTCCAGCATAATGATTTCTATATAAATATAGTATATATGGAAAGTCCTTTTAGAAAAGGGAAGCTTTTTTAGTTTGATTTATTTATTTTTCTACAGTTGAATGGATTTTATATTTGTTGTTGTTTTTGGACTACAGGTTCAATTTGAACGTTGCTGCTGCAGCTAAAGCCAAAAAATATCAAACTACTTTTAGGAGGTTAGAACAGATGTTATACATCCTCAGTTTTCCCAGAACAGCAGGAAGCTGCAGACTAAAGCCCAGAACACACCCAGTCTGATTTAGCGTCTGATCCGACAGAAAATCGTGCCTTGGAGGTCGTGGCTTTTAGCGCTGATTGAAAGTCAGTGGGGATGATTTCCTGCAGGGGGCAGCGTAGGTCACACTGAGATAGAGCCCAGGTCTATTTCAGTCAGATTATGCAGCAATTCAGCAGCAATTAAGGGGTCTGACAGGAAGAGAGACGCAGTTAGAAAGTCAAACACATCTGCTTTGGAGGAAAATACTAAATAAAATCTGTTAATCTGACGGAGAACGAGTCAGTCTGGAGTCGCACATCGTGTTTATAGTGAGCAGGACAGACTGGAGCAAAAACAATGAATGAAACATTAAAATAGAAACTTTCCCCATGATGGGAGTTCAGGAGGACAGAAAACAGATAAAGTAGTGATCCTCTTTGAGCCTCACAGAAACCAGAATAAGGAGGAGCAGACAGAGCAGGTCAGCGCAAGCGTTATCTCTCTCACCTCTTTATGGAAAAAAAGAAAGAAAGAAAAACTTGGATAAACTTCCCAGATCTCTCTGAGAATCACCTCTCTGCCTCGGTCACCATAGAAACCGTCCCACGCCGTTTATTCTGCGATTTTCTTTTCTTTAGACGTAGATCTCATTATGTTTTAATAGGTGAACATTCTCTATCTGCTCTTGTTCTAGATGCTGCACAGACTTGTTAAGTAGAGCTTTGCTTTATAGCAGGGGTCTTCAATGTTTCCCCAAACTGATGGTGAGATGGAGCACAGACCCCCCTAATTATATATATTGCATGAAATAGTGTTCTATCAAACTGGTCCTATAGTTACTCTTACAGATAGAGTAATGTAACTAAAGTATTTTTTCCCTGGGATTATTAAAAGTATTTCTGACTCCTGATAGATGGGACAGGTGTTGTGAATGAAACGGTGCCCAGCTTGAAAGAGCTCATGTGTGTCACTGAATGTGTGCATTGATGACTGAAAGACATCTTCTGCCTCCATTTATCTGTTTACTACAGTGCATTGAATTCATGTTAATGTGGATTTAAAGACATTTCAATTAGTGGAAAAAATTGCAGGAGGGAATATAAAAAAAATCTCTAATCAACCAAAACTTTCGAACCCCCCATGCAGTACCTCTGTGGACCCCCTGGGGCTCGCAGACCCCTAGTGGAAGACCTCCAATTTATAAAATATGTGTTTATAAAGTTTATAAAAACTTTTCAAAATCAGTTTCAGTCAAATATGGGAAATAGTTTTTAAAGGGGTGATAGAATGCAGAGTTTCCATTGTCATAGATGAATAACGATAGTTCAGTGGGTGCGCACTTTCATCTGGTTTGGTCTGCCGGCTTCCGTAGGCGTCCTGAACGTGCAGGCACGCCGCTTTCAGGAAATCCTATACACTACTGTTTATGCTCTAAAAACATTCTAAATGACTTCGTTTCGAGTAAATTCTGGATGCTACCCACTCAGGACACTTGGAATACATTGGACCGAGAGCAGTATGGAGGAATATTGACACGTTTTTGTGGACTTTTATGGACCTTTCTGTCTCGGTCGCCATAGACCTCCATTATTTGAATGTCAGCAGACAGCAAGAAGCCTCCCAGATCTCCAGATGCATTTGAGATATCAAAAAGTACTCCAGAGTGTTGTTCAGCATGGGGGTGAGTAGAAAATGAAGGCTAATCATGTTTTGGGTGTACTATTCCTTTAAGGACCAAATACCCTATAGAATCATTCTATCACCCTTTAATGTGTGAATAACGGAGACACAGGAGGAAAAATAATCTGCTCATCCTGCCTAGTCGGAGCCTCTCTATATGCAGTCAGTGGGACATGGAAAAAAATTGGATCATAGATTTAAAAGTGGGAAGCAGCCGGTGTGTTCAGGGCTTTAGAAGGACTGAGGTCACCTTCATGTTCGTCCATGAATTCAAGCTAATTTCTCTGGTGATGAGAACAGAAACCAGCTGACAGCTTTCAGTGTCAGATAAGCGTCGGGTCACAGCGGCCGACCGCCGTTCAGCTGCGCTTTGCAGAATCAGATCCAGGTGAGTTTCTCAGAATGAGCTCATCTGTGGTTAATGAGTCATCGCTGTGAGAGCGTGACCTTTGTGTTGATAGCGTGAGCCGCGGTCCTACCAGGCGCTCCAGGCCGTAATCCGCCTGGGCTACGCAGGTGCTGCTGAAGGTGTTGGTCTCGATGATGTCGGCGCCGGCCTGCAGATACTCCTTCAAACACACAGCAGAAGAATCCCAGTCACCTCAGTGACCTGTTCAGGCTCAGCAGCTCTGATCCGTCTGGATCCACTACCTGGTGTATTTTGTAGATGATGTGAGGCTGTGTGATGCTGAGGAGGTCGTTGTTTCCCTTCAGAGGTAGAGGATGGTCTTTGAACTCTTCTCCCCTGAAATCTTCCTCCTCCAGCTTCTCCAGCTGGATCATCGTTCCCATTCCGCCATCTAGGACCATGATCCTTTGCTGCAGCAAGCTTCGCAGCTCAGCCTCCACCGCGGAGCCGCAGCCTGGACAGAAGGAACTCAGTGAGAACTAAAACCAGCAGATATCCAACACATCCACTCATACTTATTAGATCTGCAAACAAATGGAGGCTCGGATTCAGCATCTGATGAGAAATTTATCCATACTATAAGGATCAACTAAAGAACCGAGTAATCCAGATTTATTCCCAAAGATTAAAATATTCAGATTTTAATATTTAGCATAGAAAAACAACAGATTGAGAATAAAATGAAAACAGTTTAATCCATGGAGCTTTACTGCTAAACACCAACTATTTACAGACAATAAAGTCTATTTTCCTCTGATTTTAGCAGTAAAAATATTAACTAATTAACAATCAACTGATTGATGGAGAAGATCTATGCTCATAGAGAGACCGAACAAATTCTAATATTTTATTTCTAGTAAATAACTGTCTTTATTTTTCAGGAGAAGGAAAATTATCGTGTTTAACTCCTTAGATTGAGGGGAAAATACAGATTTATTCAATCACAGGTCAGCTGAACATTCAACAAATGTTCAGCTGACCTGTCACCCCCCCCCACCCCCAGCGGACCATGTGGCAGACCGGGTGGGGGGGTGAATACTTACCGGCGGCAGCAGGCAGCTGGTAGCGGACGTTAGTCGGAGCCATGCGGGAGTCTGGAGGCCGAAGAAGCGGCCCTACTGTCCGTCTGAAGACCCGCAGGAGAATGTTGCTCCCCCAAAGTTTTCCTCCTCACACTCCGGAAGTGCCCCCCTTACAGCTTCCCCTCACAGCCCTTCAAAGTAAAAGCATGGCGGGAGTTTTATTTTTATTTGGTTCAAACACGTCTGATGAATTCCACAAAATGACTTTACTAAAGTACGTAGGGCTATTTAATACGGAAGAGGATTAGGGCCACTGGGAAAAAAACTGTTAACTGATTTTTTAATTTTATTTCAGTTTAGTATGGGAAAAAAGTCAGAATTCCGACTTTCTTTTTTTCTCCAGAATTCCGACTTTTTTTTTTTTTTTTTTATTGTCAGAATTCTGAGAAAAAAGTCGGAATTTTGAGGGAAAAAAGTCGGAATTCTGAATTTTTTCCCATACTAAACTGAAATAAATGTAAAAATCAGTCAAATTTTTTTTTTTTTTTTCAGTGGCCCTAATCCTCTTCCGTAATTTAAAGACCAAAAAACTATTTGGAATTTAACTTTTGAGTTTAAAGTCACATTTTTACGAGAATAAACATGTAAATTGACAAATTTAAAACAAAAATATGAGAGAAAAATTGCAAATAAGTTAAAAAAACTCGCAGATTTAAGAGAAGAAATAAGAAAATTTGCTAAAGATTTAAACAAGATTTAAACAAAACTATAAAACACGTTAAACGACTCTACATAACATGCAAATGAATCATTAATTAGGGGGATTTAGGGAAATGGAATGAGACGTTATAATGGCTCCATGGAAAAACTTAATGATACAACATATTTGCATGTTTATAATCTAAATTTGCACATTTTATTGTCGTAAATGTTCTACCTTTTCCTTCTAAATTTGCATCTCTATAATCTCTTAAAAGTTTTGTCTAGTAAATTTGCCTATTTATTCTCAAACATTTGCCGCTTGTTCCCTTCAAAATTAGCATTTTTATGATCTCGTAAATATAGCACTTTAAACTCTTTTTTTCGTCTTTGATCTTCCCTAATACACCATCTTTACCAAATCACCAACTCTAAACACAATGTAAATAGAAATAAAAGGAAATATGACATTATGGAGGGAAATCACAGAATAATAGATCATAACATCAGCAATATTCTAATTGTTGTATCTCTAGAGGCACATTCTGGAAATATACCTGTCGGTTTATTATTATTCTAGAATGTTTTGGCTTAGTTGCAATAGCAGCTAAACCAAACCAAAATGTTCACGGAATTAACTTTTATTAACCTCATAACAGTTCTTTCAAGATGTCAATCAAGATTAAGATTTCAAAGTGGCTTTCTTTAGATTTTGGTTGGGTTTTTTTTTTGTTTTTTTGGGGGGGGTTTTTTTGTTTGTTTTTTTTGTAAATAATATTTTCATCAGATTTTCCCAGTGAATAAAGTTTAGATCTGTGATATTATTAGAAAAAGTCAGTAGTTTGGGTTTATAGGTTGATATTTTTACTCAAGTAAAAGGAAAAAGCAGCCGTCCAGTTAAATATTGATTAAAAAGCTGTTTGGTAAAAAGGCTGCTGAAGAACCGAGTTACTGTTTTACTAACAGAAATGAACTAAATCAGACAAAACACAATAAAAAGTTAAGTACTAATTCCTTTTGTTTTTAATGACTGAAAGAAAGTAATAAATGCAAATAAAAAATAGAAAAAACTATTCAGCTAGAAGAAACCCTTCCTGAAAATCCATTTTTGACGTATAACACATAAAAAGATTTCCTAAAGGATGCAAGAAGGAAGAGAGTAAACTACCTCCACTGACAATATGTTCGTTTTTACTGAATATTACCTTAAGCTCCACATCATAAGAGCCTGAGCAGATAAAGGCAACCTTTAGATTAGGATTAATGTAAGTTAAACTTAGACTCCTCCTGTTTCTGCTGTATTTTAGGTTTAAATGTGTTTCCTCTGTTTTCAGTTAATATAATTGCAGTGCAAAGGATTTGACCAAAGTTAGAGTAGCTATAAATCATCATTCAACATCATAATATTACTTCAGGAAAAGTAAAATGCATTTAATCTAAAAGTTACTAAAGTAAATGTATCATAGAAACCGCCTGATGCCTCAACCAGCAGGGGCCCGCCTGTGAGGGGCCCCCCGGGATATTTATGCATATTTGGAATAAAATAATCATGCAATAAAATAAAACGACAATGAGAATAAAATGGCGACTGAAAACATCATCTTTCCATAGCAGCAGGAAGCGATCCGTCCATCATAAAACATCCAGAGATACAGAGAGGAGCAGCAGCAGAGATCAGAGAGAAGAAGCAGGGCTGAAAGGTGAGGAAATATTTATCTATATAAAACTAATATTGGTTTCCTGAATAGTCTCAGATCTCAGAAAAAAAGACTCATTTATGCCTGTTAAAAAAAAAAAAAATCAGGCCTCCATATCCTATTACATTTAATGTTTTTAATCAAAACTAATCAGATCAGTCTGTCTGTCCTTTAACGGCCAGAGCAGCTGTTCAGTCCAGGCCTGCCTCGTCCATCACACCAGAGGCAGTGGCACAGTGGGTCGCACTTGGGTCTTTCTGCATGGAGTTTGCATGTTCTCCCTGAGCATGCATGGGTTCTCCAGGTTAATTGGCTTCTCTAAAGTCCCCTTAGGTGTGTGTTAATGGTTGTTTGTGTGTTGCCCTGCGATGGACTGGCAACCTGTCCAGGGTGGACCCCGCCTCTCACCCATCGACAGCTGGAGATAGGCACCAGCTCCCCTCGGGACCCCAGCAGGGATAAGTGTGTTTGAAAATGGATGGATGGCTTCTTCCTGCTGCTACAGCTAATTATCTATCAACCCAGCCAGGGGGGATTTACCCCAAGTTCCTGAGGGCCCTATAAAACTCTGTTTCCATGTATGGTTAATACAACTATTCCTTATTTGTGTACATTAATTATGTTTTTGATAAAAATCCTTTGGCTAAAATGCCATCAGAACACTTTTAATATTAAGTGTGCCTCAAAATACTTCAAAATACACGTTAGATTTTAAAATGGAATTTTTTAAATATATTTCTTACATATTGAATTAGAAAAAAGCTTCCTGGATGGGAAGAGAAACGTCTTCAAACTTGGAAACAAAGTCCAGTGGATTGTTTTTACTTTTTTATGTTTCTTTTAATTGCTAATTTTCTTTGAGATATTTTCATTTAGAAATGTCTTTAAAGATGAACTGCTCTGTATGATAAACAGAATAAAATGCTTTTTAAATGATTGAGAAAGTTGAGCACTACTTTCAAACTTAGCCCATTTTCGAGTTGTTCTGTTTTCAGAAGGTGCTTCGGGCCCCCATGTGGTCCTTAGGGCCTCACGTTGTGTGGCCCCTGATTTAGGTCATCACATGGCAGCAATCAGTCCAGTTCTACATGCAGACAAAACCCAAAACCAGTGCTGCTCCATAAACTGTGGAAATGTAACGGATCTGCTGGAATCCAAGTTTCTGGACTGATTCTCAACTTTAAGCATTAAAATAAATAAGTAGAACGAATCAGTTAGTTACTTCATTTCTTTACTGCTTTATGAACAATATGTTCCATTAGAAACTAATTAAAGATGCAGTTTTACTCAATGTAAAACAAATATTATTTTATGTATATAGTTCTTAGTCAGTGAAATATTATGACTAATGAAGGAAAAACTAAAGATTCCAGAAATGTTCAGGATGAGGCTCTAGATTAGATTTAAAACCTTTTTCTCAACAGAAAGTATTTAATTTATGCTTCAGGTAATCTAATCAATTTAAAAAAAATGTTTGGGATGAATAAAATAATCAAATGTGTTTTTAAGATTTTAACGTTTAATTCAAGAAAATCAACTTTCTAACAGTTTCTAAAATTCTTAAAAGCTTTTGTTCATTAAATGATCAGATAATCAGATCAAGGTTTTTCTAAATGAATCAGAAGTTTGATGATCTTCAGTGAAATTACTTTTTTTTATTGTTTAGCTACTTAAAGAAAAAACTAAAAAGCAACTTTTTGTACAACTTTCTCCTTTAATTAAAATCAGTTTACAGCAAAGTGTTAATTGCTGAAACAAAATATATGTTCGTTCTCTATCAGTTCTTCTTATAACGAAAATATTGTTTATATTTTCTTTAAAGAGGGGAGATAGAGGGATGTCCCTCCTTTAGGAGCTAAAAGCTGCGCCTCCTTTCCATTTAGCTTATTTAGCATTAAAGCTGCACCTCCTTTCCTTTTCCTCCTTTAAAAAAAAAAAAAGATGAAATTGTCCAGAGAGCGGTTCCAAACGAAATTTTCTTGTTTTACACTTGTGTACACAAATTGACAAATCTGTCTATATCAACATATGTCTATATTTCCATTTTGCTCATTCACTCGTAGTTTTGCATAAACAATAAAAAGGAAATGATTAACTATGATCATTAAAATCATTGGGTGATACAAACATATCGCATCCTTTAGACGAGGATCCAATCAAAGAATGATCGGCATTAATTCACAGAAAATTTAAAATTTATAGAGAGACGATTGTCAGAGCGCATCTAGATGTCCTTTGTATTCAGGAAGTTCTCTTTATCAGCTCTAGCGTTTCACCTCGTAATCCATCAGACATCCAGACCTGATCCGTTAGCTGGATTATATCAGGGAGAGAACATAGCATCATAGAAAACACCTGCTCAGTCAGACAGACACTGAGTATTTCCTGGAAGACAGGATCAACATGAGGAGGAACCCATGAGATGATGAACAGGTCCTTCCTGTTAGATCAACGTTTTTAATCTTTATTTTCATCTGCTGACTGGAGATTTCCCCTAAACACATACATTGATCCACTTACCATCCAAGAAATAAACTCTGTAATGTTGTCATGTAATCTCAGCCACTATGGCAAGCCGTTTTGATATTTATGAGTTTGTCTGACAGGTATTTCTGGTATCTGAAATAACATGAAGTTTTTTTAAACAAAATGACATTCTTCCCATCTAGAAGAAATATTCTGGATGTATGAATTATAGAATTCCATATACTTCCATATATGTATTACTTTGACTATGAAGAAATGTATTTTGGTGGTGCATACAGTAAGTTAGCACTGCCGCCTTGCAGCAAGAAGGTTCTGGGTTCAATTCCCAACCCACGGTCTTTCTGCATGGGGTTTGCATGTTCTCCCTGAGCATGTGTGGGTTCTCTCTGGGTACTCTGGCTTCCTCCCACAGTCCAAAACGTAACTGTTAGTTGAATTGGCTTCTCTAAATCCTCCTTAGGTGTGTGTGTGTAAAACATCCATATACAGATTTAAAACAATCTCTTTATTAAATGCAAAATATATTTCCTTTCATGTATGAAACTGATAATTAAAGACAATTCCTGTTTAATTGATGAAGGTAGAGCTGCACCCTTCACTGAAGGATCACATAAAAGCTGCTGAAGCCATTTTGGGGGATTTTTTTCTCTCAGTAGAGTCAAGGTGGAAAGTGGGCGGAGCCTGGGTCAGGCCATTGAAGCTGACCAATCACAGCGAGGCGTTCCTGAAGGGCGAAACCTTGTTTGAACAGGTCATCATCGCTAACAGCACATTATCTTTAAAGATTAGCTGCTGATGCAACAAAACGCTCAGCTGTTCTGCTTCAAGGCTCCTTCCAGAATCTGAGGATAAACAGGGATTAATGGTTTCAAAAATGGGATTATTTACAATATACATAGTCCCAGCATGAACTGGATGGATGGATATATATATATATATATATATATATATAATATCATCTCCTCAAATATATATCAAATATATATATATATATATATATATATATACACACATACACATGCATGTGTATGTATATATATATACATATATATATATATATATATATATATATATATATATATATATATACACATACATATATTTATGAATATAGTGATCCTTTTTAGCAAAATGAGTAATAAACCATATATGATATGATCCGTCCAGGAGACCTTTTTATATTCATGTACCGTGTTTCGATTGATGCTACTCTGTTAAAAAAAAAAATGTTTTATCAACTTTAGGCTGTTCTATTTCATTTCGGAGGTCTTCAACAGGGGGTCCGTGACCCCTAGGGGGTCCATGGAGGTACTGCATGGGGGTCATGAAAGTTTTGGTTGATTAGAGCTTTTTTTATATTCTTACCTGCAGTTTTTTCCACTAATTGAAATGTCTTTAAATCCACATAACATGAATCTCAACACACTGTAGTAAACAGATAAATGGAGGCGGAAGATGTCTTCAGTCATCAATGCTCAAGCATTCAGCTTGACACACAGGAGCTTCTTCAAGCTGGGCAATCGCTTCATCTACAACACCTGTCCCATCAACCAGTAATCAGAAATACTCTTTAATAATCCCAGGGAGAAATTATTTCGTTCAATTTACTCCATCTGTAATAGAGTGACTATAGGACCAGTTTGATAGAACACTATTTCATATAATATATATAATTAGGGGGTCCCCGCTCCATCTCACCAGCAGTTCGAAGTCCTTCGCCTGGAAAACGTTGTAGACTCCTGCGGCTTATTTAAAACATTCATTTTCATACAAACTGTTGTGGCCATTAGTAATGTTGATGGTGGGGCTGATGTTTTCTCAAAGGTCCCGCTTGATAATCACTGTATCATAATCCTTTTTTCCCGGATAGGTAAGTGAAAACTAAATCATGTATTGGTATAAAAAGGAGATTCCGGCCAGTTCCAGGAGAATCATCCAGGAAAGCGGCATAGAATCACCAGGCAGCAATAAAGAAAAGATAGCAAATTCTTTATAGATCTAGAAATTTTTCCCAAATCAAGTAATATTTGAACATTATACAAAAGTAGGCCGGTGTGGCAGTTTGGGAATGAGATGGCCCTCTGTCACCGATTACAGGAACAAAGGGATTTTGTACCAAAACCATTTACTAGCTGTTAGCTACTAGCGGGGCAGGGGGAGATTTTATCATTAGGCAGTTTCCTAGCTTTAGGGCCCCAAGTTCTTGGGGGCCCCACAAAACTTTGCTTCCATGGCTAAAGAATACAGCTATTCCTTATTTCTGCATATTGTGTTTATGATAAAAATCCTTTGGTTTTATGCTACTCTTCAGAACGCTTATTAATATTTAGTGTGTAGTCAGCCCCTCTTCAGTGTCTAAATCATGGATGGATCAGTCCATTTGCTGCACATAAACCAGAAGCAAGTCCAAACATGGTTAAAAATTATATTTGAAAACAAATTATGGAAAGGGCAGTGTTGCTAACTTAGCGCTGAAGATATTTTTGGCATCTTTTTTTCCTAGTTACTTTGAGACTTTGGAGATAACATTCCTAAAAGTAGCCAATTCTGCTCTCCAGAGCAAGTATACTGGTGTCCCCAACATCCTGCTCTCCTCTCTATCTTAAGTTCGTTTGTCATGATTCATGGTACACATTTTTTCTCATCCAAAATAAAAAAATGGAGAATAGAGAAGTTTTGGGACGGCTTGTCTCAAGGAAGGAAAAGAAGGATCGGGGCTTATTTACTTTGGCCCTTTAAAACACAGGAAGATGCAATCTGCCATGGGAGCTTAGTGCTGGAAAAAATCTTTAATCCTTGTGAGAGAGCATGAAAAGTCAGGCTGAGTACACAACATACAGAAAGAGGAAACAGCCAGTGGAAAAAGGGACAAGAAGAGAGGATAACACCCGAGATTTGATAATGGATGTTCTCTGCCTGATGAATATCATTTTTCTATCTGTAGAATAAGTCTGTTTTATGTGTTCCTCCATTCAGAGAGGCTCCTCGCTCGTTCTTTGCCTCAGGGCCCCACATTTCCTAAATCCACCCCTGCTAGTGTGTAGACTGAACATCAGGAAACGCTGCTCAGGCGTGGTCCATCCAACCTGGTGGAGCTGAGATGATCTGCAAAGAGCGTCCGAACTGGCTGAAGGTGGGAGAGCTGATTATCAACCATAGGGTGGGAAAACTTTATTAGGTTCATATTGGTGATACATTTCTATGATGAGGAAGTTCCTGTAAAATCAGTTTAACTGTTAAGAGTGAACTAAACATGGCAGAGTTCAGAGCTGTGAGTCTTTCTGACTGAATCCGGAAACTTTGATCAGTCCTGATCCATTCCCAAACTGTAGAAACGAAGAATTTAATCCTGCTTTCTCTGTAATAGTGAGTGAAGCTAATTCCAGCAGCTGTGATAAAGAGGCTCCTGCTTCTCTACCGATCTGCCGTAAGGGAACCGATGACCTCTGACCTCATCTCAGCTCTTAGTCTCAACCCTGCTCACTGATTGGCTCACTCAGAGCCGGTATGACTCCCACAGTAGAACTTGAGGCGTTGATGGATGTCGTCCATGATATTCTGCCCTGCTAGCTTCCTCTCCTAGTCCAGACCTGCAGTAGAGGCAGAACAAGTCGACCTGCTTCCATAACGGCACCAAAGTTCAGGGTCAAGATGTCAAGACGTCCAAAGTTGATGCAGAACGGCGATAATCCTCCAAAAAGGAAGAACTTTCTTTACTACATAAATCAAAGCAGAGACGATAATCTGCAGCTGTCAGATTATGTCAGCAGGGATTAAATCCCAGCGGTCAGAGCTGCTGAACTTCCTGCTGCAGGTCTACAGAGTCTCCACAGACGAGTCCGGTTCCAGGTCACTAGTCGTCCTTTGCTGCCCCCTTCAGGCTGGACCGCTGCTTCTTCTGGTCCATCTGACCCATCACTCGGTACAGTTTCTTCTTCGCCTCCCTCTGCCTCTTCAGCTTGGCCTCCTCTTCCTTCTCCTTCTGCTGCAGGAACTCTTTGTGTTTGGCATGCTGCGCCGTGTGGGCCTTCTTCCTCTTGTGATTGTGAACCGTGCTCAGAGCTTGAAGCAGTGCTGCCACCTATAGGAGCGGAAGGAAACTGTCAGCTTCTGACACCAGAACAAAGATAGGAACTCAATAAATGCTTTTAGATGAACTGATGATTGAAAAATCCCTGCTGAAAATTCTGAGCTCTGTATGGAGTGAAATTTACTCCATTATTGTTGCAGCAAAGAGCATATTTTGTAAGATATGAAAAAAAAAATTCCATCCAGATACAAAACTTTACAAAGGTTTTCACAAGTTTTACAAAACCCTTTTTTTTTAAATTTTCCATAAAAAAATTTTTTGTTATGTTACAGCACGTTTACTTTTTCAATTTCAATATATATATATATGGTATATATATATATATATATTATTTCTATTTTAAAACATTTGTAAATTTTTTCTGCGTTCTATTTAATAACATGTTCTTTTCTTGTAAAAAATAATGGAGCAAAGCTCACCCCATACATACACTTCTTCTGACGCTATATGTGGATTATTGTCAGATTCAGTTATCCATTCATCCCTGCAGGTGGCGTAAGCTACCACAAAAAAGCTACTATTTACATCTGAATGGGTAAATATCTGAACCATCTTCAGGAGCAGCAGCCTAGATGTCCCTCTTTATAGCCCTACTGCAACTAGATTTAACTCTAGAAGAGCCAATGTGATCAGGATTTGGTTGATTTCTGTATAACATGCCCGTTTCCTCCACAGGCAGCCAGGAGGTGCTGGTCTTTGTGAGAAAGACTGGGACCGGGCTTACCTTCCTCTCCTGGGGCTCCCGGATCACGCTGGGCCTCTGCAGGTCTCTGGGCGTCTTCCCTTTGGGCTGCTGCTGTTTGGGCTTGCTCTTGAAGGGGAGCGCCTTCTGCAGCTCCTTGGGGATGTGAAGCGGGTTGAAGTGCCTCTTTGCTCGGACTATCGGCTGAAACGAGACGCATCGCAGCAACAATACAGTTACAAATATCTGGAATCAGTGTTTATTGGTCAATTCTATTCAGTTTATTTCTATAGCTGCAATTCACATGTCAATCCTCACACTAAGCATGCTTGTAGCTTACAGTGGAGAGAAAAGCTCTTTTTGAACAGGAAGAAACCTCCAGCAGAACCACGGCTCAGTGTGAGCCCATCTGCTGAGGCATTCCACTGGGGTTCAAGAGACAAAGAAGCAGACATAGAAATCCGAAGCATAGATACAAAAGGCAACTGTCAATTAGCTCCACAGGCGGCCCATGCCCAGGAAACACACAGCCAGGCAGACGAGCTCCGAGCCAGCTCCCATGTCAGAGGATGAAGAGAGCACATCCAGTTAGTCACAGCCAGAGAAACAGGACTACACTGAAAACAGGCTGAGCTCCAACATCTAGAAACTTAAGTGTTGATGGCAGCAGCACAGCTGATATTTCTCCAGGATGGAGTCACAGCCAAACAGGAACAGACCAGATGAAGCTACTATGAGAAAAGCAGAGAGAGCAGAACGTTAGATACTGAACTAACAGATTCTGCAGAGTGGGGAGGAATAGAGATAGAATGAAGCAGAATGATGAAGAGGGGTCCCTATGTCCTCCAGCAGTCTAAGCCTATAGCAACACAAAGAGAGAGGAAATAGCTTAAGATAAAATAAGTGTTTTGGATGAGGTATATTAAAAAAAAAGGTATAGCCAAGGAGAAACATCTATCTGGACTGAGATTCTACCCTGCTGGATTGGGCTGTTCTCGTTCTACGTCCACCTGTCTCTACTTACCCAGCGACTAAACACACATCACTCTGTTCTTAACTATAAGCTTCATCAGAGGGGGAAGTTTTAAGCCTTGCCTTAAGCTGGGCATACACTGTACGATATTTTGCCCTTTCTGGGACGATTTTCCAGTCGTGCGATAACTATTATATCGGTCCGAGTTTCAACCTCGTCCTGCGTGGTGTAGTGTACAGGGGGTAACGAGGGGAGATCAGCCTCTAACGACCACCCATCAGGAATCGTGAGGTCGGGAGAAAATCAAACATATTTGAAATTCAGTCGGCCGACGTAAGCTCGCATCAGAGCGTCGAGTCGCACAGTGTGAGAACAAACATCGTGAGCTGCGAACTTTTAAACCCTGTGGATTGCTTTAAAAGTAGACAGAGTGTCTGCCTCACGGACTAAAATTGGACGTTGGTTCTACAGGAAAGCTACCTGACCAGAGTCTGATTCATGCCGGTACAGCACTTTCTCTTTCAGTAACGTAGAGAAACGGCAGCCTACTCTGGCCGACCGTCATGGCCAACTTCTTCCATCCATCTCCAGCGCCATTATTTTTTAAGTCTTTGTCGGTTAAGACGGTTCCTCCAGGATTCACAAACGTTGCCTCCGCCTAGTGTTGCTAACGTTTCCAAGCTGCTATTCCCTGCCCTCTCTGCCATCTTGGCTGCAGCTTGATCCTGAAAACCTTTAAGCCCTGCTTATTTTATAGTGGAAGAGGCTTGGTCACGTGATATAACCCAAACAGGTCAACACCAACAGGAATGAGAACAACCGCTCCTTTAACTACTACTGCGTCTTTCTATCTCTTGTTCAGATCACAGGTTTCAGATTCAGGCCCAAATTGATTCTTTTGGCTGACAGACCGATTTCAAATATTCATGTGAGACCGAGACATTGCTTTGCAGACATCAGTGATGTTAAATCTGCTTGTCCCATTCACCAGCCAGAGGAAATCGTTCCTATAATCCAGACTCAGACTGGAGGTTTGGATCAGCCGGCATGATGGAGGTTATGCTAATGCGGCTCAGGGATCCGATCCCTGAAGGTTTGATATTAGGGCTCATGTTTCCTCCTGTGTGGAAGGTGAGGTGTCTGCAGGTTCAGTGGGTGCTACCTTGTACAGAGAGTCTGGGTTGGGTTTGTTCCGGATGCCCAGGTCATGTTTGAGCTGTCCCAGGGTTCTCATGCCTGACCAGCTGTCCTTCTCACCAGCAGGCAGCAGCAGGGAGGTGACTGGGTTGTAGAGCTGAGGAACCGACACCGGGTACCAGGAGCGAAGGAACACGATGTCTGCAAAACCAAAACGAGTTGACGTTCACTCTCCTCCTCCAGGATTCTGAAGATGCTGACGGGGAACATGCAGGAAAAAAAAAGCTAACCGCTCATGAGCAGCCGGTCCTCAAACGTGGCTCTGAAGGCTCCCGCTGGGGAAGACAGAGCCTTCTTGATCTGACCCCTGATGCCCGACACCGTCCTCACAGAGGCCCCCTCAAACTTGGCCACCTCCAGAACCGTGTTGAACATCCCCTGAGGAACACAATCAGAACCTTAGACACTGAGCAGCCGCCTGCAGAGCCGCCGTCTGGGAGGAAGCGGCACGTCCCCCACCTTAACGAAGCAGGTGTTCTTAAAGATCTTGAAGGGATATCCGATCAGCTTCAGCTTCTTCACTATGGTCACCGACTTATCCAGATCCAGAACCACTCCAGTGGCCGCGATACGGAAGCTGGACTGCAGAGAGAAGACGGACAGACCATGAAGACCAGACGATAGAATCCTGACTGGTTAAACCCTGGAAAGTTACTGAGGATCTGGACGAGTTGCTAGTTTAATCCTCAGAGGTTAGTTTCTAGTTTAATCATTAGAGGTTTAGTTTCTAGTTTAATCCTCAATGGTTTAGTTTCTAGTTTAATCCTCAGTGGTTTAGTTTCTAGTTTAATCCTCAGAGGTTTAGTTTCTAGTTTAATCCTCAGAGGTTTAGTTTCTAGTTTAATCCTCAGAGGTTTAGTTTCTAGTTTAATCCTCAGAGGTTTAGTTTCTAGTTTAATCCTCAGAGGTTTAGTTTCTAGTTTAAACCTCAGTGGTTTAGTTTCTAGTTTAAACCTCAGTGGTTTAGTTTCTAGTTTAAACCTCAGTGGTTTAGTTTCTAGTTTAAACCTCAGTGGTTTAGTTTCTAGTTTAAACCTCAGAGGTTTAGTTTCTAGTTTAATCCTCAGTGGTTTAGTTTCTAGTTTAATCCTCAGAGGTTTAGTTTCTAGTTTAAACCCTCAGTGGTTTAGTTTCTAGTTTAAACCTCAGTGGTTTAGTTTCTAGTTTAATCCTCAGAGGTTTAGTTTCTAGTTTAATCCTCAGAGGTTTAGTTTCTAGTTTAATCCTCAGAGGTTTAATTTCTAGTTTAATCCTCAGTGGTTAAGTTTCTAGTTTAATCATTAGAGGTTTAGTTTCTAGTTTAATCCTCAGAGGTTTAGTTTCTAGTTTAATCCTCAGAGGTTTAGTTTCTAGTTTAATCCTCTGAGAGGTTTAGTTTCTAGTTTAATCCTCAGAGGTTTAGTTTCTAGTTTAATCCTCAGAGGTTTAGTTTCTAGTTTAAACCTCAGAGGTTTAGTTTCTAGTTTAAACCTCAGAGGTTTAGTTTCTAGTTTAATCATTAGAGGTTTAGAGGTTTCTAGTTTAATCCTCAGTGGTTTAGTTTCTAGTTTAATCATTAGAGGTTTAGTTTCTAGTTTAATCCTCAATGGTTTAGTTTCTAGTTTAATCCTCAGTGGTTTAGTTTCTAGTTTAATCATTAGAGGTTTAGTTTCTAGTTTAATCCTCAATGGTTTAGTTTCTAGTTTAATCCTCAGTGGTTTAGTTTCTAGTTTAATCATTAGAGGTTTAGTTTCTAGTTTAAACCTCAGAGGTTTAGTTTCTAGTTTAATCCTCAGAGGTTTAGTTTCTAGTTTAAACCTCAGATGTTTAGTTTCTAGTTTAAACCTCAGAGGTTTAGTTTCTAGTTTAAACCTCAGAGGTTTAGTTTCTAGTTTAAACCTCAGAGATTTAGTTTCTAGTTTAATCCTCAGTGGTTTAGTTTCTAGTTTAATCCTCAGTGGTTTAGTTTCTAGTTTAAACCTCAGAGGTTTAGTTTCTAGTTTAATCCTCAGAGGTTTAGTTTCTAGTTTAATCCTCAGATGTTTAGTTTCTAGATTAAACCTCAGAGATTTAGTTTCTAGTTTAATCCTCAGAGGTTTAGTTTCTAGTTTAATCCTCAGAGGTTTAGTTTCTAGTTTAATCTCAGAGGTTAGTTTCTACACTCACCGGGCCACTTTATTAGGTACACCTGTCCAACTGCTCGTTAACACTTAATTTCTAAGTAGCCAATCACATGGCGGCAACTCAGTGCATTTAGGCATGTAGACATGGTCAAGACAATCTCCTGCAGTTCAAACCCGAGGCATCAGTATGGGGAAGAAAAGGTGATTTGGAGTGACTTTGAACGTGGCATGATTGTTGGTGCCAGAAGGACTGGTCTGAGTATTTCAGAAACTGCTGATCTACTGGGATTTTCGCGTTACAACCATCTCTAGGGTTTACAGAGAATGGTCCGAAAAAGAAAAACATCCAGTGGCGGCAGTTCTGTGGTGGGAAATGCCTTGTTGATGCCAGAGGTCAGAGGAGGAGAAATGGCCAGACTGGTTCGAGCTGATAGAAGGGCAACAGTGACTCAAATAACCACCCGTTACAACCAAGGTGGGCAGAAGAGCATCTCTGAACGCACAGTACGTCGAACTTTGAGGCAGATGGGCTACAGCAGCAGAAGACCACACCGTGGTGCCACTCCTTTCAGCTAAGAACAGGAAACTGAGGCTACAATTTGCACAAGCTCATCGAAGTTGGACAATAGAAGATTGGAAAAACATTGCCTGGTCTGATGAGTCTCCGATTTCTGCTGCGACATTCGGATGGTAGGGTCAGAATTTGGCGTCTACAACATGAAAGCATGGATCCATCCTGCCTTGTATCAACGGTTCAGGCTGCTGGTGGTGGTGTCATGGTGTGGGGAATATTTTCTTGGCACTCTTTGGGCCCCTTGGTACCAGTGAGCATCGTTACCAAGCGCCACAGCCTACCTGAGTATTGTTGCTGACCATGTCCATCCCTTTATGACCACAATGTACTCAACTTCTGATGGCTACTTTCAGCAGGATAATGCGCCATGTCATAAAGCTGGAATCATCTCAGACTGGTTTCTTGAACATGACAATGAGTTCACTGTACTCAAATGGCCTCCACAGTCACCAGATCTCAATCCAATAGAGCATCTTTGGGATGTGGTGGAGCGGGAGATTCGCATCATGGATGTGCAGCCGACAAATCTCGCGGCAACTGTGTGATGCCATCATGTCAATATGGACCAAACTCCCTGAGGAATGCTTCCAGCACCTTGTTGAATCTATGCCACCAAGAATTGAGGCCGTTCTGAAGGCAAAAGGGGGTCCAACCCGTTACTAGCATGGGGTACCTAATAAAGTGGCCGGTGAGTGTAGTTTAATCCCAGAGGTTAGTTTCTAGTTTAACCTCAGAGGTTAGTTTCAAGTTTAATCTCAGAGGTTAGTTTCTAGTTTAACCTCAGAGGTTAGTTTCTAGTTTAATCTCAGAGGTTAGTTTCTAGTTTAATCCCAGAGGTTAGTTTCTAGTTTAATCTCAGAGGTTAGTTTCTAGTTTAATCCCAGAGGTTAGTTTCTAATTTAATCCCAGAGGTTAGTTTCTAGTTTAATCCCAGAGGTTAGTTTCTAATTTAATCCCAGAGGTTAGTTTCTAGTTTAATCCCAGAGGTTAGTTTCTAATTTAATCTCAGAGGTTAGTTTCTAGTTGAATCTCAGAGGATTACTGCTTACTTTCATTCCTGCCACCGACTGCACAGCCAGGAAACCTGAACCCTGTGGGGTGATCGGACCTTGGAGAGGACAAACAGAGAAGAACATTTCATTAAAGCTGGTTTGGACGTTGAACAATATTAGATCAGTAAATCAGGTCCAACAGGGAAATTTCCCTCTGCTCCTCCTGGAGGTCTAAAGGCATTTCCATGCCAATAGGATCTACTCATGGCCGTTTAAGAACAGGGACACCTTGATCCTTGCTGCTCAGCAGGAAGCATCTATTTCCTTGGACCTGAAGAAACATGGTGGACGACCAGCAGCAGAGGACATGGCACCACAAAACATCAGAGAAAGTGGGAATTTAAAAACATGGCTTCTGCTCCAGACTCCAGATTTCTACAGGCAATCTGCTTGCATCAGAGTTAAATTTAAACTGACCTGCTGACACAGAATTCCATTCAGTTTTATTTAACACAACGAGCCACGACCTTTAAGCTTTTATGAGTTAAATCTTTATGCTTAAACTAATTAGCATTTTAACAATAATGAAGCAAACATCAAGAAAAAAGGAAAGCTATCAACAGTTTGGGGTCAAACTGATCTCGTTTTATTCACTGAACCAGTTAGACCCCAGTGAGAGTCCTAAAAATGACCAACATGTTGTGGAACAAATTGGGAAAATGTCTTGTCTCTCCTAAAACAAACAAACCTGATTAAATCAGTGCAATCTTAATACTTACTAAATAAAACAACAGACCATCACATTTCTCACTGATCCTAAAGGCCTAAAGGTGTCCAGGCAGTGAGACCAGCAGAGATGCTAAAGTCGCCCTCTGGAGTCACTGTTGGAGTCGGGTATTCTAGGCAGGACTCGACATCCACCGAGGCATTGAAGACGCGTCGCAATGTTAAGACTGTATTCTCATAATGTTACGACTTTATTCTCGTTTCGACTTTATTCTATTAATGTAATGACTTTATTCTCGTTTCGACTTTATTCTATTAATGTAATGACTTTATTCTCGTTACGACTTTATTCTTGTAATTTTACAACTTTATTTTCGTCATGTAACGACTTAATTCTCGTAATGTAACGCCTTTATTCTCGTAATGTTACGAATTTATTCTCGTAATGTAACGCCTTTATTCTCGTAATGTTACGCATTTATTCTCGTAATGTAACGACTTTATTCTCGTTATGTAACGACTTTATTCTCGTAATGTTATTGATTTATTCTCAAATCACGACTTGAAATCTTGAAAATATATATATATATATCTATAGCTAGACCCTAATATTCCATCGTAGAAAAAGTCCAATGACTTTTTTTTTTTTGTATTAAGTTGCTAATCTTCTGCCTTCGTTCCTCATCTGTCACTGCAGGGAAACTTGATCATTTTTGGGGAGGCTGGTTGACCAGGAAGGCCCGTTTCTGACAGTGTTTAGCCGTAAAGCTAACGGCATTTTGCTCCTTTGGCTCTGCCGTGGATTCAGGGTCGCCGAGGGAAGGAGAAACCGGTGCAGAGGGTTTGCTGCACCACCAGCAGCTCTATTCTTTTTTTTCTACATTTACTAGCAGTCTACGTTGGGAAGAAAGCAACCTTGAAAACAACACACAGGCAGATGCAAAGATACGAAGAAACGATCTCCACCAGCATATTGCAGGAAAATCCAAACATCTGGAATTTAGGAAAACCTCAAAAGAGCACTAAGTTGGTGGAGATTCTCATTCATCCAGGTCATAGTCAATTAAAAAAAAAAAAAAAAAAAAGTAAAAAAAGAATCTACTGAACTTTGTTTCCAAGATTTAAGACGTTTCTCTTCCCATCCAGGAAGCTTTTTTAATTAAAAATGTCTGCATTAGAGTAGAGTTACAGTTTTTATGGAGCAGGCCAAAAACAAAGCCTTGTTTTGGCTTAGAAAACATGCAGATTGAACCGGAAGAATGGGTCTGCCCCTTAGGAACAGGGAGTTGTTGAGGTCGTTGTTGGCCTGCAATACCCGATACTGGTCAATGCCTCTGAAAGGGGGGGTCGTTAGGGTCATTGTTGAGCAGGCAAGATGTCTTCATCCCTTAGATGGCAATGATAATTATGATAGCGGGAAGGAATAAACTCTACTGCTGCATTGTAAGTTTTTGAAAGCTAAAACCTGAGCTCCGTTTGAAGCGAAATGTCTTCAAACTTAGAAAACAAACTTCCGTTAACTTTTTCGGAATGAATTTGACCTGGATGACTGAAAATCTTCACAAACTATTTCAGAAATCGATTAATCTGATCAATTGTTTCAGCCCTACTTCAGATTAGCCTCAGCTGCCCCTAGCTCCTTTCCTACCCTGGATAGACTCCTAACCGTCCATCCAGCAAACACTGAAGGAACAGGCTCTAGGAGCGACAGTCTGAGAAGTTCGTATTACATCAGCCTCACCCCAGATGGAGGCGCCGCAGTGCATGTGCTGCGGCGTGTACTTGAGCAGGCGGTGGCGGCCGTTGTGATCCTCGATGTGATACAGGGGGATGGTCTGGAAGCGACGCCAGCCGAGGGAGAAGATGAGGGGATCCTTCGTCTTCAGGATGCGGTTGTACCATCGGTGTTTCTTCAGCCGCATCTGAAAAACACACCAGCAGGTCGTTAACGGCAGGAACGCTGCAATTCATGGTTATAATGATCAAAGGGAATAAATCCTGATCATCACGGGTTTTTACACCTCAGGCCTTTTTCAGAGCAGGACAGAAAGAGGAGAAACTATCAGCAGGAATTTAATTCAAGGTTAGAGGCAGGAACACACAGAAAGAGGAAACACTGGAAATAAAACAGAAATAGGAGATAGAAGATAAATATAGTTAATAAAATACGAGGGCTGTTCAGTAGGTAATGCCCCTGACCCACTTCCAGGTGTTTGATCTAGCTTAATTTTGCATGTTTCATTATTTCTCTCTATAGATTAGGTGGTAAATTACGGCTCTGGACTGATTGTGGTTTCTGATTGACAGGAGTCTGAACTGAGTCACGACTGAAATGGAGCCTGTTGATTGTCAAGCAGTGATCTAGTTTTAGTAAGGTCACATGATGCAGCATCATCACCATTAGTTACTTTCATGCACCTAAATAAAGCCTCCTGTGGTGTGTGGATCGCTGCTCGACGCCGTAATTTACCACCTAATCTATAGAGATAGAAATAATGAAACATGATAAATGTCACCTAGATCAAACACCTGGAAGTGGGTCAGGGGCATTACTTACTGAATGCCCCTCGTATTCAACATGGGTGGAAAAATACGGTGGGATATGTTAATAAGGCGGGCTAAACCAAATATCACAACACAAAGTACAGTGCTATATGGAGTGAATTTTGCTCAATTATTAATGGACACGTTTTGTAAATGGAAAATTTAAAGAAATTGAAAGAAAGTTTCCTTTATCTTTTTTAATAAAAATAATATTTTTCTCTTATTTTTTAGTTTTTAAATATTTTTTTCCCCTATGCCTGAATTTTCTATTACGGTAATCAGATTGAGTTCAATGGTTTTCCAGGATCCCGTTCTTCCCTCCTGGTGGGCGGGATGTTTTCTGAGCGGAGGAGCAAAGACGCGTTTCTATTGGTCTGCTGAACGTTAGAAACAGCTATCTTCTTGGTGTTTGGATTGGCCGGGAAGTGAAAACATGATGCAATTTAAAAAAAGCGAAATCTGCAGAACTCACTCTAAAAAACATAAATAATGTAATTTATTTCTGTTTACAAAAAGTGTTTTTTTTTTTATTTGAAACAACAAAGGATCAAAATTTACTCCATATTAATCTATTTTTGTGATTTATTCCAGTAATAACTTTAATGTAATGGGTTTCTCGCCGAGTGTGTCTGCTGATTTTAATATCATAATCATGACGCTTTTTTAGCTTGTTTTGTTTAGCTTGTTTTTCAGTCTGGGTTGCTGCTGCTGCTACTACTTTTTAACCTGACTCCGCCAGATGGATTTGCTCCGCATATCCATCTGGAAGCCTTCAGTTGAAGTAATTTTGGGAAGGGGCGAAAATACTGGTTAGCTGATTCGCCTATGTTGGTGATAGACGGGCCAAATAAACCAATCAGATCAACGAAGCATATGACGTAACAGAGAGAAGAGCAAAAACATCTTTTCCTCTGAGAAAAGCCTCCAGAGCAGTGTTTTGCTCTTCTTTCAGTGAAGAAATACTCTGTAATTCCGATAAAACTTGCTCGATAGCCACGCTAACGCTAGTTTCATTGGCTGAAGCCGCCATGTTCTTTAGACTGAACTGTCGCGCTTCAACCCGCCTCAAAGCCAACGCTGATTGGACGTTCGAACGGCTCCAAATTTTCTTTAACGGAGAGTCTCAGACTGATTAATGAGTGAAATCTTGAAAGCTTCCTTGAGATCAGGATGGTCTCCCTGCAGAGCTAACTACTTTACAGACACAGCAGGCAAACCTGGCAGCAAAAGCCGGGCGATGGGAAGAAGGAGAAGATGAGAAAAAGAAGAGGCAGAGAAAGTGTGGACTGCTGGAAGAACTGTGGTGAACTGGTGAAGAAAAGTGAATGGAGCTCAAAGATGACCCTGAACATTTAGAGGATGTTTGGCTCAACCTGCTGCTGTGAAGCGGGATTCTCTCCACCATGAACATAGAATCAACAATAAATATGGATCCAGGCTCAGGGTAAGGCTCCTTTGATATGTGCTAGGGCGGCTTTGTCTCCATTAGAAAGCCCGGAGTTTAAAGCCTCACAGGGGAAGCTTACCCATAAAGCCCTGCCAAGATTAGAAAATAGCGCTCAGTTCAGGTGTTTGAAAATATGAGAATCAGGAATTTTCTATAAACCAAACTGAGCGATTGTTGTTCTCTAGTTCAAAAACACTTAAGAATTTAAAATGGAAAACTTAAATCTTTAGTTAAAAGTTCAATGTATAACATGGATGTATAAAAAACTGCTTTTTATTTCAGTGTTGAGTTCTGTTTAAACTAACAGATTATAATTAGAAATGTCTCCGGACCTTTACTGGTTGATGATTTTCTTTATTCTGACTTTTTATTAGTTAGCCCTGCTTTATGGCATCCAGGCTCCAAACTGTCTTTGCACTTCCTGCCATCTTTCACAGCTGTTATAATAACTAACGATGCACATTATTATCGGTTATGGAAATTGATGGATCTTAGTTTTGAAACTAAATATTAGACACCGGTTTATCCACCAATCGGATTCATTGATCTTTAAGGCCCAGTTTTTGTCTTAATAATGTGAGAATCTGCCTGCAGGATCGGATCACATAAACCCAACGGATGCGTGAAACAATGCTGAAGTAAAGACGTCAGTGGATGTTCTAATGGACGTACCTGAAGGTATCCCACGTTTCCTTCGCTGGAGCCCAGTCCACCCAGGATGACGGGGTAATGAGGGTCAAAGTTCGTGACAAACTCGCAGGGCAAAGAGCAGATCTCCACTCGGACGTACATTCCCGGCCGGAAGCCTTCGTACTGAACTCTGCTCTCGTCATCCATGTCCTCGAACGCCGCCCTGTTCAGCTGAGCAGCGAGAGGAGAGAGAGAGAGGCATCAGAAACTGGGAGCCGCCTGCTGGGAGACGCTCCGCCTGCTGGGAGACGCTCCGCCTGCTGCACTTCCTGTACCTCCGCCTGCTTCTGCATCTCCTCCTTCAGGTCATCAAAGTACGTAGCATCGCCGCCGTCGTCGTACTCGGCGTCAAAGCGCTCCTTTAGCCGACGCTTCTTCTCCAAACGTTTGTTCTTCTGAGCCTCTTCATCATCCACCTTTACCTGGATCTCTTCCTCTTCATCATCATCATCATCATCATCATCAGCCTGATTCTCTGTATTCTGCAGATTAAACAGTTGATCAGAGACGTGAACGGATCAGCAGGGATGACACATCGACCTTCATGGATCCAAGTTCTAACTGTCCTCTGAGAGGAACCAGAACCGCCTCTTTAAAAGCTCTGCTCAGCCAAACACCGCTGCACTGCATGTCGTACCTCAGGGTGGCTGACGTGGACTTCTCCTGTTTCCAGATCTTCAAAGTCACCATACAGCTCCTCTAAAGAGAGGAAAGACGTCTTTTTATGATCGTTACAGTAATTTAGTGGCAGGAAAGGAAACTATGGAGAAAAACAAAGATGGCGCCTAAAACTCAGCATCTTCTTGTAGAACAGATTTTATCCTGGTCGATCTGAACCGGGTCCAGAACGGGCCACAGACAGGAAGTGACCCGCTAAATCGGGACGCCATGAAGCGGTGTTTTTAGGAAAGGTGGTTCATTTGTCGGAATCAGGATTGATTGAGTGAGGAACAGTGATGCGTTTTTCTGATGATCCATGGATCTATAAAACGTTGCTGCTCTAGAATCCTGACTCACCGTCTTGTTTCAGCAGAGTTTCTGCATCCTGGCCTTCCTCCCACTTCCCTGTGACGAAACAATCTCTGATGGAGTCCAGCATCTGAAACAGAACCTCTCATTAGAGCCCCGATCGATCAGGAAGCCAGAGGACCGTGGAAGTGGGCGGAGCTTCACCTCTTCGCCGTCCCAGTCGCGTCCGGCGTCGGGCTGGAACCGGGAACAGTCCAGGGCGTTGGTCTGGACCTTTTTGCTTTTCTGAGGCCGGCTGACTCTGAACAGCCCACCCAGCTCCTCCTCATCCTCCTCCTCCTCCTTCGCCTCCACAACTACAAGAACCAAACTTGGGTTTGAAATATCCTTCAGATGGTTCAAATGCAGCTGTTCTTTGTTGCCAAGGCAACCGGCTCTGCTTCAGTGCATCCACCTTTCTGCATACCTGAACCATAGACCAGCTTCCTGAGGTTTGGAGCAGCTTCCTGTTGCCGTAGGAACGCCTCGGCTGCCCTCTGCTGCAGGCCATCCTTCCATCTAAGAGCCCCTGAGGATGAAAACGGACAGATTAAAGTCATCAGCTCCTCCTGCAGACAAACCAGGAGAATGTCCCAAACATTCTCACTCATCCAGGTCATAGACATTCCAAAAAAGGAAAAACATTGTTTTTAATTGTCTTTTTTATCCCAAATCTTTACACTTCAAAGGTAAATAAGTGTATTTAAAGCCTCAAAGCAAAAACTTAAATAAAAAAAATTTAAAAAATCAGTTAATTCAATGAAGAAAAAGAAAATACCCTGCTCTTCCTCCTCCTCTTCGTCCTCCTCTTCGTCAGACTCCTGCTTCTCCAGGTCTGCAGCTGCACCACCTTCATCCTCACTCTCCTCCTCTTCCTCCTCCTCCTCCTCATCTTCAGAACTGTGCCCAGAGTCTCCAGGTGACCCCGCCTCCTCTTCCTCCTCGCTCATCTCCAGGTCATCTTCGCTGTCTGCAAAAGCTGGCATCTCGGCTGAGCTTCCTGTCCTCAGCGCCTCTGCCTCCACCTTCTGCTTCTTCTGCGGTGGAGCGCCACCTGCTGGCTTCTCTTCACAGTCTGCTGCCGCCTGCGGATGCTCCTCTTCGTCTTCATCATCAGCCTGGTCACTGCCGTCGCTGTCGTCGTCCTCGCTGTCACTGCCGCCGCTGTCGTCGTCCTCATCCTCAGTGAAGACCACCTTCCTTTGCTCTCTTTGGGTGTTTGGATCCCAGACCGTTTCCTCCTGGAAGCCCTGCTCCTCCCTGCAAACAAACACAGGCTGGATCATCTCTCGAGGCGCCACACAGGTGGAGCTCCGCCTTCTGCATCAGAACTGACCTGGCCTCTTGGCTGATGCCTGTGGGATCCAAGGTGGCCGAGCCGCTGAACAGAGACACCTTACTGGCGGCCATCTTGGTGTCCAGAGTGGCGTGCGTGTCGATCAGAGACTGCACCAGCTCGGTGGTGGGACGCAGCTCCTCCTTCAACACATTGAGGAACACGGTGAGCGGCGGCTCTGCCTCATGGAGGCCAGCAGTGGAAACGCTCCGTACCTGCAGCTGGTTGACGTGGCCGGCCGGCAGGTCGATGTAGACGGCGTCCTTGTCATAAACCAGTCCTCCAACGCCAGCCATGGGGGCGTAAAGCAGACGCTCCTTCTGGTTCAGAGCTCTCTTCTTCTGAGCGTCTGGCAGCGGACATGGGTCGGGCAGGAAGTTCACGTCACTCACCTGGAAGTCTCCAACACCTGATGCACACAGACAGTCAGACTCATCAACACGGTTCTGCTTCCCTAAAACAGATGTGTTCAACAGGGGGTCCGCGACCCCTAGGGGGTCCATGGAGGTACTGCATGGGTCGTAAAAGTTTTTGGTTGATTAGATTTTTATTTTTTCATATTCCCCCCTGCAATATAATTAAAATGTGTTTAAATACACATTAATATGAATTCAACATACTGTAGTAAACAGATAAATGGAGGCAGAAGATGTCTTTCAGTCATCAATGCTCACATCTGCATAATGAAAGCTTCCTTTTTGGTTGATTAGACCGTTTCATTCACAACACCTGTCCCATCAACCAGGAATCAGAAACTGGTGGAAACTGAGCAAGCTGCTACCTAAGCTAACATTTCATTGCTAATGCCGGTTTCCTGCCAGGTGTGGAGGAGATGCTCTGAATGACAGAGCAGGACATGGAGGTTCTGGTTCTGCTGGAGGTTTCCTGTTAGAAGGGAGCTTTTCCTCCCCACTGCCACTTCATGCATGCCCAGTGGAAAGGATTGCTGCAGAGTCAACAGCTCAGTAGGGCTGCAACAAGATCACAATTAAATAACGTATAATTTTCTAATCGCAGAATCACTCTATTTAAGTCCTATTACACTTAGCAAGATTAAAATTCCAAATGTTTCAGTCCATCTCTTTAGGTAGCAGTAAAAAGCTTAAAGGTCGTCCTTCCGCTTTGAAGGACGTGGTCCCATGTGGCCTCGCCATCCTTGGTTTTCCCAGGATTCATTGGGAGACCAAGCAAGCCGCTCTGCTCGCGTTTGAGGAAAAAGGGAAATAACGCTGAACAGTGGTGAATATTGAAGTGCAGTTTAATATAATACAAATCTGTGAATTCTGTCTAAAATAAATGAAAATAGTTGTTTTAATGGTTATTAGTCAGATGTGTGGCTGTAATGTTTGATTTATTGAAAGCCAACTTTGCTGTGTAAATGTGTTTGGTTGTAATTTAAGGACAGATTCTGCTTTTTCTCAAAGTAGCTTCATCTGGTCTGTTCCTTGCTTGGCTGTGACTCCATCCTGGAGAGAAACATCAGCTGTGCTGCTGCCATCAACACATTTGTTTATAGATGTTGGTTTCTGCTTGGCCTGTTTTTCAGTGTAGTCCTGTTTCTCTGACTGTGACTAACTGGATGTGCTCTCTTCATCCTCTGACATGGGAGCTGGCTGGAGCTTCTGTCCTGCCTGGCTGTGTGTTTCCTGGACGGGTCGCCTTTACAGCTGCCTTTTGTATCTATGCTTCTATTTCTATGTCTGTTTCTGTCTCCTTGAACCCCAGTCGGCCTCTCAGCAGATGGCAGCTCACACTGAGCCTGGTTCTGCTGGAGGTTTCTTCCTGTTAAAAGGGAGTTTTTCTCTCTCCACTGTAAGCTGAGCAAGCATGCTTAGTGAGTGGGATTGCTGAAGAGTCAATGGGTCGCATTCAATCAGCTGGTTTTAACTTAGATAGAAAACTTTGAATCAATCTGACTGGATGATCTGGTTGAATAGTCTCTGAATAGGAGCTCTAGAAATAGACTGAATAGAATTATCCTGGTTGCTGCGTCTCTGCAACCTTCTCTAAGTCAAAAACTGGACGGGTTCTGCATCCAATCAATGACTGGATGCAATCAGCAACCCACCCTAAAGAGGAAACATGTTTGAAATACGAGTCAGCTGTTCAGGGGATGCCAGCAGCAGCACAGCATGGTTCACTGGTGCCGGTCCGTTTAGAACGGTCCAATCAGGAACCAGAACAGCCAGAGCTCCACTGCGTGTACCTGGGATGTGGACCTGGCCTTTGTTTTTCAGATGCGCCCCCCTCAGGTAGCCGTACAGCGACACAGTCCGGTCACATTTGGGATCCATCCGGATCTTCTCAGGGTCAGTTAGATCCTCCATACTGGAAAAAAAAACACAGAAAACTCAATGAAATAGAAAAATGAGCATTGGTGAACGTAACTGCTGCTTTAACCGATGAGGTTGATGCGACACAAACGGACTGCTGCCAGTCGGTCCAGCTGTTCCTCCTGTGAGGAAATGCTGGGAGACGAGGAAGAACCCAGATGGATGGAGATAAGATGGAGATGAGCTCTACTGAAGTTATTATGCTAAGATCAGATGTTCAGACTGACAGCGTTTTAATGAAAGGAAACCGATCGATCGGTTGGCTGGTCGATCGGCCGATACTTTGATATGAAACCGATCAGATCGACTTCAGTAAAGGTCAGAAAACCTGTCAATGGCTTCAACTACAATTATTTTAGAGGCTTTCTAGGGTTACATTCAATGATTTGGACCAATAAGAATGACCAACTTGTTCTTCTCTCTGGTTAGAAGATCAACGGTAGGAAGCCGAGCCCTTTGTGCTACAGCTGTGGATTAAACAACAAACTGGGACGGTGAGTTTCCAGCGCGGCCGCTCACCGGTCAGCCAGCACATAAGGATGAGAGGTCTGCCACACCAGAGGACGGAACTTCATGACGGAGATGAAGCGGCCCAGATTCTTCACCTCCTGCGTCTGGTACTCGCCGTACACCATCCCAGACAGGTAGAACAGCTTGGCTCCCTGAAAGACCCAGACCAGCGTTCAACTTTATTGTCATTACAAAGGTACAGGTACAAGGTAACAAAATGCAGTTTAGGTCTAACCAGAGTGCAATAGCAGCAAGTGCAGGATAAATAATGGTTCTATAAATACAGGACATGGGTATTTCTACTGAATGAGTATAGAGATGAATACTATGATAAATAATAAATATAATATATAGATCACTAGTGTTATGAACTAAATTTACAGCTGGATATGTACCGAATATAATATACAGATGGATATTACTAGAAAAATTTTTAAAAAAGAACCACGGTCCGCCGTCAGAGCCACGGTCCGCCGTCAGAGCCACGGCCCGCCGTCAGAGCCACGGTCCGCCGTCAGAGCCACGGCCCGCCGTCAGAGCCACGGCCGTCTCACCTGGTAAACCTCCGTCCAGAAACGGTGTTTGAGGTTTTTCTTTGTCTTCCGCAGAGACTTGTTGTTCTTGAAGGAATCCAGGTGGGTCAGGACCCCCATGATCCGAGGGAAGCCGTGAACCTGGCAGATGTTGAGGAACTCGAACGTCTCCATCTCAAAGCCGAAGCTGGCGTCGATTAGCATCAACACCTGCAGGAAGGAGAACACCCGCTTTATTCCTGACAGCCACGCAAGAAAACATTTCAATTCTAATAATCAGATTCATTTAACACAAAAATACATCAGCCCTACTCAACATGACGCTGCCACCACCGTGCTTCAGTCTGGGGGGCATTGATATGTCTACGTTTATATACATCCACAGAAGGACCCTTAATTTTAATGAATGTGGTTGGAAAACTCTGATTTCTCTTTTTTCATATATAGAGGTATGCTATTTATGCAGTTTTTACTCTGTTTTACCTGAAAGGCGGCGCAATGTCACAGGTGAGGAAGCGTTTGCATCTATTCCCATAACTAAAGTCTGTAGTTCTTTCTTAAGGTTCATTCATAGCGTTTCTGTTTAACCAAAGTGTCTGTTTTGACTCTTTGACTACTTTCCGTTGTTGTAAGTAAGGGGGAACGAACGGCTGCTCAGGCAGAACAGGGCTGATTACCGTGCAATAAGGGCCGTATGATGAACTGTTCATGCGCGCCGGCTACCGTTCATTCATTCCCATGTCCCGGCTGAACTGCTGCTAGTTTTCCTCACATGCCTGGAAGATGTCTGGTGCTGCTACCACAGAGGATCTCACTCTCTAAATGGAATTGAGGCGATTCAGATTAGCTAGCTGAGCGAATAGAAGGGGTAAATAGAGCGTAGCCGTCCTGTGGCCCGGGCTGCCTGTCACAACCCCAGTCCGGCATGCGGATGGCGTCATACACACTCTGCTTTGTTTAAAAAACTATAAATATAAAAAATATAACATAGCGGATGTCTGGGGGACAGTGATTAGCCTACATGCTATGAATGCTGGCGTATCATAAGAATAAATTATGAACAGTTTAGTTTGTGCCTTCAACTCGTCGCCAATAGGAAGGCGTTATATAGCGGAATATCTTCAGAGCGGCTCCAAATGACACAAAACTCATATGGGTGAGTAGAACATGATGGAATAACGTAAAATCAAGGGCTAATGTAAAAAAACAGTGTTCCCCTTTAAAGGCCTTTTTGGAAGGCGGGTCTTTTCTAAAATCCTCCCTATACATTTAATTTGATGCTTAAAGGGACTTTCCTATTTTTCACCATTTTCCTGCTTCCTTGAACATTAAACACTCACCAGGTCTGCCACCTTAGCAAGATCGATCATGGTGTTTATGTCGCTGCTGCACTCCATGAACGTCAGCCGACGTTTTTTACCTGAGGGGACAAAACACTGAGGTTTATACCACAGAAGAAGAGGTTAGAGGAGACGCTTCATGTTTCGGGTCACTGATTAATGAACCGACGCAGAAAAACACAGAAACAACTGAAGTCCAAAAAACTTTGATCTGAAGCTATCGGGGTGAATGTGCTGCCTGGAATCCTGGACATCTTTCAGGCTTTACCAGCGTCAATAAAGAGCAACAATCCATAGACTGGAACAAAAAATATCTCTAGGCTTATTTGGAATGTCGCTAAAAGCAGAATTACATTTAAACACTTTCAACCTCATTTAAAAAAACTATTTCTATGCAACGCAGCTACAATAGTTTGGAGAAATTCACACTACATGACAAAGTGGAAACAAATAGAAATGGGTAACATAGATCATGCACAATCTATGATCGCAAATAAGAGGAATTTTAAGGAAAATTAAAAGAAATACATTTTAGTTTTCCAAACTCTGCAGAGAGATTTTTCCATGTACCTTCAGGTACGGGACTAAAAGGGGAAAGCCCAGTTCTCCTGGCTGAAAGTGAACGCTGCATAAAGGATTAATAGGAAAACCTCAACGCTTTATATTAGGGACAAATGGGTGAAGGAACTACAGGAGGACATAAGTGAGGACATGTGGGACACTATCTGTAAATCGCAGGTTCCCACTACTAGTTCTAGGAATTGGAAAATTTAAGTTGGAAAAGTTTAGTTGGGTTTTTTATTACTCCAAAGATTAAAAAAGGCAGCACTGTCCTTAAAGCACACATTCTGTCCTCCTCCGCTCTCCCCCTCCTGCAAAGATCTTCTGGCTGTGCTGCAATTTGTCCCAATTTTGGGAAACAGTTGCCAAAGAAATAGATAAGATCTTGGAGTCCACCCCCTAACAACAACACTGACATTATATTTTAGTCATTTAAAGGGGGCAGAGATTCAGAAGAAGGATCTCTACTCTTTAAAATTCTGTTGCAACAAGCAAACTATGAAGATCTTTGGAAAAAAGTTAATGATTTTTGACCAGCTGTCTTCTGTACGTTGATCTGTTTCTTATTATTTCTACAATTTAAATGAAATACGGGTGAGAAGAACAAAGAAAAACCCTGGGAAACATCATTTTGGCAGAAAACCAAAATGGCGGCGAGCAGGAGGAGCAGAGGCTGAGCTAACCGGACACGATGGTCACGGGTCCACAGATGTCTCCAAGCTTCTGTCTGGTGAAGTTTTTGATCAGGCAGCGGATCAGGGTGCTCTTCCCAACCTTGGGGGGTCCGACAACCACAATCACAACCGGGGGCGGCTCCAGGGGCGTCCGGTCCACCAGAGGGATGTGGTGTTTTTTGGTTTTCAGGTCCTGGGCTCTGCAGGAAAATAGAAACTTCAGCAAACGAGGAGGATTTGAAGAGCAAACGGATGTTCTGATCCGGAGAGACGAACCTGTGGAAGGTCTTGGCCATGCGGACGGCGGACTGGACCGCAAACGCTTTGGGGTTCCGTTTACGCTCATCTTCTTCCACGGATCCTCCCTGTTTCTTGGCTTTCTTCTTCTCTGCCTTCGGTCCGCTGTGCTTCTGCTGGTGCTTCTTCTGTTTCTTCTCTTTTCCATCCATCCTGCTCTCTGTCAAGCACAAAGTGGATGATATTTATCAGCAGAGACCACATGACCAAGACTGATTGATATATCGAATAAACTCGACGTATCTCATGTTTCCTTCCACACAACATGTAAAATGACTCCATTGCAACCATCAAGTACAAGCATGACGACATTAAGCCGCCTGCATCCATTTCACTGAGTTTTATTTTTCCCACACACTTTGAATGCATCATATACCCCTCCTCCAAACAGGATTATTTTCACGCGCTCTACAGCAACCTGCAAACTAAACATGGCGACAGCAGGTGATTCAGCTGAGCGATAAACGCAGCGGTTTGGATTTCACGTCGTTGACGTCCAACAAAAGGCGCTAATTTTTAAGACGTGCCGCAAAAACCATGACTGCAAAGGAAGCAGAACAGATTTATTCCACCATCCAGTGTAAACTCTGCATCTCAGCGTCTCCCCGCCCACCAATTAAAACGTTCAATCAATCAGCTGTGAAGCCGATGGCGTCGTTTGAAAAGGCGATCCCGTATGAGAGAAACAGGAAGAGATGGAGGGAAATCACAGACGTCATTTATGACTTTATTGAAATGTTTTTTAGATGCTCTAATAGCTGTGATGGGATCAAAGGTTTTACAGACGTTTCCTGATATTCTCAATTTTCCAACTTTTAGTGTTTCTTTAAAATCCTGACAGGTAAAGATCAAAGCTAATAGATGCTCTGATAATGCTTTAACTTTTGGACGGTATTTCCACTTTTGCTTTCTAATTTTAGCTCAGTTTCTTTTTTCATTCTGCATTTTTATTTTTAGATTATGCACAAAGGAGCCCTTTTTATTTTGCATTTTATTTATTATTGTGTGTTTTTGCTTTGCTTTCCTGTTTGGTTGCTGGGATATTATTAAAGGTCTAATTCTGACACCAAAAGACATTCATGGAGCAGAAATGCTTTGAGCTGCTTAAAATAAATAAAAATTTAAAAACAAAACGCTTGAATGAGTAAATCAGTGCAATTTTCTGCACTGTTGTTTTTTTGAAAGTAATTTAAACATATGGGGCCTGTTTCAATAAGGAAGTTCAACCAACTCTGAGTTAAAACTTGAACTCTGAGTTGACTTATCCTGAGATTGGAATCTCTGAGTTTTGGGTTTCAGAGCAGCTGAAATGGGTTAGTTCAATCAACTCTAGAATTGACTGACTCTGAGTTTACCGCGTGCACCACAACTATAAAAGCCATTATCAGTAGACACAGATATCAGTCACCATGGCACTTAGCGTCAGACAAAAAGATTGTGCATATTTCTCACCGAAGCAGAACTGGATGACATGCAAGCATATGCAGGGTGAACATGTATTTAAAAAAGCAAGTGAGCAAGGAGAGAGAGTCAGCTTGGGTGAAAATAGCTGCTAGAGTCAATGTGTAAGTTTACATTTTAATTACTTTTTATACAGTGTTGGGTGTAATGAATTAAGTTACTTAAGTCATATAAATACTGTAATTAAATTAAAAGACTATAAAACAATAGTGGGATTTAATATACAATTTTAAAAGGTGGCAGTTTTGATTTAAATCCTTCTCCCTCTAGTTACACACTTTGGTCAATTTAAGATTAATTCATGCATTGGAATATGCTGCTTGGGCTTTGGAGTGCATTAGAAGTGCAGTGCCTGTCTCCTTGTATTGCTCAAGCGTGGTTTAGGAGGTTGATTTGGGATTTAGGAAGTACTTAATAAGTACTGTAAAACAAATTACCAAGTAGACCAGTACTCTAATGTACAGTAATTGTTAAGTTAATCTTAATTGTATTTTGTTAAGACAAAATTCTTGTAGTTAGTACTGCTAAAATCTACTTTAGAAAATTTTACCCAACTGTTTATAAATATCAGAGGTGAAACTGGAAGAACAGTATTTTATTAAACTCTAATTTAGTTTTCATGGATAGGTGCAATCCTGCAGGCATCAAAAGAACATGGCAGCAGCTGAAAATGAAATATAAAAACATACTTCAAGCAGGTAAGCCTTGAGCACATCATGGGAGTAGAGTAGCTACCTGGCTTTACAAACAGGATCATCCATGCCATGGACATGCCATTTCATTTCCTTTGATGCGCTCTTGACTGAAATGTGTGCAACAATGAATACTGTATGTCCCCAAAGAATCAATGAGGTGTTTAAACACCACTTCCTACTTTAAAAAAAAAGGAGGAGACCAAAATAAACTCTGGATTTTCTGAAGTAAAACCTGCTCCCGACAGTGTTAGGTTCAATAGAGTAAATTCCCATGGTGGTAACTTTGACTCTGAGTATAAGTTACCTCTCTTTTCAGAAAGCAGGCTTTGACTTACTCTGCTTTCTCAGGTTTAATTTACCTCCCTTTCTGAAACAGAAAACCCAGAGTTCCCTCATTTCAGGGTTAACAAACTCCAGAGTTTTCACTTAACCTCCTTTCTGAAACAGGCCCATGGTGTATAAAATATATCGTGATATCGCGATTATAGCCCAAATACGCTTGTGATGTTAGATTTTCTTCATATCGCCCCGCCCATCAGAGGATTTATCCCCAGAATCGCCAGCATTTCCTCTCCACCTACAGCTAAAGCCGTCCATGTCTGCTTCTGCTGAGCACCTTGCTGCTCGCACTTCATGCTACGGAACTCTGTTTCTAATAATTTTTACGACAATAACTTGCTGGGACATAAATATCAGTTTTAATACTCAGTAATTAGTGTGTAATTATGAGTCCTTTTTACATTAAGTTCATGTTATTTGTTTGTTAAAAATCAGGTAACAGATGTGAAACGTTATTTTCCTCTGATAAAATCAGTTTATTCCTGCATCATTTCCTGTTTGTTAAACCTGCTGCAAACCAAAAAAATCCATTTATTTTTGTGCAATAGTCAAAATAAAAATCTTAACTCAATTATGGCAAAAATAGAGCAAATGTTTTTTATACGTGCGTTTATAAATTCAGGTATAACGAGCCTGATGGGAGTTTAAAGTAGGAAGAATCAAAAATACTGAGAATATTCCGGTGGAGAGGAAAACTTTGAGGCGAAGAATCAACATTTTCCACATTTCAAAACCTGAGAAGAATCTTCAGCTTCCAGTTCAAAAACCAACCGCATTAAACCGGTTCCACACTTTTCAATCAGTCTGAGACTGATTGAGGTTCTTTTTAAGGTCCGTTATCAGACATCAATCTAACCGATCACTGACAGGTGCTGCCAATATTTTTTTCTTCCTCTGTTTACATAATAAAAATTACACAATGATAACAAATGTTACACAAATCTAAAGGTAAACAACATGAAAACCATTTTATAGTAAACAGATGAAGCAGCGATGGATGAATAAACAGCTAAAATCAGACAGATCTGTCTCTGTTGTCCTTTAATTGTTTCTCTACTTGTTTTATTTCTGTGTTTTTACACTTAATGATTGTTTGAATCAAAAACATAAATTTAAACTCAAACCTTTAATGTTTGCATCAGACTGAAGATAAAAATCAGTGTCTGATGGAAAGGAGTTTATTTCAGCTTCAAACATCAAAATAAATAAAACAGAGAAAGTAACGTCTAAATTAATTTATGATTTCTAAAAATCTGTGGTTGATTTAAGTGAGTTTTCATTCAGCAAACAGGGAAGAATAGAAACCAGACAAATTCAATTATTTAGGTTCAAATTAAAGAAAATAATCGGTCCTAAAAGGAGACTGCTGATGGCCTCAGTTAAAGAATGTCCCAAATAATTATAAATAAATATGAATAAAAAGTTAATTACCTTTTCAGGATTTTATCAGTTTGACCCTGGAAAGAAAAAAACAAAGAGAATTCAGAAGGGAAGAAGTCAGAGAGAAAGTCAAGATATTTTCAGCTCTGATCGGCTTTTCTGACTGTTTATAAATCCAACATCCAGGCCTCATTATTTATTAAAAAAAAATAATATTTATTTATTTAATTATTTTTTTATTCTAAAAAACTTAGAGGATAAACACAGGGTTAAGGTTAAAGGATAAAAACAGAGCCAGTTCTGATCTGTAACCAAACAGGAAGCTGAATCTTCTCCCTGCTGGAATACAAACAGGGTCTGTTTAGAGACCAAAAGCTTCCAGAAATGAGGCTGGAGGTCAGAGCCGCCATGTTTGGTCAGACTGAAGCTCTGCTGAAGCTTTTAAACTATAATATTACCTGAACATTAAACCGCGAGCAGCTTTTCCTCCTGTTTAGGTCTCACACGTGCGCTGGAAACGCCGAAACGGAAGTTCCTCACGGTGCACCGGTAAATCAGACCGACTGGAAACAAACCTACAAAAGCTACAATGTCGCCCCCTGCTGGCTAAATGAATTGAATAGAATAGAATAGAATAGAATAGAATAGAATAGAATAGAATAGAATAGAATAGAATAGAATAGAATAGAATAGAATAGAATAGA